>CM038116.1:34768719-35137317 GCA_001642375.2 Mentha longifolia
TTGAAAATTAGTTTATTCGTAGGCTTTGTAGTGTAATATATATAACTCTTCTTTATAGAGTTATTATTGAATGGTGAACTAAGTTTGCTCTATAAAACACAATAGAGGAGTTGAAAGTAGTTTTTGCTACAATCATCTATGTTTTGTAGTATTTTGTAGTGCATTTGTTTAACCAGAAATCTTTATTTTGTTTTATTGTAGGCTTTTGACATCTCCACGTGGAATGTAATTGAAAAGGAAATCAAGAATTTCACTCTCTAGTAAGGTTTCTGATCTCTCCCTTCTATAATTTCCTTTCTCAAGTTGCCAATATTGCTCTGTATTGTTTTTTCATAGAGTTTATTTTATTTAATTCTATATAATCATGTGTTCTTCTTTTTTTTTTGTATTAGAGTTATTCTTCATTGTATGTAATATTATTGTATCACCAATAGTTTCTCTTTGAGCAACTTACAAATAAAAGTAAAGAGTGTAATTTTACTTTCAGGTGCTATCCACTCAACATGGTTGATGATTTTGTATGATAGGGATTGTGATTGTTCTTTCTACAAGAAAGGAATTTAGAGAAGGCAAATAAGAAGCAACACATCACATCCTTGGGAAGAAAATACAACTATTGCACCGCTTGTCAGCAAATTTACTCCTTTTTGGGTGAGGAAGACGAACAAGGTAACCCCTTGCCTTTTAAAGAGACATTTGGTTGACTTTCAAGCAGAAAGTCCTTTAAAGAGACATTTGGTTGACTTTCAAGAAGAATGAAGCAAAGGGTACCTACCATTTTAGGCGTATATCGACTTGAGGAAGCTAGACAAGTCCTTAAGTAGCTAGTTTTTAGAAGTTAATTTGTATCATTGTTGTAGTGTTAGCCATTTTTTCAATACTATATACTACATTGGTGATACTCTTGATAAGGTGAAGTTTAATGTTATAAAATTTGCTTCTCTTCATTGTCTTTTAGTTATTACTGTTTTATAGATGTCAAATTATAAGATGTCATTTTAATTCGCAGAAGTAAAGCAATAGTAATAATATATGATGTAAAAAATATTGTGTATCATATGACATAAATTTAATTTTTAAGACAGATATAATATGTTGCAATATTATACGACACACTATATATGACGTCACATATGTCGTGAAAGTGCTACTTCACTTGAATTGAAATGTCGCACAATAGTGTAGCAAATATATGCGTCATTATTACTAATGTCGTATTATGTGTTGCAAATGGATATGCGTCATTAAGGCTAATGACGTGTTACCTGTCGCAAAATTTATGCGTCAATTAATCAAGTGAAGCACAAAATGTTGTATATATTGCGTCATTATTCACAGTAAGTGTCGCAAAAATACTACATCACCTTTTGCGACACAATTTGACATGACGCAAAAAGTGTCGCAAATTAACTTTTGCGACATGAAAAAAGCCATTTACGACACAATTTACATGTCGCAAAGGCCAGTTTTCTTGTAGTGGTTCTGGGGTATTTTATTTATTTATGTTTCTTAAGTATTAGTTTTGGGCTTTAATTAGGGTTAGAATAATAGTGGGCTCCAAGTAAGATAATTACTTAGGCCCCAAGTTATTAGGTTTATTAATATGCAGTCATAGATTAGGGTTTGGATATCGATTATTATTCTTAGGGAAGCAGCGTATTGCTGTGGCTGCAGGATTCTATCCTGTGAACCTCTTTGAGGTGCGTCTGTTTGTTCTACGTATTCAATATATATCTTTCTTTCGCCTTTACTCTATCATTCCCGGTTACCGAGAAAGAGACTTTGACCTTTCCCTCCGCAAGAAACGGGACGCCAGCCTTGATCTCGGTGGTCGCCCCGGCCTTAACTGAGTAGCCACGGTTGAAAGTGTAAGATTTCTCATCCTTGTACGTGATGGTGACAGACTGGGAACACGGGAATTCGGTGGCGTTGATGAGGACGGAGGAGCCGGCCAGGTAAGGCTGCTCGTCGAATATCCTGGCGTCCTCCATCATGTAGTTCACGTAATCTTCCTTTCCAGCGTAGCCTCTTCCACCTGCATCTTCGTTGCTATCGTCATGGTGGAGGCATTCGAAAGCATAATATCCGGTGTAATGTAACCGTTTGTACGACGGCAGAAAAGGCCGTTGTACTTATTTCGGAGGGCTAAGGTGCTGCCATCGATTTTGACAGGCCAGAAGAGATAGTTGTCGCCAATAGGCTCCGTCGCACTACTATCCAAGCGTATACAGTCACCTCGGTCCACCCAGTGCCTGTCGTAAGCATTCGAAATTATCTGGACGTGTACGACCGTGTGGAGCGACCTAATGTCGTTAGCTTCCGTCCCGCCGTAGTGCATCCATAGCTTTCCATCCGCTTCGATAGGTACGACGTACTTTCCGTTGTCGCCCTTGAAGGCGACGTGCTCAGGCAGTTTCACTTGTCTCTCCCAATCTACGTAAGTTAGATAGGTCGACTCGTTCGGACTATCCAGATCGAGGAGATGAAATGCGTACCCATCTATCGCCACAGTCAACTCGGTTCTCACGTGCTTCAAGTAGAAGCTGTTCGAGTCGTCCCCCACTTGGAACGGCTCGAACAGTGAAACGACTGGTCTGACTTGTCCTCGATGAGATCCGTTGACAGAGCAGCAATCGACATGTCACCAGCGGCCTTCTGCCAGTACCTGTTGGAATTGCAGAATCGTAGGTTGACATACTTGTCGTTGCTCGTGGCTCGCTCCGCTTCGATCTTCACCAGCGCGCTGAATACGTTGAACTCGCTCTCGTTTCCAAGACCTAAGCTACTGCCCTCTGTACCCTCATTCTTCTTGTAGTATCCATTATAACCTTCAGCTTGATGGAATGGTTTCACCACCATGAACTGTGGAAGCCTGAATGCTGGAGTAGCCATGCCTATGCCTGTACCATCGCATATATACGTGTTAATATTCGTTGCTCATAAATTTAATCATGGCTATCGAGCTCACTCTCCGTTTATTCAACTTCACTCTATTATATCGTAATAAAACAATTCATTATAAAGTGGAGGGAGGGAGGGAGTATGTAATATGTATCTGTCGACACCTTTAATCAATTTAAACAGTGAAAACATGTCGAATTAAAGAATACATGCATATATTTACCAAATAAATGTATAGAAACATGAATGAATATCAATGCTTTGGTAATAAAAGATCTGAACTGAAATAACAATGCAAAAACTAACGAGGATGTCAGATTGAGCAGGAATATTTACATTCCGCAAATTTCAATGAAAATAGGAAAAAAGAAAGAGATACATACTACAAATTTTATGATTAAGACTTAACTTAAAAACAAGCAAAATGAAGATTATAAAAAAATGAAGAATGGTATATATATAATCCTATAACTACTAAAGCTAAGAAACAGAGGATGAGGAGAGAAGATTTACCGAAACTGAAAAGTAAAAATGATTTTTGTGTGAACCTTTTGCGCTTGAGCTTGTGTGTTTCGTTATGGAAATGCAACCGTTCTATTTATAGATAAGTTTAGCATGTCAAAGTTGTACTATACTCCGCGTTTACCGCACCGTGAATCATTTACAAATTATTTTAATCCCGCGCGGTTGTTGTACCTATCAATGAATATTAATATTCTAGTCACACAGGCTCCGCAATTTCATTAAAACTAGTTTTGCCCCCCCCCCCCCCCCCCCCCCCCCCCGCCTTTGCACGGGTGGTCAGGGTTGTTGTAATTTTTTAAATAATTCAATTTATAAATTAATTTGAAAATATTATATTAATATAATTTTTCTAAATTAATACCCAGTAAGTTGATAAAATCTGTAATCCAACAAAGTTTTTGATTATTATCAATTGTCCCGATATTTCAATTCTCTTTATAATTGTGTTCCAACGTAATTATAACTATAGTAATATCTCAATGTATATATATATATTTTTTTTTCATGATATTCTATTACTTCTATTTTTAGGCAACTCAATTTCATCGTAGTTCACCAAAGGGCGAAGTGAGACACTCGAGTGATTTTAACTATTAAAAAAAATGTAATAAATAAAAATTATAAAAAACTGAAAGTATTAATCTTAAGTTATTTTAAAAAAAATTGATGTTGTTTGAGTTATATACATGTTGGTGGTTTGCCTAACCCTTAACCCTTTTGGCGTTGTGCGCTTGTAATTATTTGTAAATATAGTTTAAAAACTACTTATAATTAGAATTATGCGATAGATTATGTTTTTATTGATGCACTCGACAGACTACGAAGCGCAGCTCAGTTGGTAAGACGTTTCACCTCCAACTAAGAGGTCAGAGATTCGAGTCACCTCGGGTGTGTATGTGTGAGTGTATTGTGTTAGCTGATAAAAAAAAAGAAAAAAAGAAGAAAGACACTCAACATTATTAGTTGATACATATATAGAAATAAAGAGTCCCATAAATTCACATTTGCACATGATGAATATATGTATTTTATAAATAAATAAATAAAAACTAAGTTCAGGCTATCTATTTTTTCTGTAGGTTGTCAAATATTAATATATTTCATAATTGTAAGCTAGATTACATATAAATAACTAAAGTACGTATTGTCTCGGGGAGTATTCCACCCCAACGTGTTTTAAGTTGTGCAAATTGCCCTCTATATACAAAAAAAGAATCGGAACAAATGTAATATCCCGATTTTCCAAAAGCGTAAAAATATATATATATATTAATTTTATTTACATGAAAGGTTTCTATTGTCCATCGTAATTTATTTTACGGACTCGTTGTAAGGTCGAGAAAATTCGTTAGAATTTGTAAGTTCATGTATATAATTTTTGGTAAGATAGAAATGAAACGAAATAGTTTTCGTTTAAGTCTTTTTGGACTTTTAATTAATTGGTGGATTATTTCTGTGTACGATTACACACATCGATAGATGTCGATAATTTTTGTCTCGTGCGAATAAGTTCCGTTTTAAAAGTCGAGGTCTAGTATTATTAATTTTTTATTGTTAGTGGTGGAGAATTTATTAATGGACCCTCTTATTTAAATTATTAGGCTTAATTTTCGTCTAACTATTAGGGCCTTATCAAACTTGTTTTACTAATTCATCTCTTGAGCCCAATTGTTAGTCCAATTGCAAACCCAAGACTTAGAATCCACCAATATTGGTCCAAATGTAGCCACGTCCCTATCATCTTTTTCACCATCTACACCTTCTTTTCACCATTCAAAAATTCATCTATGATCTATCCCATTTTCACAGAGGAACAATCGAGAGAAAAGAAAAGAGAGAAAAGAAAGATTTTAGCAACAGAAGAGAAACATGAAAATCAAATGCAGTAGTTTTGTTGTTGTTCCATTCATCATTATCTAGTTAAAGGAAGGATTAAGAAGAAGAAGGAAGGAGATTAAGGAAAATCATAAGCAAAGAGGAACAAAGAAATCAAGAAAAGGAAAGAACGCAGAGGAGGAAAACAACTACAAGCTCACCCACATTTTTTCATACCTGTCCATCTTCATCAAATCCAATTTCAATCCTAAATCAGTAAGTACTTCTTCTACCCAATTTCTTAACCCTCACTGCAATGGAAAACCTTAATATTCCAATCAAACTATTACTGTTCATGTTCCAATACCATTGTCGACCTTGATAAACCAAGAAAACTAGAAATACGAATTGCTTCAATAACTTGTTAATGAAAGGAATCCTACACTAAAACTTCTAGAGATTAAATGAATTAAGATAGTGAGGAGCCTCGATTCGAATTTCTTAAACTGGGCAACGTCTTCTACTGGTGGCGAGTTATCGATGGAGGTGGAAGCATCGAGAACTCGAGCGGCGGAGTCGAGAGAGAGATACTAGAACAGAGGAGGGGCAGCCCCTGCTGCTGCTGATGCTGCAGCTGCTACTGCTCTATGGAGTTGGCGTGCGGCGAGGTGATGATGAAGGTGGTAGCGTCGGCTTCAGAACGGCGGTGTTCCACCGGAGTGTTCGAGAACAGGGGGTACGGTCCGTGACGGCGATGGTGTATTCGAGCACAGCTGTGCGGTGGAAGACCATGGCGGCGGCGGATGCTGACTTCTAGGTGGAGGAGAATCGCCGAAATCGGAAAGGAGGAGAAGATAAAATTCAGCTTTTGAAATTTGAGGATTTAACTTTGGGGTTTCGTCTTCAGGGGTTTTGATTCATGAAATGGAACTTGGTATATATTAGTATAATTTAAGGAGGAACTCGTGAAACCATCGATTGTTGTCGCCGGCGATTATGAAAGAGGGAGAGTGAAGTAGTCGCGGCGTGCTGTGAAGGAGAGGGAGAAGGGCAGTCTGCCGAGGTGTAATGTTTGGGAGAATATAACACATTAATTGTATCTAGCCTATTTCTCAAAATAGATTACTTCTTTATTTTATTTCTTTTCTTTTTAAATTAGTTGAAGTGGACTTTGTAGGAAGTAAAATCAACATGGTATCTCTAGATTTGGATTTATTCTCATTTGGGCTTGTGTCTTCACGCCATTTTGTTGTAGTTTTCGTAAATGAATTGATTAATTTAAAACATCGCTTAGATAGTTAGTAATTGGAAATCAAAATAAGCATGTGAGTTAGCCCAAGTATTGGTCCAGAGTTGATTTCTTTAAATTCGAATAAGTTACTTTAAAGAATTAAAGATCCAGTGAATCAATATGTATGTTTATTGCTAAGCCAAGGTTGTTCATTAAGTGTTTTCTATTAATTAATAGAAAATGAATTATCGAGATGATTATATTTATATGTTGGATTGAAGCCTTGTGAATTATTATTGAATTACGAATTATGAAATTATGCGAGGTTGGAGCCTCTTTGAAATTTGTTTTTCATATGACGGACCTTATACTGCTTTGTTAAGCGTCTTGATCGAGTCTTTGGACTAGTTGGAATGGAGAAACGGAGTTCTCATTTGAGCTAGTCGACTTTAGCTGATTTTAGATAATTTAGAATTATCGAATAGACTTATCGAACGTCGAGGGCATGTCGAATTTTCCGGATGAACTTTTCTATCTTCTCGATTATAATTCTAATATGCGATACGAGTTAGAAGCGATGTGAGTTCCCAAAACTCTAATGAGAATTCTAGTAATAATGTATTTCTTCTGAAACGAGATTTTTCCCTAAAGGTCAAGCAAGGGACGAGAGTCGAGGAACGTGAAGAAAAACCAGGAACCGATCTATCACTTTGCAATCAGGTGGGCGTTCTAACAAAGAAAATTATATTATTGCTATAATGAAGCATGTTTTGAAAATAAAGCAAGTTGACTCAAAACCCTTTCATGCATAAAATGTTTTTGGTTTTATGTGTGATGCCTATCTGTGTTGGATTGCCAACGTTATATCGATCGAGTCTGAGTTAGACAAAGGTCGCTAGCCAGGTTATGTGTACACGAAGTCGTGACTGTGTGCTCCAGAGGTGGGCCGGTTATGCATGGAAACGTCCGGTGAGGTGGCCACCTTGCCGGCGTACTTACAGATATGGATAATACAGATGTGGAAGAAAATGGGGAGTGCTCTCCAATTGTTTATGGAAATAAAGTTGTTTTAGTTACACAAGTATTTTGATAAAACCTTGTGATAACTATGAAATGCATGATTGGTGATTGTTTTACTGAAAATTATTTTTGGGCATAACCTCACGGAGTACATCAAGTACTCAGCCCTGCTCGTGTTTTCAAAAACTTGCAGGTTGAGCGAGGTGGCAAGGGCGGCAGTGTTGAGAGGAGATTCATTCATCTTTTGAATTTGGTTCAGAAAGAGATACATATCTTCATATATGTATCTATTTTGTTAAAGACTTCCGCTGTATGCTTCTATTATCTTATTTAGATAATTATGTTTAACTGGCTTCATGAACCAGTAAATCGAGAACTACTCTACTCGTATTCCTTCATGAAATTGGATTATGTTCAACCGGTTTCTTCTCATGGATAACTATATTATATTTGAGTCATGGGCTTTTTCATATCTTCATTTGCTCTCTATTTATCCATTGATCGAGTCTATTCAATTGTTCATTTTGCTAATTACTGAGTTACAAGTCATTTCCCCTTTCTTCCCCGCTTCTTATATCCAACCCCTAGTCACGGTTTCCCGTCTTAGCTATCCTTAGCAAAGTGCGGTCGTGACAGAACACAAAAGATTCAAATTTTCACATAATGTTGTATTTACAACAACATGAAACTAAGAAATGAAGAATATGGTTATTATGTACTGTATGTACTAAACTACTAGAAACCTTCAAAAAGACATATACAACATTAGAAGACTAATGAGACGGAAGGGGTGATTTGCACTACTTACAGCACGTTACTTCCCGAATGATACGTTGGGGTGATATATGCGTTAGGGGTCACACTTTGAGGGCTTATTTGCAACTTTTTACATTATTATTGTATTTATATACATGCATGAGTCGATCTCTTGATAATTATAATTATTTTAATTCAATAAATAATATTTTTTATAGAATTGGATGATTTGACATTTTTGAGAGGGAAAGTAAACTATTGCTTGTGAAGGAATAAAACTCCCTTTTTTTTTTATAAATTTATATAGATATTGCAAATTGCAATTCCGAAATCCCAAGCTGCACTAGTAAATCCAAAATAATTATAGGAAATTCCAAAAAGGGAATTTGGATTATCTATTATATTTGCGTATTGCATCCAATTACACTGTTAGATGACTGTAACGTGTTAAAAATGTTTTCAAAATCATCAACAACACAAATCGAATTTAAAAATATTTTTAATACAATTGGGCCGGCCTCATGAATCATATTCTATTTTTATTATTATTATTATTATTATTTTTACGTAAGCTATATTGCTTAGGGCTGAGCATAAGAAACCGAAAAACCGAACCGACCGACTATCCAGACCGAACCCGAACCAAAAATATGGGTAACCGAACCGTATGTTCGGTTTTTATTTCTAATTTTCAAAACCCGACTCTAACGGTTCGGTTTCGGTTTCTATGCCTAAAAACCGACGGTTAACCGAACCGGTACCAATTAAATAAATATATGATTTTATATATATACATATTATATTACTCCATATTATTACTAATAAGTTTGAGAGAAGATCACCCGATTCTGAGTATTGATGGAGCCAAAAGTTAATAAGCAATTGAAGGTAGCTCAATTGTTAGTTTAAGTTATTGCAAAGCTTATTCTATTAGGATTATGCAATTTAATTTTATTATTTTTAATTTTTGTAAATTATTTATTTTGCATATATATTCTAAAATATGAATTCTTTCGAATTTTCCTATTATGAACAATAGAAAATAGAATATTTTTTATTTATGGTTAACCGTTAGATAAACGGTTAACCGGCCCGATTTTTAGGTTAACCGCTTTCATGGTTTTTAGTCTTTAGTCTTTAATTTATAACAGTTAACCGACCGATAAAAAACCGCATGGTCGGTTTTTTTAGATGTAAAATGGTCGGTTAACCGACCCGTGCTCACCCCTAATATTGCTAGCTATCTCCTTAGTTATTACTCTCTCTCTTTATTCCATTCAAAATATTTTATTTTCACATTTTGAGTTGTCTCACTTAAAATGACATATTTTTCATTTTAGGAATGTAATTTTATGTCTCAAATTCAGTGTTCCAATTGTATCTTAAAATTTAATTTTTATTAGTTTAATATTATTTTTAATAAAAAATAGTTATTCCTATGATATAGTAAATCATACTAGACAATTCTAAGTAATAATTGAAAATTTTAAAAATTATATATATACCTTATCAACCCTATTATAACTAATAAAAATAATTATAAACCCTAATCGAAAGGGTCAACCCGTGAAAATAATCATAAAATCAAACTAAATCATTATAAAATAAATTTATTGAAAAAAAAATCATATAACAAATAGAACTTACGATATTGGATATCAAATTCGGAACATGGGATCCCAAGTGTATTTTTTAAGTTAAAAAGTGTGAACCCTACCAATTTATCACACCACATAACAATCGTTTTTCAATTCTCGTGCAAAAAGAAAATGTGACCTCATAACAAGAAAACTATAAAATATAATATTTGAGATTTAGAAAAGTAAATTCATAAAATTTTGTATTAAATTTTTTTTTTTCTAAACTGAATCTATATTTTTTAATAAATGACATCCGATTTTAGACTGTTCATTACGCTTTTTAGTCGATCACTTTTAACCTTATTCATGCTTTATACTATTGTCATGCCAATAAGAAAAATTTCACAAAAATTTCACGTCAAATTTTTTTTTCTTATGACTTGATATATTATGATGGTGGAGAAAGACTCCTTAATAAGTAAAACGCTTACAATATAATGTTAAAATAAATTTAAGTCCTAGTGTGCGAAGTGCGAATTATGCTTAAAGCTATACAAAATTATGCTTATGGTGCATGTTGTGCTTATAAGCACAAAATAAGCCATAAACACAATTATGTACCATAAGCATAATTTTGTATAGCTGTAAGCATGATTTTGTATAGCTTTAAGTATAATTCGCACTTCGCACACTAGGATTTATTTGCATGTGAACTATTCCCTATATATATATATATAGATGGAAGATCATATACAAAATGTTTTTGAGTATAAAATACGAAACAACATGGACCGTTCAGATTTAAATATCAATGGTCATGATTATTAAGAGATAATTGAATAAAATAATACCTTATTTTGTGCAAGAGGGTTAATTTTGTACTTAGACATATACAAGATACGGTTGTTACATATGAAAAAGGTAAATTGCACATTTACCTCTTTGCATATCGATTGCGTATATTTCTCAATCTCTTAACAGAAGAATTTTTTTGAGTTTATTCATTCGCTGCGTCGAACTTGAGGAGACCATCAGAGGAGGTGCAACTCCTTCCATGGCTGTTCTGTTCGTCGATTAATTCCTCATCCTGTGCATTTTGCATGACTTTATTTAGTTTTGTGTAAGGAATTATTGTAACTGATAAATTTTTGTTCCATTTGCCACCATCATCCTCTCTTATTCGTCATTTCAATATTGAAATGGAATCACCAGGTTTTATTTATGTATATTTTCATGTTAATTTTAATATATTGTATAGAATAACATGCAGAATCTGCTAACGAACTCAATTTTAACATATAATGTTCAGATACAATGTAAGACATAATCATGACGTTGACCAACCCTATTGAGACAGATCTGATTCTACCATTCATTCCACCTTATTTTCTTCCTTTTTTTTATTGGTAAATACTCATTCATTATAGACTTGCAAAATATGTAATGCACGGGTGATACACAGTGGCGGAGCCAGACTTTCGACTCAGGGGGGTCACATTTATTATAATTTACAGATTAAAAAATAAAAGTCAAAAAATAATACTAATAACTTTCAATATAATTGTCATACCGTCTATAGATTTGTAGGATAGTTCAGTATCTCAGGTCGTAATCCTGGATCACCGGGAAGATTATCAAAGTCAACTTCCTTCAACGATGCTTCACATAGTATCTCAACTTCAATATCTTCTTCCATCGATGTTGCATTAGGTTGAACAATTGTAGGACTATCAACTGTTGAGGATGAACCTCCCTCACTAGGCGTTACACTATTAAAGAACCGCCCCATTTTTGATTGCTGATTGATCATTTTTTTTAATGCCCAACCTGTTGCAAATTTCAAATCCTGTGAAGTAGATAGTATAACACAAAAGACATCAAATTTGGCATTTTTCTCCACTCAGTTCTTGAACAGATTTACTCTAGATAATCACAAAAGATGAAACTAACGTGTGGGACTATAGAACTACTAAACTAACCGCACTTTGAACTCCATATTAGCTGAAACAGTAAACTTTTCAATTCATATAGCAGCACTCTTTGCTTTGAATCGCATAAAAAATCATGACAAATAGAATCATTAAAAATCACCTAAATCGGCAAGCGGGATATAAAATTGCATTTGACATCAAATTACTAGAACGAGATTAATCTAATTCATGTACTTTCCAGAGGAATGAAAAAGATTGAAGAGCAAGGAGATTCGAGAAGAACTAGTCTAGAGATGTTACTTACCAAATCGACGACGGATGCGGAAGGAGGGGCATGGGCGTCGGTTGCCGTCGGCGCTTGCCACTTGGTGAAGACTCTGTTGGTGAATTAGCGGCGACGGGAGGCCGGGAGGGCGAAGGGGACAACGGGCGGCGAGAATATGAGATTTGGACTTGGAGCGACGCGTTGTTCTTGAATTTTCAAGATTAGGGAAAATTTGGGGGGAAATTTAGGAATATTAGTAATTTTTAATATTTTTAATAATTTAATTGTGAAATTACTAATATACCCCTAGTTTTTTTTCAGATTCTAGTGGGGTCACTTGACCCCACTGCCACAGCGCTAGCTCCGCCTCTGGTGATACATTTAGAATTAGTACCTTCATTATACCAATTGACTGAGTTTATATTGCATTATGATCAATATAATGCATTATTGCACATTCATCTGGAGGCATAATTCATCATACGTGCCATCACCAAGTAATAAATAGTTTAAGTCCATGCATTATAAAAAGATTCAGCTGCATTACAAAGTCTAATGCAACATGTGAAATTCGTGTCGATGCATCTAGAATTAATAACTGCATTGCACCAATAGATTTATTTTATAATGCATTATAATCACCAAAATGTATTCAAATATCAAAACTAATAAAATAAAATTACAAATTTCTAGTACCATCTACAGCACTAATGTTGCAATTCAAAACAAACTCCACCAATATCTAACCAAATTCTAGAGAAAGTTCATTCACGTAGTAGAAGGTCATCATTGTCCAGCAATCCCATCTTGCTCATTTCTTCAAAGAGCAGGTCCGACCTACTTATGTTTTCGCTACGAAGCTCGTTCTTCTCCCAGCCAAGAATTGCTGCACAATATCTAACCCTCATCATCCTAATTTGTTTTTTCGACCTGCGTGATATTCCACAACTCCATTTGCCCGATGGAGTTGACATAAAGGCCTCCATATGTCGCATGACATATATACCACAATCATTATTCAGTCGTGTGTCAACCCAAGGCAACTCCCCAATTATGACAACAACTTTCTGCAATTTGGTAACTCTAGCTTTATGCCCTTTCTGAATCATGAAGTTGTATAACATGTCTCTCTGCATCATAAATGATGGAAAAAAAAGAATAAGAAATGCATTCTATTTTTTGAGCTAGAATACTGAATGTTTGAATGAGTTTACCAACATTAAGGGCAATTTGCCATATTTGCCCAAGTTCTCCACTTAAGGTGAATTACTCTTGTTCTCCATCACAAATATTTTTCCCTTGATCACGTCAATGCAAATGAGAAAGAAATGCATTTCTCTATATATAGGAAAGAAGAACTGCATTGTATTGAAAACCAATATTAGTAACAGAACTATGTTACTCTTTATTCTAATTAATGTAATAAATAAAATAGCGAATAAATTTTTATAAGTACCAGATCAATTTGCTCTAATGCAACTTGGCTGAATTTGGTTACTTCTTCTTCTAACCTTTCACAAAAAGATGCAGAACATCTTCTCATATTCCAACCTTTAGGTTGACTAACTATTGCTTGCAGCTAGACAAGAGTAAACAATAAATGTTCAAATGCAGCCACAAATATTACAAAGTTATTTCAGTTTTATGCATATCCAATATTTTTGTAGTTTAAGATAACTTACGCAAGGGTTAGTTGTGGCAAAGAAACACGAAGGCGAGCTTTCCGATCGTTTTACCTCATTATGATTTTGTATTATGCTCCAAATATCAATTACGGCAATGCTTATGTTCACATCAACCGCCATGGTCATTAACTCTTTCCTTTTAAGAACAACATCTCCAAACTTGAACAAATCATCATTTCTGTATCACAAAACTTATTGTAAACAATTCAGTTTAAACCTAATATAATCTAAATTGAATCAATGAATCAACTAGCCCATACTCATCATCCTCTAGGTTATGCATTGCATACAATCCCAACGCCTTTTCATTTTTAATTAAATCTGCATGTGCGTTGACTGCCCTACTATAAAATGGCGAAAAAAACTCCAGTTTTCTTAATCTTGCTCTTGTCTCAACAATTTCTCTTATCAAATGCAGGTGCCATCTGTGAAATTAAAATGTATTCATCTTTGTAGCATAACATAATAGGTGAGAGATCACATACAAAAGCTACATATTGTAAGAAATAGGAAGTGATCTACACCTTTCATTTTTTATGATCTAAGGCTAATAATTAATTAGTAATAAATAATAAATAATAAATAATGCATTGTGTGAAGTAGACTAATGCTGCATTATGCGGTTGCAAAAATATAACATGTAATTAGTAATAAGTATAATGCATTATTCAATTGCATTATAAAATTGAATTGTAAACTAAATGCATCGTAAATTAGATTTATTATTTCCTCTTTTTTTTTCTTTTTTTTCTCTCTCTCTCTTTAATGTCTTTAATATCTTTTTTCTGCAAATTCATCTCTCTCGCCTCCTTTTATCCATTCTTATTAAGATGAAATTTTGTTAAATTTTTAGCGATTTCTTTTTTCCTATCTATTATGCGATAATCGGGTTTTCTCGATTTTTTTATGATCTTCGTGTTATTTGTTACGTGCATCACATGCAATTTTTTTTTAATTATGCATTATAAACTCACAATCGATGCATTATGAATCAGAAATTTTATGCATTATGCATTACAATTTCTTATAATTATGCATTATAAGCTAATATTTTTTCTTCGTTGTGCAGTATAAACTAACAAGTTTTTTTTGCATTATGCATTACAATTTTTGCATTATGCACAATCTTTTTTTTGCAGCATGCAAGTCGGAAACTCATGCAGCAAACAATGTCACAATGCAAGTGTATACATTCAACCAGAGATTACATGCAAGTTTAGATAACCACATACTTTATTCAATAAGTATAAACATAAACAAAATGAAGAAAAATATATATGTGTGCTTTATTCAATAAGTGGTTGTGCTAAATAATGCATTTGGAAAGTATGCATTACACTACGAGGTCCAATTTAACGGATTTTTGACTAAAAAATAAGAGATCATAGTGGCTAAAATTACTTCACCTTACCATCTTTTTTTCCCCGCCCCAAATGCCTCACTATCAATAGCAACTCATTTTTTATTAACATAAATTCAAACAAAATTCAATTTTTTTTCTAGGTAGATTGTACGGATATTAAGATTGCAGCATTCCTGAAAGGTTCTAAGATAGTGGAATTGCTAAATTAATTATCTTGCATTAGAGTTATGCATTTCTTTATTCAAATAATGCACTACATTGCATTATCTTCTTCACATCATTACATATGTGCATTATCTTATTCACATCATTATATATGCGTGCATTATCTTATTCACAGCATTATATATGTGCAATACAGCATTGTACTCTTGCATTATACCATGTGCATATATTAAGATCGCATCATTCCTAAACGGTTATACTACATAATTCCTAAATGTTGTGCACCAAAACATTATAATTGTGCATATAGTTAAGGTCATTTCAGATTGCATCAAATATGATTGAACTATAATGATAATGCATTACACCCACATTATTTGTGTTCATTAAAATAATGCAATATTGCACTGTAGAACTATAAAAGAATGTAAAATTTGCATTGGGACCACACTTACAAATTGAAAATTATTATATGTCCCCACAAAATTATGAGCATATATGTTGTAATGCACTCACCTTCAAATTCATATATTGCTATCATCCCAAAATAAATTTTAAAACCAATTCAACGTATGTAGCAATGCACTTAAAACATGAACTTGCAAATAATCATGACTTTAACAGACTATTTTCTTACCTTCCTCCAATTGTCGTTTTTTTGTTTGCTTCTTCGGACTCATTATTTCTTATATGGTTTGTATTCACCCAGCCCAAGCAGAAACAATTGTAATATATTTTCCACAAACAAATCGACGAACTGAACTTACAGTAATGCATAGATTCTGGAACAAAAAAAAAAAAAACCGGAGACCTTAGTTAATAATTTTTGTAAAATTTCAAATAATGTGCAAAAAAACTAACATATTTGCATTATTACGACTGTAAACATTCATAACTTGCATTACCCGTGTATTCTCTGACGGAATCTCTGCCAGAAGCCTTCAAATTAATCCTCTCTTCTTCTATCGATTGTTCGTTTGTGAAATCAGATTTTCAATTAATTTCCCGAAACAACCGTTCTTTATCAAACCTATCTAATGCATAAGAATCCCAGATTTGTATCGCCGATTCTCTGAATCTTATGGAATCCCGCAAGATACGTAGCTTCTAAAATTACCCAAATCAAATTTTACCTTTTCACCCTTTAATATAATTAAAATACGAATAATGGCTGATTTTCTATTAAATGCATTATTCATTAATTGTAATCTAAACCGTTAGATTCCTATTAATATACAGATGAGATTTTTTACTTACTTTATACTTTAATGAGTCTTTTCACCTGAACCCACCCCTATATATATAGAGGGAAGATCAAATAAAAAGCACCCTTTTAGTAAAAAATAAGAAATAATCGACACCATATATTTCATAAGATCTATGGTGAAGATTTAACTCATTTTTTAAATCATAAAACGTTTTTTTAAATTAATGGGGGATAAAAATGTAATTTTAATTTATTTGTAACTACCATGTTCCTTAATTCGTGGATGTTTGTATGTTATGTATGGTTAATTTCTTTTCTTCTCCTATTCTATTATATTAGTAGTATATTCCATTCTACACCTATTTCTCTCTCTCCCATACGTTTGTTGTAAATTGAAATTTATGAAAGACTTTATATTTGATTGTTGAAGCTCAAGCCATTAAATTTAAAAATTTGGAGTACAAGAAATAATGTTTGAATTAGAAAAAAAAGAATGTGACTTGCTGCCTGCTGGGGCACGCCTACTACATCAAAGTCGTTGCCTTCAAATGGAATGTCAAGCCGTGAAAACATCGTAGCCATCAGATTTTCGATATTATACATGATTTTTCTTTTTCTTTTTTTTATATATAAACTGTGAGGCAATTTATGTTTTTTATTTTATTTTTTGAAGTCTCGTGCGCTGCATTAAAGATAGTTAAGTAATGCATTGTGACCAATTAAGGCATGTATTTTCATGAATATTGTGTAGATCAAAATCTCAAAAGTGGATTCAAGCTACAAGGTTGGATATTGTGTAATCCAATATAATGTGAAATTATTTTATTCCTTTTTCTTTTTTTGAAATATTCAGATTTTTAGCTAATGCATTATAGATTGTCATATGCTGCATTATGAAAATAAAAAAAAATAAAAAAAGTCAGATGCATTATTGAAAAAATGAGTTTGAAACAATTTGTTAATAATCCACTTCCACACTATAAATAAATGAAAAAAAATGCCTAAGATATCTGAAGCGAATGAATTATTTATATGTAAACTGTAAACAAAATAATTCGTAATGATATAAGACATGATGTTCAAAATTGTGCAATGGTGCATTTTAATGGAAAAATTAATGCATAAACATTTTATCTAGTGCATAGTAAATTGTACAAAAATGTATTAGAATATAAAAACAATACATAAATTAGCATGCATTATATATTGTGCAGAAATGTATTATAATATAAAAGTAATGCATAATAATTAAGTCACTGCATTATATATTGCATTACAATTGCATAATAATTAAGTTAATGCATTATATATTGCATTATAATATAAAAGTAATGCATAATAATTCAATGCATTTTATATTTGCAGAAATGCATTATAATATAAAAGTAATGCATGATAAATTAATGCATTATATTTTGTGAAGAAATACATTATAACTGAAAAAATTAAATAAATCATAAATATGAGATATTTCTGTAAAACAGAAAACAAAACTCACGAATCTTTCTCTATTTTAATTTAATTTTTAGTGTGATTCAAATTAATTTAAAAGAATTATGGTATTAATTTAATTTTCAAATCCCATGATTTTCGCCACTTACCAAATGTAATGATTTTTCTTTCACTTTCTTGCCCTTTTGTGTTAAAGATAATGACGATTTCATGAGGATATTTAATTCTTTAGATTAAATTTAGGCGATTAGATTAGGAGCAATCCACGATCCACAATGTTTCTTATTTTTTACACAAAATGGCATTTTCACCAGAACTCACCCCTATATATATATATATATATATATATAGGTCTCTAAAATTAAATTATGATGAGAGTAGGTCTCTCTTAGCAAATTATACTACCGCCGTCCATTTTGTCATTTTCGATTGTCCACAAAACACGCAAGCAACTCTAAATGCCACTTTATTATCTAATCATTATAATAGCTAAATCCATTATAATATTCATGTTATTGTACTAATCTCTACTTTATATTATTAATTCTAAAATCCACTTTATTATCTAATCATTACAAACATAAAATATTAAACTGAAGAATTCGGTCCACGTTCTTCGTGGACAGGGGGAGTATTTAATAAATTGATTTTTTTGATGGCAAAATGACTCTTAAATGTGATTATTTGAAATTTGAAACAAAGGGGAAGCCATGTCGACGAAGCAAGTAGAAAGACTGCAAGTAGAAACAATTTTCACAATATATTGAAGTAGAATAATGAAGTGCACACAAGTTCAAAAGGAGCCTATTTATACCCACTCCCTTCCTCAAGAGTATATATAATTTGTATGAACAACTATATTAATAAAATGTTAAATAGGGCGATATTATGATAAATAAGTTGAGATGATTGAGATTATGAATAATTAATCTGTTAGTTTCTTATACAAAATAGCTATTGCAATTTAATTGGAATACTCTACTTTTCGGAATTGTATAATACTCCATCTGTCCATTATTATCGTATTCATCCGTCCACAACTTATGTGCATTGTTATTTTTGGACGTAGACCCCACATCAATTTATCAATCAAAACATCACTTTATCAACCAAAAGATGAGACCCAAAACATCACTTTATCCATCAATCATTATAAAAATAAAAACTATGAGGAAAGACTCTATGCACAAACTTGGTGGACAAGGAGAGAACTATTAAAGAAAATTTTAATCCGGTACAGAGTCATAATAGGACAACAATACTGACATGCTCTTACTATTTCTTAATAGTAATTATAAAGTTATTATAAATATATATAATAGTGAATTACACAATTGCCCGTAAATTAGATTAACAATAGAGATAAAATAGGCAAACTCAATTTTGTAAGAATATGTAGGGATGAGAATTTAGATTCAGGTTTTTGGGTAGGGACAGAAATACCCGAAACCGAACGAGTTTTTAGGTTCCCGAAACCCGAAAAATTCGGGTTTGGGTACGGGTTCGGGTAGTGAGATTTAAAAATCTCGGGTATCGGGTATACCCGAACCTGAAAAAAAGTATCCGAAATCCCAAAACTTATATTTAAATTAATTAATAAAAATAATAAATAATGCTGTACTAATTAATAAATAAAATAATTAAGAAAAAAATAGTTGAATAAACAATTAACTTAGCAAGTTAACACTTCAGACTCTCATTTTTCATTTTTTTTTTCATTTGATGTTTTATTAATTATGCAATTATATATGATATTTTCATTGGCTAGCTATATGTATTATCTAAAATAGAAAAAAATAATAATAAGAAAAGAAAAAATTCCTTCTAAATTTTTGGATTTTTTTCGGGTATCCGAATTCACGAATGGGATACCCGAACAAGTATTTGGATACCCAAAAATATTTTCGAGTTCATGTTAGGGTAGTGAATTTTTAGATTTTCAGGTTCGGGTACCTGAAAAATTCGGGATAGGTACCCGACCCATACCGAATTCCCATCCCGAAGAATATGCTCTTTTATTATACGGTACTTTCACTACAAAAAAACAGTATGAATTCCGACGGATTACCCGACGGGCGAACAATCCGTCGTCCCCTCCCGACGGATTAACGACATTGATCTGCTCTGGCGATTGACGATGGCCGACCCGACGGATTAGACGACGGATTATGCCGGGAAAAATCTGCGCCAAATTTCTACGACACGTTGCCGACGGAAGGAGGACGGATGCTACACGACGGATATATATCCGTCGTCTCTATTATTTATTTTCTATTTTTAATTATTATTTTTAATTGGCCGACGGATGTTGCCCGTTGTGGTTCCGTCGTGGACCCTAAAATTCGCCCTGAACTTCCTTTTCTTCTCCAATCCTTATTCTAGCCCTAACAAGTTTGTTTCCCCCAAATTGTGAAAGCTAACGCCGCTACTGCCTTCCCCACTATTTTGAGGTATTCTCTCTCTCTCTCTCTCTCTCTCTATTACTTCCAACTAATTAACGGAATGCACAGTTCCAATTCACCGTAGATGCTCCGCCATCATCATCGCCGCTCCCTGCCGGCGGTGTACATTGCACTCTCAAGGTGACCCATTCTATTAGATGTGTACCATATCTTTCCTTCCATCATCGTTTCTGCGCCCTAATCCCCAAATTGACCCATTATGTTAAATCTCAGTATCATTCGCCGAAAATGAATTGTCTTTGCCGAACAAGCGTGCTCGCCGGGAAGTGAGAAACATCTAGCATCTGTTTCAGGTATGCCAAGTTTCATCTTCTTCAAGTGTTAGCATCCTCCATTAGTTGATGGTGCATTAAATGAGATAATATTGGTTGCAGCTTCTAATTTTGCTGTGTAATGAGCCTTCTTAATCACTTGTATTTGAGATAATATGATGTGCAGATTTTCTATAGTTGCATACTATAGAAATGCTCGCTCAATAAAATGAATTGTTTTGTGCATTTTCAATTTCTGTACTTGTGTTTCGAATTTTTGTTCAAATAATAAAATGCTCGCTTCCATCTCTCACTCTCTCTGTTTGTCTCTTCATTTCAACTATTGGTTGTCAATTGCCTTCGACGGAGAAGCTTCCTCGACGGAGAAGCTGCCTCGACGGAGAAGTGAGGAGCATCTATCTTTCAGGTATTCGAAAGTCCCATCTTCTATAAGTAATGTTTTTGAGCTTTCACACCAAAGCCATTGGGAGATTCGTACTTAACACAATATGTGATGAAACAATTTGCACACAAACTGAATCTAGTTGAGATACAATTATGAGAAGTGCCTTAAGTCTAGTTAAATTTGTTTTCCTTAAGTAAATCTAACATAAACTCCAACCTCATAGTCAAAGTAGGATTATTCGAATTTTCATAGGAGTGACACATAAACAAGAATAAGAGTGAATGAATCTTACTTACCGTGTGAATATGATGATTTAATTTCTACTGATGTGATAGGTATAGTCTGGTTGTTTTTTCAACAATGTTGGCTTCAAGGCAGAGTTTAGAGAAACACATTTGTCCACTGTGATTTAGAAATCAAGAATAATGCAAATGTATATATATTTGTAAAAATTTCCATGACATGTACTGTACATAATACATAAATATAATGTAATAGCAATTTACTTTTTCACTTGAGCCCTTTTATGTTTTTTAAATGAGTAGGAAGGACAAATGAGTTAATCTTGAGCACGTGGTTCTAATTGATTAGGGCGGTTGCTATTCTGAATTCCTATTTATTTAATAATTCTCACTTCATGATATATCCATATTATGTGTATTTTGATATATCTATAAGAAAAAAGAACAATGAAAAAAAACTAGTACAAGTCCATTCTTCTGTTGGGACACAACCAAGTTAAATAGTTTAAATATATCTTTATCATTTAATTTAATTATCATGTATGTGTCAATTTTATTCAAGATTTTGCCACATTTGTAACATAATCAATATGCATTACCACATTTGTTGCAATAATCTTTATTCATATTGGTCAAAACTTAACTAAAATAAACAATTTGGGCAGAATTTTTGGACTTTTGCAGGGGAAAGAGCCAAAACAAATCATCATTTTCTGCTCTATTCGAAGATTCTGCTGTTGGTTGAAATCTATTTAAGGTATTTTCTTCTTCCCCTGAATTTGCACCTTGCTTCCTTCGATTTATCTAGCTGTTTGTTAGCTGCTAGCTGTTGTAAATTGTCTGTGATTAGCTGCAGCTTAAGGAATATTGTTAGTTGATTGAATTCCAAGTGTTCCTTTAATTGTTGCTGTTAATGATTGTGTTAGTTTTTGGGCTAGGTGCAGGCATATATATCATCATGGGTAACAGAATTGCTGTTCTATATATAATGCAACGAATACATTAGGATAATAGCTACTTAGCTAGGTTAATTAAGAGGTATTTTATATATTCTTATCTTTGAAGTATATCATTAATTGTTGTTCTATATTTAATCAAATGCAACGAATATATGAACACTCAAGAACAGAACTTGGGACAGAGAATGAAGACATCGACTTTATGATATAAATTTTGAGTTTTGTTTTTCTGATTTTTCTTCACATATAAATATCATAGTCTGTTAATAGTTTTTTCTTTTCCTTAATTTGTGAGATTTTTATATATGGTTATGTTGCTATAGATAAAAATAAATATTCGTACGTCTTAAGTTAAAAAATTAATTGAAAAAATAATATGGCTCATTGCACTTCTTGATATAAAACAGATTCAGTTTTTAATTAGTTGCAAGGTTTATCGTAGCATTTTAATGCTTTATTTCAGGAGCACAATCCTTTTCATTTAATTCAGTAAAAATAACATACAAGTTGAAACTGATCTTCAGTTATTGAGGCTGAAGTTTTCATAGAGTGTCTCATCTTTTGAAATTTTGACCATTAAAATACATCATAATGTAAGTATACAACTACGCATACATATGTACATATTCACATTGTACTAAATTTCTATCCTCATATCAAAAGTATGAATCTTGAGGACCCTAGTTTTGATAAAATAACAAGTGAAAATACAATTATAGTCTAGGGTGTGTTCTCTTTGATTAGAAAAAGGAAATGAAAGAATTAAAATAGAATGATATTTTATATTCCATAATATGATTCCCATTTGTTTTATCCTATGTTTAACATGAGGGAAAAAATATTATCACTTCAAATGGGAAAATATTATTAAGATGTAGAGTGAAAAGGTGGGAAAGGTGCTGCCTTTTCCCTTCCAACTGGACTGCATATATACTTCCAACTAGACTGCATATATAAAGACATGATCAATATATTCAACAATTGTTCTTAATTATGCATCTATAGATTGAACGTGGTTTTTACAATAACTATAACTCCTTAGGGACTGGGTTTGGTTCTTGTTACAATCAATATCTTTAACATTAAATAATATTTGTTTTCTGACATCTCACATGATTACAGGGTCAGATCGAAGAATATATTGAGGAGGAGCGCCTTGAAGGTCGTGAGGTCACCCACTGCATGTTGTAAAGCTCGATGAGAAGAAAAGAATGTTTGGGTCGGGTGAACTCGTCAAGAGCATCGCAAGTGAACTCTCTACTGGCACGTCGCATTTCCACTCCCAAGTAGCTTGTGACGACAGCTTATCACAGATGCAGCAGCAACTACAGGAAGAGCGCGAGGCACGTGAGAAGCTAGCTGAGCAGACACAGCAGCTTCAAGAAGCACTACAGGCTCAACAACGTCTATTTGAACAGTTCGTGAGTCAGTCCAGAGGTGATGCAGACCATCCACCCCCCCTTTGATATTCATTCAGTTTGAATTCGCTATTTCTAGTATTGAACTTATGAGTATTTACCCATATTTAGATTTTTGATTTGAACTTTGTGGATTACTAAGACGGAAACTATGTAATTTCAACTTTTGTTTATTTAAATTATGAGATATTATGAATATTATTGGATACTATTGATTGTTTGATACTATTATTTGTATTCATTTATTGGTTAGATTGAAATAGGGAGGTGAAAAAATAAAAAACAGAAGCAAGCTTGCTGTTTTTACACAAAGTCCCGACGGAAATTTTAATTATTTAAATATTAAACGGCCGACGGATCCACGACGGAGACAAGCATCCCGACGGATTCCGACTAAATTTTTTAATATTTAAATATTAAAGGGCCGACGGATCCACGACGGACATATAACGACGTAAACTATCCGTCGGGAATCTGTCGTGGCATCCCGTCGGTAATCCGTCGTAATTTTCGCCGGCAACACGGACAACGTCTATTCCATCGGGAAGTCCGTCGTTAGTCATGAACGACGGACAAAAATTCCGTCGTTACTGTTTTACCGACGCCCTTTTTTAAGACGGAAGGAATCCGTCGGCATTGTACTTTTCCGACGGATTTTTGCCCTATTACGACGGATTTTTCCGTCGTAATTTCAGGAAATTTTTGTAGTGTTTTGTCCTCAATCTAGTTCATCTTTCCTTGCAAGCTTCATTTTTGTCTTGTTTGCGCTACTGGTTTCTAACGACTTTCCTAGTTGTATTTCCAAATTCATGCACGTAGCATCCAAACACGCTACCTCGAATTTGAATATCCCGTCTTCCTACGACTTAAGGCTGCGTTGGTAATCATCTCAAGATGAAGAATGATGATTATCTCAAGATGACTCATTTATATTTATCATTAATTCCAATATTCGCTTTCTCAGTTGACTGATGAGTCGTTCGGACTAGCCCCAACTATAAAACAAATTTTTATATCCTGGACATTTCAGATCTAAATTTCCCCAAATTTAAAATTAAATTTGGTGAATAATTAGCAGAGATTACTGCTATATACGTTTTTGTCTCTCAATTTTCAATTTTGGTCTGATTTCTTCCAATTTTGCTAAGCTGAGCAAAATCATTTTTTTTTTCTTTCATTTATGGCCAATTTATCTTAGTAGCATAATGTCGATTTTCATATATAACTTACTACCTCATACTTTTAAGATAACATCATTTTCTTTAACTAAATAAATTCACTTAAATTATGAAGTAGTTTGACAACATTTTCAATTAACAACGGATAAGATCCATCAGAAATTAATGATGTCATGCCCACTATGAGCATACTTAAGATGGTCAATATTGACGTGACAATAATATATTAAAAAAACTATTATCAATATATATACCTTATAAATATAAATTTTAAAAACAAAATAATGAACCCTATTAAAAAAAACTAAATCATAATTGAAAAAAAAATCATTAATGTAGCATTACCAAGTCAGCCGTGGATAAATTAAGTGTATTAAGGTTGAGTAGTGGAACATTCAAGTAAGATCATATTAGTTCTCGGATTTTTTTTTTCCCTAATCGTCATATTAGGGTGTGTTCTCTATGATGAAAAATTATCATGAGAAAATGAGAGAAAATAGAACAATCACCCTTTAAATTTTTCACTTTTTCCCACCTTTTCCCACCTCCTTATCTATGATGAAGAATTTTACTCTTCGTTCAATGAAAAATATTATCCCACCAACATGGAGTGAAAATATTTTCCTTCCATTAGAGTGAAAAGGAAGGGAAAAAAAGGAGTAGAAGGTGGGAAAATGTGAGAAATTTAAAGAGTGATTGTTCTCATTTTTCATGATAATTTTCCATCATACAGAACACACCCTTAGGGCTCGTTTGGTAGCAATACCGAGAAAATGGCAGATAAGAAAATGTGTGATAAGTTGAGATAAGAAAGTATGATAAGTTGGGATAAGAAATATATTGTGTGTTTGGTACAAACATAGATATCTTGGATTGTGTGTTTGGTAGAATAGTTATAAAAACAATAATTTTTTTTGTAGTTTGCAAATAAAAATAACAAAATTGAAAATAAAAAATTGATAATTAAAATTGAAAATAAAAACTTGATAATTAAAATTGAAAATAAAAATTGATAATTAAAATTGAAAATAAAAAATTGATAATTAAAATTGAAAATAAAAAATGATAATTAAAATTGAAAATAAAAAAATTGATAATCAAATTGAAATAAAAATGATAATTAAATTGAAAATAAAAATGATAAATAAAAATTGATAATTAAAATAAAAATAAAAAATTGATAATTAAAATTAAAAATAAAAATAAAAAATTGATAATTAAAATTGAAAATAAAAAATTAATAATTAAAATTGAAAATAAAAAAAATTGATAATTAAAGTTGAAAATAAAAAAATTGATAATTAAAGTTGAAATAAAAAAATGATAATTAAAGTTGAAAATAAAAAATTAATAATTAAAATTGATAATAAAAAAATTGATAATTAAAATTGAAAATAAAAAATGATAATTAAAATTGAAAATAAAAAATGATAACTAAAATTGAAAATAAAAAATTGATAATTAAAATTTAAATAAAAATTGATAATTAAAATAAAAAAATAAAAAATTGATAATTAAAATAAAAATAAAAATTGATAATTAAAATTGAAAATATAAAATATAAAATTGATAATTAAAATTGAAAATATAAAATTGATAATTAAAATTAAACAATACTTATCTCGACTTATGACAGGGTAGAGACGGTATAATATATGCCAGTGTAACAGTGAATTTAGTCCGGGCCAAGCAATTTTACGGGCCGGTGAGATTATATTTTTCGGATATCAAACACTGTATAAACCGAGATAAGCATACTTATCTAACCTTTTCCCGGCTACCAAATGGGCCCTTAGGATAAATTGATATTCAGTCACGGATTAATTTTAAAAGTGCTGTTTGACAGCAATAAACAAAATAAAAAATATATATATAATAAATAAAAAAATGAACGTGAAAAAGTGCTTCTCGGTTGAATTAAAATAGGCTTCTCCGTTGGCGGCCGGGGATCAACGCATTGGCTAACTGGCCCCACATGTTAATAATCAACCAAAATACAATTAGATTATTATTATTATTATTATTATTATTATTATTATTATTATTATTATTATTATTATTATTATTATTATTATTATTATTTTAATAAGTAGATTTTAATTTAATTTTCCATTACAATTATTTTAAATTTACAATTATTTAATTTAATATTATTTACAATTATTTTAAATTGGACATCCAGAATCAAACAGAATCTGATAAATGACACGTTTCAATGTACGGAAATTCTTATTTATTTCCATACGTAAAAGTTCTTATCAATTTTGTGAATTCACACGAGTAGATTTGATAAAGTTTGAGAAGAGTGCTCTAATTTGTATACACCAATACAAAAGTAGTATTAAAATGAGCTATAATGGATAGGATGAAATGAGTATTACAAAAGACACTTGGATCATCTATCACAATTTTGGATCATCTAATTTTATTTATTTTATTTATTTTATTTTTTTATAATTTATATGCAATTTTTCTTTCAATTTCAATATATCGTAATTTTAAATAATTTCACAATTATTGACTAAAGTTCACTAACTCAACTAAGCTTTATAAATTTTTTATAATTTAATTTTATTTAGTTGAAATAAGGTTGGTAAATTCAAATTTATGATGTATAATTATTAAATTTTTTAATTTGAATTATAAATTTCAATTGTATTTTATAATAATGTAATATTTTTTTAAAAAAAATATAAAAATACACTAAAATTGGGACATGATATCTCATTTATATAAAAAAGCTCATTCTTACAAGATATGTTTTTACCAATTTTATAATTTTAATATATTTTAGGGCAATGATGTAGAACTGTGTAATTGTGAATATTAATTTAATTACTATGATTTCCATTACAATTTTGAAATACGGAAATGTTCCTCCATCCACCGTGAGCACAATTAATGTGTCCACAGTTGACATGGCAGTGTCACGTCAATAAAATTTTCATTTAGGGTTTAATTTTTAGTAGGTTTAGTTTTTTATTTGATTTATTTTTAGGGTAATTAAATATAATAATTTTTCTTAAATATATCATCACCATATTAATCATAAACACATTAAGTATATTCATGGTGGGTAAGGCCGTAAGGGAGCATTCCTCTCCACTATAATACTCGTAAAATATGCACTATAATCATTCAGAGGGATTCCCTTTCTGATGAAATCCTCTATTCCCATCATAGTGTATCAAAAATTTCTTGATTTTTATTTATTTTCCCCTCAATTTTCATGTAATATGATTAGTCTAGTTAAGATTGGTTCATTAATTATATTAGGGTATACAATTATTTTTTAGCATTTTCTTTCATTTTGTAACTAATGAAATTGAAATTAAATACTAAGAATAAATAAATAAATCCTAATTGTATTGATGAACCCTAGTCAAGTAATGTAAAAATAGGTTGAATCATAATATCAGGATATTAAAAGAAAAAAAATGATTAAAATTAATAAAAAATGATTTTGATACAAATGGGAATAGAGAATCTTATGAAATTCACACCCAATTTCCTGCTTGAGTTAATTAAGGATTATCGTTTGTCGCGTATGTAGTCTGCCAACCAGTTCAGCAGCCGGTTCCCCTTAATTACTTCTTAAAATATATTTTTTTTGATCGGATATTTCTTAAAATATTACCCTAATCTTTATGGAATCTGATTAAATATGTTTAAAATTAATCAGGATCATACTTATAAATATTGGATATAAAAATAAAGAAAAATGTTAACGTACGACATGAAAAATATTACTGTATAGTAGTAATAAAAAGGGAATAATAAATAACGTCCTATTTCTTTAGCTGCAAATTGATGAAATCCGAGGTTTTCAAATTTAATTTTTCCGCTAGACTAGTCAAATATGACTTCTCAGTTGATTTGGTTGTCTATCAACCATCTCAGCAGCCTATTATCCACTAGTTAATATAATATAATTATCATTTGTGGAAATTATGAATAGATACAATAAAAGATTCGGCACGACAAAGTTGATATTAATAAATGAGAGAGTGACCAAAATAGATAGTTAATAGGATATAAGTGCAAATTTGGTACTACATGTAAAATATGACTATTATTATATTTTTATTTATTAGTGTCTATTTTAATCTTTTTACTTAATAAATACTCCATCTGTCTCACTCGATTTGGTCTATTTGTGTATTTTATATCTCACATTTTAAATATCCAATGCCAAATGAAGTGGAACGGAGAGCATAATGTTATCGCCTTATGGGAAACTATTATAAATGTATATTCCATAATAAAAATTTAAAATATTAAATTTAAAAAAAAAATCTAAATATAAAGGTTATTAACGTGATATTGCTATATCAGCTACTGTGTCCACATTATGTGTGTGTATATAGAGATATACATACTTCATCTTTACTCAACTTTCCATAGCTAGAAAAACATGAAGAGACTAAGTATAAACAAAAGTGGGGAGGTGATTTATGGCCCAAAATGGCAGAATACTGAACTAGAGAATGATGACGACCTTCATTCACCAACAGTTACAACGGCTCATGAAGATAACAAAGATCAAATTCCAAAAGGTTGGTAGAGTTAATAATGTTGCGTAGTGGGGGTTAATGCCTGAGACGTTGGTAGTTTTGTTATTTATTTATTTATTTATTTTTATTTTTATCGCTTTTCGGAACTCATGACGACCTCTTAATGCAAACAGGGAAGAGATTCGAGGTCAGTGTTAAGAACGGAGACTTGATGTATGTAGCTGCATTACAAGGTGACTGGGTAGCTGCTGAAGTACTTCTGGGTCAAGATCCAAATTTAGCCTTCGATTACATAACGGAAGAGGGTGACCGAGCTCTTCATGTAGCCGCTGCCATGAAACACGAGAAGTTTGTGAAGAAATTAGTTGACAGGATGAGCAAGGAAGAGTTGGCGCTGCGAAATGGGCATGGCTACACAGCGTGTTGTTATGCTGCTACATCTGGTAAAGTACAAATCGCCCGTCTCATAATTGGAAACAGGTCAAATCTGGTCACTGCACGTGATGAGGAGAACGTGACGCCGCTTCGAAAGGCAGCTCTGCAAGGAAATGGGAAAATGCTTAAGTTTTTACTGGGGCACGCTAAAGATGAAGATTTGTCGAGAGAAGAATGGTTTGATCTTCTGCTTGTCGCAATACGAGGCGAAATGTTTGGTATGATCGATAGTCTATCCTTTCCTACAACGTGCTATCTTAATCTTGGGGAAAATATTTTACATGTATTTACCTTGCCTGAACAGGAGTGGCTATAGATATATTGGGAAAGAATGGATCTATTGCTACGATGGCGAGCGATGAAGGCACCGCTCTTCATTTAATGGCTCGAGTCGATGCATCAAGAGAGATGGATATCATTTCACTGTGGCTTGAATTGCCAATGAAAATGCTGCGGCTCGAAAGGGATGACGACCATGGTAAGGGTCAATCAAGCATTTCTATTAGAATTGAGTCGATTAACCCCTTAAAAGGCCTTGTAAGGGGCAGGATATATAATCCAGTCCATATGTAGAGTTCAGAACATTTCACAACTCAATGTGAGACTAATCTATGTATCCATGCTTCATTTAGGAAAAGAATACTACCCAAGGGAGTTTTCCGAATTGGTTGAGAAACTGTGGGTTGAGATGAAAAAAATGGAAAAGGCTAGTCTTTAGAGCTAATAAAAAGGCCAGTACATATTATTCATGAAGCCGCAAAGGCAGGGCAAGTAAAGATCATAACCATGCTTACTCAAGCTTTCCCTGCACTTGTATGGGAGACTGACTGCGACGGCTACACTATATTTCACTTGGCTGTCATGTACCGACGGACTGCTGTGCTTAACCTCGCCCACCAAGTCGAGGCCATGCTAGGTCTTAGAACCTCCTCGCAAGACCGACAAGGTAACAACATTTTGCATTTAGCTGCTGCTGAATCAGCCGCTGTTATCCAAATGAAATTACCCCCAGCTCACCAGATGCAGAGGGAGTTAAAATTCTTCAAGGTGAGCATCAAACGAATTAAATTGCTTCGAATTATTATTATTATTATTATTATTATTATTAGTATTACTCCCCCGTCCCCCCTCGCACCACCAAATTAATGACTAGGATCCTCTACACCAATTTCGGTGTTCCAACCGTGTACCAGATTTTAATTTCTACTAGTTTTATATATTTTTATTCAACAATTTTAATTTATAATATTTTAGTTTAATTTAATAATTATTTTTTAGGGTTCACTCATCCAATTTAGGGTTTATAATTATTTTTTAGCATTTAAGTTCAATTTTATTAGATAAAATAGGGATGATAAATCCAAAATTAGGGTATATTGTTTTTAAACAAAAATTATTTATAAATTTTTATTTTGATTTAATATAATATATCAATTTTTATTTTTTATAAAAATATTATAAAACTAATAATAATTAATATTTGTTACATGATTGGAACATGAAAGTGGGTATTGAGGATACCATTCCCAAATTAATATTATTAGTTTGTATATCCAAAATGGAAATATTCACTCAGGAAATTGATATTTTTACCCTTCAACTTTTCCAATATTTTCCCACTCCCCTCTCCACACCAATATGGTGGACGAGACTAAGGGAGTATCTATTATTACTATTATTGTTATTATTATTAAAACTTATGCGTCCGTGTGTGCGTGCGAGTGCAGGCTGTGAAGAAAATCGTACCACCCTCAAGTGTGATGATGAGAAACGGAGAAGGGGTGACGCCAGGAGAGTTGTTCTCCCAAACGCACAAGAAATTGCTGAAAGACAGCGAAATCTGGATGATAAACAAAGCTGATTCTCTAATGCTGGTTGCAACTATATTGCTAACCGTTGTGTTTGCTGCTGCCTTCGCCGTGCCAGGTGGATTTTCCCAAGATGAACCTGCACCAGCTGTACCAGAGGGAAATGCCATCAAAATAGGGGAGCCTGTACTTGCTAGAAAAGCTTGGTTCATGGTATTCGTTATATCCGAAATGATAAGCCTCGTCTTCTCACTACTCAGCATCATGATCTTCCAGTACATCATGACATCACGTTTTGCACAAGAGGAATTTCTGTTTCCATTGCCATTGCTGCAGTGGATAGGATTTCAAACTATGTTCATCTCTCTGGCTGGGGCGTCCTTGGCTTTCATGTCATCGATTTCGTTATACAGCATGAAGGGGACGAATGCGTTGAAATGGGTTGGTATCGGCATTTTGCTCCTGTATGGCTCGGTCTGGGCTCTCCGTGAGCTCACCAGCTGGAATCGGCATACTAGTGACAGAATTAGCGACTGCGAGGATACGCTTTTCCAGCAAAAAGTCGTGAAAAAGAGGTTTAACATGAGGAAAAATATTACCACTTGGATGGAAAATATTAACATAAGTTGGAATAAATTCCATCAAAGAGAACGCAACCTCTTCAGCCGTATAGGTGCTGAGAAAAATGTGCATGAGGCCGCTCAAGTTGAACAATCGTCGAATTTAATTTAGACTATTATTTGTGTTTCTATAAAGGTGAAGAGGAGCAGCAGCATTGCATCTCGTGGAAAGAATGAACAAGTGTTGCTGAAGAAATAAATAGCTTTTACGTTTTACGTCTTTTATTCCCTGTTTTTTTCGCTTTTGTTAGTTTGTTTCTAGCAGCTTTGCTTTTCTGTTGGGACTTGGCCACATCACCTTCTTCCTATTATAAAAGGTGATAGGGTTGCATTGCATGCCTTTGTATGGAAGTTTAATCTTTTATCCAGTTTAGTGAAAATATCTCATAAAATATCAACGAATATAGTTATAGATAAAGTCAATATATTTATTTATTTATTTATTTGTTTACCAATCTTAATAAACGAGGATGGATATACTGTGCTTAGGAACAGTGCAGAACCGCTAATTTAAGGCAAAATTATTTGAAGAACACTGTAGAAACTACAGTAGCTATTAGCGGTTGGTTTTTTTGTAGTTTTATGTATTTTGGGGGTTTTTTTTTTTTGGTGTAGAACAATTGACTAATTGAGCTCCCTATTCACACACACACGCTATCTCCCTTTTAGCCACATTCCTAATTCCCCCAATTCTCCGACAAAACGATTTCCACTCTGACTCTGGAAGTTTTTGCGATCGAATTCGATATGTTCCTGCTGCAAGAAGTTTTGCTGCTTCTCCAAGAAAATGGATTCGGCTTCTACGGTTTAAGCACTAGGTTTCTGTTTCTACCGAAAGAAAGGATAGTGCTCTCGAGGTATGTTTACTTTTATTTTGAATTTTTTTGGTGCCCAGATTGTGGAATCACGGGTGGTCTCTGAAGACAAATTGCTTTTGTCGGTAGAATTCTTTTGAGAGTAAGTCGGATTGTTTCCCAATAGGATGCGCTGCTTCGGATGTTTTTCATGTTGTGTTCATGAGTTTTAGCTTTCAAGGTTTACGTCATTGATACTAACTGGACTACTCGTCTACTTTGCGGGTCCTTGTTTATTAATTTGCTTTCGTTTTGCTGTTACCATTACTGTACAAATTGAAGTGAAATTACTTTTTTGCAACTCTGTTCGAGAAGGGGTATTTTGATGGGGTTCTCGAATCAATGTGTACTAACAACGAAATATTGATACTGGACTTGAAAATTCTCTAGCTAAACAACGGATTCTTTCTAATTATTGTGTGGTAATTGCTGAATAGCTGATCTTCAATGATTGTTATACGTGACAGTTGAGAGTTTTTTCAAAAAAATTTTTGAATCTTTTATCAGCATTTCTTCTGTTGATAATCCCATGAGTTTACCTTTGGTGATCTTGACTTTCACTTCCTCTGTGTTTTATGATAAACTTGCAGCAGCATTTCTACAGCTTAGCTTTTATAAAGTTTCATTGCTTGTTTGTGAAAATACAGAACTGAAATGTCTTCCTCTAAATTGGACGACATTACCAATGTTATGGAGTTTGAGCCCATTGCTAGGGAAAATTTGCCCAAGATGTCTTATGACTATTATGCATCTGGCGCCGAGGATCGATGGACTCTCCAAGAAAACCGGAATGCTTTTTCCAGAATATTGTAATGTATCTCCATATGCTTCACTTTGCTTATGTTTGTTTTTCTTGGTACTATTATCTTTTGCTCTTTAGAATAAGGAATATAGCAAGAATATGTTCAATATCGTCGCTTGTTCCCTTGTATAGAGCAAACAATCCTGTATCTTGGCCTTTGATGACAAAATTTTCGTAATTATTTGAAGCTTTCTATTCTCGTATTCAACTGGAGAACCTAGCAATTAGAATTATTTCTCTAGCATTTTCTCATCTTTCTCTCCCCAGAATACTTACTAGATACAAGAATTCAGTTTTAGTACATGCCCTTTACCAGGTGTTCTTCTCAGCTGCCAAATTATGACATTTATAAGTCTTGCCCTCACATTCTGATTGATGTTAGCAAATATATATAAAAAGAAGCCAAACGAATAAAATATGTTTATTTGGCTTTTTTTTTTTTGCAGGGGAACTTGCCACAGCAGCTGCTGGCACCATTATGGTTCGAATTTTGATGCTCTCTTTTTCTTTTTCTTTCCCTTTGCTCTTTATATCTACTCCCTCCATCACATCCTATTTGACACATTTGCTTTTTGTATGGGAATTAAGGAGGGAGTGTTAGGGATGTAAAGTGTATTGTGTTTAGGGATGTAATGTGGTTTATGTATTTAGGCATATTTGTGTGGGTGCCTTATTTTTGGTTTTCGGTTTTCATAGTTCTGTGTCATTTTGGTTTCTTTTAGTGCGTTAATTTTATCAAAATGAGAAGTGCTGTTTGACAATTTGGTATTCTTAAGGTTTCATTACTTTGTCTTATTGGGATATTTTTCCATTCGGTGTCTAATTAGTTTTGATCGTTTCCTTCACAGTGTGGCTACATCTACATATGCTCCCCCAAGGTTGTTTAACTTTCTTTTGCAGCTTTGGTGAGTCGATACTTCACTTTCTTCCCATAATAGTCCATTTTGTGCTTCCATATGATTTCATGTTTTATTATTTGTTTGATTGATTCAGTAAATTCTCAGTTCATTTGTTCATTTGCACACTTCAGATAAATGATATTTGCTTTCAACTAAATATTCCTTGCATATATTTTTTTTTTTCCGTTGCTCCAGCTGTGCACTTAATTTAAATTTGCATTTTCTTATTGAGCTCTCTATGTCTTGATAAAAATTGGATTGAGGCATGGGACTTGAGTGAATCTTATAATTAATGTGCAGCTTCTTTGATTTTTTCTGTGCAAAGAGTTCAATATCTTCCTACATCCCTTGTTGCTGTTGCTATTGTTTATTTTCCCGAGTTTAATCAGTTGTTTGTATGCAACATTTATGATTTCTCTACTTGGAGAGAGGTTGGATTTGTGAGAGAATTCAGGAGGAGATGTATTGTTTGCTTAAGAGAAATTACAACAATATAAGTAACTTTTGATTTCTTTTCCCTTTGTTTTCACTTGTCTAAATTCCCTGCTTATTCATTCTTCCTGCTAGAAAAAAATCTGTCATTACCAACCACTCACATACGCCCCATCACTGTCTCTTGTCCGATCACCATTAATGGTTGGTGTTTCGAACAAGAAGAAATTTTGGCCCTTCTACTTTGCTTATGTTTTGATTTGTTTCCTTTTTTGTTATTTGGTATTGTTATTTCTTGTAGCTTTTCTACCCAGCATCTTAAAGCCCTATTTTCTATCCCAATGTTGCGTTTAAATTTATTCTGACTTTTATTTTTGTTGTTATACTTCGTTTTCATTGTTTTGCGCTCTTGGAACCGTTTAAAAATAGTTATGTGTCTATGTTCATTTGGTTATAGTTCCTGTTTTGAGGTTTATGGAATGAGTTTATTACTTTGAGATTAGCCCAGACTTATTCTTTGCTTTTAGCTTTGACTTTTTTTTATGTTTTCTTACTTTTAGTTGCTGGAAGAACTGATAATACATCTTTGGTAATTTCAATTGATGACTTGTGTTTGCTTTCGGAACATAGGCTTTATTCTTTGAGAATTTAGGTCGAACTTTTGGTGCGCGACTGCAGAATTGAAATAAAGAACCAAGGTAAAATTCTTACATCGCGGTAATGTAGTCTGTTGCCTAAATTGATGATTGTTATTAACGGGAGATGTTTTCGGTCTCCAGTTCATTTCGAACAACACCCTCACGGTCTGCGTGCATGTGCTCCGTCGAGGTTGTTTGCTAGAAAACTTTCAACTTTGTTGTTGCTTCGGTTAGTTATTACTTTACTTCTAAAACTGGTACCTTTTTGTGCATCATTTTTTTGATTTCTGATATGAAGCATCTATATCAATTAGATGTGTATGTATGAGTGATGCTCGGTAACAATTACTCTATAGATAATGCAACTCATCAAGTCCGGCTTTGTTTTTCTTTTAAGAATGAAGAAGAAAGTTGGGTAGTTGGTAGTGTTTCTGCATATGATTAGGAACTTTGGCTATGGTATTGAGACCTCATTATATCATATGAGCTCGTTAGAGTTAAATCATGTCATCTTGATATTGCACAAAAGTTTTTAATTAAGCCGAGGTACCATAGAGAAGCGGCCATAAACTGAAGAGTCTTGACCAATTTGAAAGATCATCATTGGATATAGATGAAATAACTGAAATTTTGGTTGTTCGATTAAGTAAAGGAAACTCAATGGAATTCTTAACTTTTCAATCTTTATTCCTTTTTCCTTTTATTGTCTGAAAAGACAGGAGCTAAAACCATTCCATCCAATAAACCCCTTTTGCCATGCATAAGCTGAACCACAGTTAAGATAAGCACGTCCATTCTATCACTGAGTTGGAAACCATTGACGAGTTTATTATGCTTGGAGTACTTCGAGATGCAGGCATTTTGAGCTATGGATCTTATTTGAGGTAATCATAATGATAAATACTTTCTTGCTAAATCTTTTTCATCTCTCCTTTTGGTTGCTTATAACTTTGATTGAAATGAATATATGTTGGTTGTATTGAGACCTCATTTGTAATTCATGATAGCATATGAGTTGGTTAGATTAGATCATGACAACTTGATACTGTATAGAAGTTTATTTATTTATGCTGATGATAATATTTGATTACTGAGTTGGAACAATTGGACATGTATATTATTCTTGGTGTACTTCGAGATACACATTTGTAGCTGTGGTTTTGAATTGTGACACAACAAGCTTATTTGAGGTAATCGTAGCCATAAATAGTTTCTTGTATAATCATTTTCATCTTGAGTTCTCAATTCATCTCTAGGAAAGATAGCTTATAACTTAGTCTACATGAATAAAGGTTGCTCACAGAAAATGTATAAGCTCCTGAAAAGGGGTGAAGCATAGACTAACGATTATATATTATAACTGAGATGTAGATGAGTATGGTCCGGTATCTCTCGAGCTCTAGATTTGTAATTTTGTCCTCCAATTCCTCAACTGTAAAAACAAAATTGAATAATGTAAAATTGATTTTTTTTTAATATTTTGACATATTAACATATACTTAGATATGAATGTTGCAACTGTTGGACTTGGGTTTAAACATAACTTGATGAACTGCTTGTACAATCTACTACATAGGTACATGTGTTATACGTGTCCTAATTGAGCTATTATTGTGATCCTTAAAGAAACTAAGTAAATTATAATTAGTGGGAGCGCTGCAGTAGTACTACATAGTGTTTTGGACTGCATTTTGTATGGAAGATGACCGCAAAATATTAAAATCCACAAGAATATCATACGAGTTTGATGAAAAACCTTTCGATGCACATAGGTAGTTATTTTTCTATTTTGCACAAATATTATTGATTTTTTATTTTTTTTAAGCTTCTAGACTGGACAACTTATCACATACTATCTACTTTCTTGGACTAGCATGCAAATGGTGCTGATGTAAGTTGAGGCACCCAATAATTAGTCTTTCTTTTGAATTGGATTTATGCATGCCTATTTGATGTTGAAATCTTATAAAGCTCAGATTCTAGGTTGCCATTCCACTATTTCATATAGGTTGAATGAGACTAATTTTTGAATTCTTGAATTAGACTAATTTTCACCATTTTGCCTCTAAGAATAGTACCTGTAGATGAGCATTGCAGATTTCTTGATAAATTAATTTGCATATCATATATGGGCAACGAAACTCTACAAGTCAGTGAAGAATCATTCAGGAAATTAAACATTAAGATATCACCAAGTAGACTTGCCAGAACTAAAATTCAATTATAAGCTGACAGCTTTCTTCCATTAGTTTCCATTCCTACAATAATTTTGATACTTAAATGATTTAAGAAATTGATCCAATTGCTTCCGGCCATTTTTCCCGTCACTCCGGCAGCATTAACCCTTAGATGCTTCCACAATTACCTCCTTCCGAATCTAGCAAACAAATTGGAAAGCATCACATCATAACTGTTGTTTCCTTGTTCATATTTAATAAAATCTTAGCTATGACCTCAATCATAATAAAAGTGTACCCCAAATTCTAGAATTCATTGGTTCTTGATAGGACTCTTTAAACCTTCCATACAAGCCAAGAATTTTCACATTGTGAATATACTACTCATTATTAGCTTGAGTCACACATCCCTCTTTCATCATTATGAAATACTCCTTTCCATCATTAATAAATCAGAATGACAAGGACAAAGAAACTTGTATAAGTAGTTTCATTAGGTTAAATAAAAGGGATAATTGCTCCAAAATACACAACTTTTCATCAAATTCTGGTTTTGCACACGAGCTTTAAAATTTGCCTATAAATACGTAACCTTTCAATTATTTCTGATTTTGCACACCAGGTCGAATATTTATTTAACTATGCATCTTGATGGTCTTGTAGGTCGCTCGTGTCAAGTCGTTCATGTGCAACATCATTGGCTCCATCAAGTCGCGCTAATGCTCCATGGTCTAAATATTCGTCTAAGGCTTTTTTGGTAAAAAAAAAAAGCATTCAAAAATGGTATATCTTACATTGTCTGATTCAAGTTTTGGTTAGCAGCTCCGCAATCCAGTGTTAAACACCTAACTTTATATTTGCAATTAATGGTAATTAATCTCCAAGTCCAAACATTGGATGTTGTGGATATGTTGCTCTATGTAAAGACAATTTTGGTAGAATTATTCATTTGCCTTTGAGTTGCTGATATGGCTTCAATTGCATACTAAAAACTGTGCGGTGATATGATGAAAAATGTTGGTCCTTTGTAGAAGGTTGTGATTTATGGGGTTGTACTCTATTTTGATTTATGGTGGTGATATGATGATAGAGTTTTGTGGTCATCTCAGTTTGAAATACAAATTTAGATGTATATTTGGAATCTTATTTTGCACTCGAATTAAACAACCAAACAACTGACAAAATTATCTTATGTGATTCGCTTGGCAATTATGGCAACACCGTATTTTACGCGGTGCAAAATTTCTAGTATATATATATATCTACAAATAATTTATACCCAACATTTTAATATATTAAATTTAAATAAATTAAGAGGAAATATAGTGGAATACCTATTCAACACTAAGTTTTCTAACTTTTGCCTACAACTTAAGAAAAAACAAATTCTACCTAAACTTTCAAATATATCCCCAAATTACCCTTATCTTCTCTCCCCCCCCCCCACATTCACGTGTAAACTCACCCCCTTTCTATTCTCTCATATTTTGAATTTCATTTTTTGAGAATTTGATTTTCTCCTCTCTCTCTCTCTCTCTCTCTCTCACCTCCTTCTCCCATTTCATCCTCTCTGCTTCTCTCACGATGGCGGCGGTGCGGTGGCTCTGGGGCGGGTGTTAGCAAGAAGCCGAACAGGGGGAAGAAGCTAAAGCTGAATAGCCCCAGCATGGATGCAACGACCTTGAAGGGCGTAGTAGCTATCGTTTGCTTCTCGCCGGCGCCGGCGATGTTTGGTCTTCCCAAGCCTAGCAATGGCAGAAAATTGAGAATTTCACATCTTCAAATAATAAAATGTAACTATTTTTCTCTTATGAGTGATATTTTGTTTCAATTCTTTTGAGGATTCTCGTTGAGGATGGGGCGGAGCTCGTTGAGGAGTGTGTGTAGTGCGTGTTATTTTGGTCAAATTTGTTATTTAATTTGTTCATTTTTTTCAAGTTTGGTCTGAGTTAATGGAGTGTGTGTAGTGCGTGTTTTTTTCTTCCTTCTTTTTTGGTTATTTCTTTACTTGTTGAAAACTAGATCAGATCGATGGAGAATTTTTTGATTATATCGATTGTGGAGACAAGAACCGACTAACTTTAGCAACTCATCAACTGGTGGGTGAAGCTGACTTCTGGTGGGAGTCAGAAAAACGGACTATAACTCCGGAGCAGTGGGAGGAATATACTTGGGGAGATTTCAAAAAGGAACTATGTGGAAAATATATACCAGGTTGTTATCAACAATAAAAGCAAAATGAGTTTTGGAATCTCAAACAGGGAAGGAGGACGGTCATGGAATATGACCAACTGTTTAACCAACTGTCACGTTATGCTCCATATCTGGTGAATACTGATGCAAGTCGTGCCGACAGATTTCGACGAGGTTTACGTTATGAGATAGGAGTTTCCTTAGCCAGCCACGGACCACTTACATATGCCCAGATACTAAGCAGGGCTATGGATATAGAATCTATGCTTCCAAGAGAGAGGGAGAGGGCACCCGAGCATGTACCAAACCAAGCCAATAAGAAAAGAAAATGGGAAGAAAAGAATTCAGGAAGTTTCAACGGAAAACAACCATGGAGAGGATATCCTCAACAATTCCAACAGCCAGGGCAAAATAAACCGCTTTGTCGTATCTGCCAAAAGTATCATTTTGGGGAATGCAGAAAGGGCACCAATGATTGTTTTAGGTGCAAAAGGCCAGGACACTTTTCCCGTAATTGTCCTTTTTCCAACGGGAACCAGGGAATGCCAAGATTCCAACCTTTACCACCACCACCTCCATCTCCACGGATGAATCAGGGATATCAGAAGCCGATGCCAAAACCTCTTCAACAAGTTAGGGCGTACGCCATAAACTAGGAGCAAGCAGCCAAAGCACCTGAGAACCTTGCAGGTATGATTTACCTAAACAACATACCTATCTTAGCATTATTTGATACCGGAGCATCACATTCTTTCATTTCACAAATTATATGTGATATCCTAGACTTGAGACCTAGAAAAATAGATCAAGCCCTACAAATAATCATTCCGTTAGGAGAAACCATGTTATCAGAAAAAGCCTTTGAGAATTAAGAAATTAAAATCGCTGAACATATTTTTGTAGCAGACTTATACGTTATATCTATGAAAGAATTTGACATAATATTAGGGATGGATTGGCTAGAGAAGAATGGGGCAACAATTGATTGCAAGGAGAGAGAAGTTTATTTCCAAGGAAATGATGAAGATAGAGTAAGTCTCCATGGCACAAGAAGTGGTGCGAGGGTACCAATCATCTCGGCAATAAAAGCTGCATCGATTATGCGAAAGGGGAATTGTCAAGCTTTCTGGGTTACTTTGAAAGAACAACCTCAGAAGGAAAAAGAGATTGACACAGTACCAGTTGTACAAGAATATGAAGATGTATTTCCTACCGACTTACCTGGATTACCCCCAGATAGACAAGTTGAGTTCTCAATTGATCTAGAACCAAGAGCTGCACCAATTTCCAAAGCACCCTACCGGATGGCTCCAAAAGAATTACAGGAGCTAAAAGTTCAACTACAAGAACTGTTGGACCTGGGATTCATACAACCTAGTGTATCGCCATGGGGAGCACCAGTACTCTTTGTAAAAAAAAAAAGATGGGAGTTTAAGGATGTGCATCGACTATAGGGAATTGAACAAGCTCACAATCAAGAATAGGTATCCACTACCAAGGATAGACGATCTCTTTGACCAGCTGAAAGGAGCATCCATATTCTCAAAAATTGATCTTCGATCAGGATATCATCAACTTAAGGTGAGAAAAGAAGACATCCCTAAGACGGCATTCTGAACCAGATACGGACACTACGAGTTCACCGTTATGCCATTTGGACTAACTAACGCCCCAGCAGTATTCATGGATCTAATGAATAGGATTTTTCACCAATATCTAGATGGTTTTGTCCTTGTCTTCATTGACGACATCCTAATATACTCAAAAAGTGAAAGCCAGCACGAAGAACACCTACGTATCGTACTAGAAACATTACGTGCAGAGAAGTTATATGCCAAATTCAGCAAGTGTGAATTTTGGTTGAAGGAACTTATGTTTTTAGGTCACATCGTCTCAACAGAAGGCATCAAAGTCGACCCTGCCAAAGTTGAGGCAGTCAACGGATGGAAAACCCCAACAAATGCTAACGAAATACGGAGTTTTCTTGGTTTAGCAGGTTATTACATGAGATTCATTGAAGGATTCTCCAAATTGGCTAAACCAATGACGCAATTACTCAAGAAGGGAATTAAGTACACCTGGACTGAAGATTGCGAACGAAGTTTTCAGGAGCTGAAAAAGAGACTGACCACCGCCCCAGTGTTAGTAATTCCTGAGAGCAACGAAGGATTTACTGTATTCACTGATGCGTCAAAACAAGGTCTAGGATGCGTGCTAATGCAAAACAAGAAGGTGATAGCATATGCTTCACGACAGTTGAAACCTCATGAGTTAAACTACCCTACTCATGACTTGGAACTAGCAGCAGTTGTCCATGCACTGAAAATTTGGAGGCACCACCTCTACGGAGTTAAGTGTGAAATCTTCACTAACCACAAGAGCTTAAAGTATTTTTTCGAGCAAAAGGAGTTAAACATGAGACAGAGAAGATGGCTGGAGTTGGTTAAGGACTACGATTGTACCATCAACTATCATCCTGGAAAAGCCAATGTAGTAGCTGATGCCCTTAGTCGAAAAAGCCAAGGAAAATTAGGATGTTTGATCACGGAACAAGAAAAACTTATTCGAGAATTCGCTGCTCTCGAACTACAAGTTATATGCTCGCCAGAAACAGTGTCAGGTTACATAGCAGCAATAATGGCTAAACTAGATTTACGAGAAAGAATCATTGAAGCTCAAAAGAAAGATGAATTCTTAGAGAAAATGCTATCAAAGGTTGAAACAGGAGGAGCCAAGGGATTTTCAGAAGGATTCGCAATTGCAAAAGATGGAGCTCTTACGTATAATGAGAGATTGTGCGTTCTAAGAAACGAGGAGTTGAAAAATGAGATTATGAGTGAGGCTCATGATACACCATACACCGCCCACCCCGGGAGCACAAAAATGTATATGGATTTACGTCGAAACTTTTGGTGGGAGGCCATGAAGAAAAATATAGCATCATTTGTGGAACGATGCCTTGCATGCCAACAAGTGAAAGCATTACACCAACGGCCATATGGAGCATTACAACCACTACCAATTCCAGAGTGGAAATGGGAACATATCAATATGGACTTCGTGGTGAGCCTTCCAAAGTTAATACGAGGAAATACAGCTATATGGGTCATAGTGGATCGACTGACGAAATCAGCCCACTTCCTGCCAACAAAGATGACTTTAGGATTAGATAAGTTAGCTCATCTTTATGTTAAAGAGGTAGTTCGACTGCACGGAATTCCTGTGTCAATTACGTCAGATCGGGATACAAGATTTACATCAAAATTCTGGAGGAGCTTACATGAAGCAATGGGGACTCAGCTGAACTTTAGCACCGCTTTTCACCCTCAGACGGATTGACAGTCTGAAAGAACGATACAAGTTCTAGAAGATATGCTTCGAGCAGTCGTCACGGATCGTGGTGACAATTGGGAGGATATTCTACCACTTGTAGAATTTTCCTATAACAATAGTTATCAGGCAATTATAGGAATGGCACCGTATGAAGCCTTATACGGACGGAAGTGTAGATCGCCACTCTACTGGGATGAAGTTGGCGAAAGGAAACTGTTGGGTCCAGACTTGGTTCAGGACATGGTAGAAGCGGTTGATTTAATTCGACAGAGGATAAGAGAGGCACAAGATAGGCAAAAATCGTATGCTGACAAAAGACGCACAGATCTTCAGTTTGAAATTGGAGATTATGTTTTTCTCAAGGTTTCTCCTACGAAGGGAGTTATTCGATTTGGAAAACGAGGTAAGTTACGTCCTAGGTACATCGGGCCCTTCGAAATTCTCGAGAGAATAGGTCCCGTCGCTTATAAGTTGGCCTTACCACCTAACTTAACAGGTATTCACAATGTTTTCCACGTTTCTATGTTGAGGAAGTACGTGTTTGATCTTAAACACGTAATAAAGTATGATGAGGTAATCATAAGTCAGGACTTACAATATGAGGAAAGACCGATAAGGATACTTGATCGCAAGGTTCGAATTTTGAGGAATAAAGAAATTCCACAAGTTAAAGTACTTTGGAATCATCATGATCAAGAAGAGGCTACATGGGAATTAGAGGAAAAGATAAGAGCCCAATACCCCGACTTAGAATACCCAAGTACGTAAAATTTCGGGACGAAAATTTTATAAGGAGGGAGGGATGTAATATCCCAAATTTTCTTATTAAATATAATTAGTTAAAATAAGTCCTATATATGAATTTAGAAATTTTTCCTATTTTCTTGGGGATTTAGAATAAGATAATCTACTCTATTATGAATAAATCTTTTAATTTTAACCATATAAAATTTTATTAAATATTATACGTGTGTATGTATAATTTTAGACTACATAATGCCTAAATAATATATTATAGTTTGATGTTTTATAAATTTATTTCTCTTGCCATAGCTTAATGATAATAAGCATATATACATATATAGATAGCATACGTATATATCTATACAAAATATAAGTTATCTATATATATATAATTTCATTATATATGCATATAGAACATAATATCATACTATTAAATAAATGTGTCAGACTTTCCTTATCACTCTTATTATATACGTGTGGCCAATATATATGCATGGTGATTAGAAATTGAATTCAATATTGTGCGTACACGTATACATCATCTATGTGAAATATGATGGTGGTAATTATCTACACGTATGAATTATCTACACGTGTCCCTCTAATAACCAATATAGCTTGAATGAATAAGGGTATATAGGCTTGTAAATGTGTTATTCAGGTTGATGACTAGCTACATTTCTTTACCTATAAATACAGGTACGAGGTTTTCATTATTTATGCAGCAACCTTAAGGCTTCAGTCAAAGTCACTACTTCTCTACTATTTTTAAAATATTATATGTTGAAATTATAGTTAAGTAAGAAGAGTCAAATACTAGTAGTAGAAGCATCAAGAGGTCACGACAGAAGAGGATCCATAGTAGTTATAGATCAAGGGTTATTATCTTATATTATCAGGTGGGACTTTATTCTTGCAAATTATTATTTGAGTTAGTAAGCTCTTATAAAATGAGATTATCCATAAAAATGTTTTAATGTGTTATTACATGTTTAATGCTCTTATAATGTATGCGATCGGGTCTTTCGGTTGGTCTCACACACTAACCGGGAGGCTGTGCGCACAGTTAGAAATCGTTGGGTTGATCACCAATTGATTCTAACTTCGAGGGGAGAATCTCTGGATAAAATATTCCATTGCCTCCAAACTATGGCTCCATCATGAAAAGGGATCCGGCTGTGGCAATGTCCCGGGATTAGTATAAGAGTAACAGGGTAATACACATGTGCTCACAATCATGAAAATCGAGGTTTGGTATGCATGGAAGTAAATTTAATTTCAAAACCCTTCTATGTGTACTTTATTATCATGGATATTCTTTTTATGATAAAATAATTTTGGCACAAGCCCACTGAGTACATTAGTATTTAGCCCTGCAATTCCTTTTTAAATGTTTTACAAATTAGGGAGCTGGTGGAGCAGACGAAGCTGTAGATGACTGTTGTTGTTGCTGTATAAAAGAATAAAGGCTTCCGCTACGCCTATAAATAAAGTTCATCTCCCTATATATAATATCCTAAGTTCATTTCGTATTTTGATATAAAATATCTACGTTCCTCTTACACCATTGATTATATATATATATATATATTACGGGTACTCAGACAAGTCGGCCAGCATGGGTTGTTTGACTTAGCCAACCCCATAGTTTGAGCTGTATGTCCCGATCCCGTATTTTATTATTTAAGTCTACGGGTATTCAGACATAGGCGGCCGGTACGAGTGGTATGGTTTTCTTATTACCTACCTCGTAGTTCGTGATGTGCGTCCCGATCCCGTATTTAATTCTCTTAATAAATAGTGTTATATTATCCCAAGTCATGAGCCCCTTTCTATCCCCGCTTCTTAATTTCAACCCCTTGCCACGTCCCGGCACACGTGCCTTCTCTCGGGAACTGGGGCGTGACATTTAATTATTAATATTATAAATAGATTCCCGCTTAACTTGAATTTCTTTAAACTTTAAATTATTTAAATTAATGTTATGAATTAACTTTAATTATTAATATTGTAAATAGATTCCCGCATAACATTATTCTAAATCAACACTTTCAAAAGTAGGAATTAAAACTTCTTGTTTTCTTTTTTATTTTTTTTGAAAGTAGGAATTAAAAATTTATAAACCAACGTGACTCAGTCAAAAATGCAGAGTTGGGAGCTTTATACAGTAACTTCGAAAAAGAAAAAGGAAAAGAAAAGGTAAAGAAGGAATACCAAGAGTACTGAAATAGGGAATCAGATTATTAGACACCGAATATTAAATTAAAAAGACTATCTAAAACTAAACATTTAATCAAAAGCGTAATTATATAATTGACTATTAAATTAAAAAGCAAGTTTAATCTTAACACTTAATCAAAAGCGTTACTATATAATCTTAAACTAAACATTTAATCTCGCATATTTTTTTTTCTTTTGTTCTTTTGTTTTTTTGTTTTTTTGTTTTTTTGTTTTTTTTTTTTTGTTTTTGTTTTTGTTTTTGTTTTTGTTTTTGTTTTTGTTTTTGTTTTTGTTTTTGTTTTGTTTTTGTTTTTGTTTTTGTTTTTTATTTTATTTATTTTTATTTTTTGAGGGAAAAAAGTATTAATCTCGCATCTTTATATGCAAGAGAAACAGACTCTTTGGGAAAATCAAATTCAAAAGAAAAAGAAGAAGACTACACTGAAAAAGGGAATCAGATAATGTGTTGCTGGATATTAAATTAAAAAGGCTATTTAGAAACTGAATTTTAAATTACAAAGGTTTTAATATATAAGTAAAAAAAAGTATTAAAATCTGGCACATCAAATTCATCAAAAAAGAAAAATATATATATATATATATCATAGCTAAGATGAAGAAACTAATGAGAAGCAAAAGTGGGAGGCAAATCTATGGCCCAAAATGGCAGAATATTGAAGCAAGTCAAGAAATTGAGGGCGATGAGAACGCTTCTACTCAGTCAATTTCCCAGAACAATGAAATTCAAACCCGGCAAGGTTCGAAATTTTATTTGTAATTTCTATAATTATATTTCAGTGAAAAAAAGATATAAATATTGATTTTTTTTTTAATAATTAAGATGATGATTCCAGGAGGAAATATAAGAGGAAATGGTGGATCTATGTATAGAGCAGCGCTAGAAGGTGACTGGCTTGCTGCTGAAATACTTCTGTCACGTGATCCAAGTCTAGCTTGGGATCACGTGACAGGAGATGGCGACAGAGCTCTTCATGTAGCGGCCGCCATGAAGCACGAAGGATTCGTGCTGAAACTTGTCGAAAGAATGAGTCCGGACGACGTAGTATTGCTAGATGGACATGGCTACACAGCATGTTGCTACGCGGCTATATCAGGTGCAGTAGAAATCGCAGACGCACTAGTGAAAAAGAATACGAATGTTATTAGGGTTCGCGACAAGAATAAAGCGACGGCCCTTCAAAAGGCAGCTTCCTGCGGAAATAATGAAATGGTTTATTATCTTCTCTAATTCACTCTAGTTGAGGATTTGTCGAATGAAGAATGGTTTGATCTTTTCCTACTCGTTGTGCGTACAAAAATGTATGGTATGAAAATATTTCTCCTTTTTTCTATTTGGTGTTTTAATATATACTACAAGAAATGCGGAATTTAACGACAGACTGGTTTCGGTCGTTGTTTCACAATTGATATTTCCGTCGCTAATTTATGTGTTGACTGTTGACCATAACTGTTTTTGCTATGCAATAGCGGTCGTTGATTTCCTTAGTTAATTTCAATTTCAATTGTTAAATATCTGCGTTAAACTCCGTGTTTCTTGTAGCATTCGTTGTGTGATCACCATGGTTTAGCTAGGTTCCATTTCATTTTCTTTTATTAAGATCTTATGTGAGGATTATTTACAGATGTGGCTTTAGAATTGTTGGAAAAGAATGGATCACTCGCTACAATGAGGAACGAAGAAGGAACGGCTTTGCATATATTAGCTCGAGTTGATATATCACACACCCATACTTATAAAGGATTATTGAGAAGCTACCGTGACAACTTAGTTGTAAGAGGTTTTTCCTAGTAAGCACATCTATTTACCTCACCTATGATGGTTGTTTTATGTATGTTTCATCTTTTATTTTCCAACTATAAATAAATATGTGAGTTATAATCTTCATTCTAGGACGAAAATTCGGAGGAGTAATGCAACAAGATCTTCGATTATTGGTTGAGAAGCTATGCACCGAGATTAAACATCTAGAACAAGCAAGCACGATTGAGCTAATGAAGAATCCTCCTATTCTCCATGATGATGCAAAAGTGGGGAATGTGGAGCTTGTAACTATGCTTACTCGTACTTACCCTAATTTGATTTGGAACAACGACAACGATGGATATACTTTTCTTCATATCGCTGTAATATATCGTCGAGAGAGTGTATTTAGACTTGCATACCAAACAAGAGCTTTGAAACATTTGCTCACAACCACTCAAGATCAAAATGGTGACACCATTTTGCATTTAGCCGGAAAATTAGCTCCTCCTAGCAGAAGAAGGATTGTCCCCATACCAGCTCTTCAAATGCAAGAAGAGTTGGCATGGTTTAAGGTTAGAGTACAATTCAACTTTGTTTTAGATTTTGCTTGGGAAATCTTGAACCAAGTTGAAAGTAACTCAAGTGTTTGATGGATGATTTCTTGCATATTTCAAGAGTAAATTGTATAAAACACTCTCATACTTTACTCCCTCCGTCCACGATAAGTAAACCTATATTCTGAAACGAGACTTTTCCCTAATGGTCAAGCAAGGGAAGAGAGTCGAGGAACGTGAAGAAGAACCAGGAACCGCTTAATCACTTCTACAATCAGGTGGGCGTTCTTACAAAGAAAATTATAATGTTGCTACAATGAAGCATATTTTGAAAATAAAGCAAGTTGACTCAAAACCCTTTCATGCATAAAATATTTTTAGTTTTATGTGTGATGCCTATCCGTGTTGGATTGCCAACGTTATATCGATCGAGCCTGAGTTAGACAAAGGTCGCTAGCCAGGTGGGTGTACACGAAGTCATGATTGTGTGCTCCAAAAGTGGGCCGGTTATGCATGGAAACGTCCGGTGAGGTGGCCACCTTGCCGGCGTACTTACAGATATGGATAATACAGATGTGGAAGAAAATGGGGAGTCCACTCCAATTGTTTATCGAAACAAAGTGTTTTGTTACACAAGTATTTTGATAAAACCTTGTGATAACTGTGAAATGCATGATTGGTGAATACTTTAAAAATAATATTTTTGGGCATAACCTCACGGAGTACATCAAGTACTCAGCCCTGCTCGTGTTTTCAAACACTTGCAGGTTGAGCGAGGTGGCAAAGGCGGCAGTGTTGAGAGGAGATTCGTTCATCTTTTGAATTCGGTTCAGAAAGAGATACATATCTTCATATATGTATCTATTTTGTTAAAGACTTCCGCTGTACACTTCTATTATCTTATTTAGATAATTATGTTTAAATGGCTTCATGAACCAGTAAATCGAGAACTACTCTACTCGTATTCCTTCACGAACTAGAATTATATTTGACTTTATATGGTTATTTCTATGAGATGATCATGTAACACTTGAACCTCGGGCTTCTTCATAACTTGTTTGTCTTGCAAGTTTCTTTTGATCGAGTCTATTCAATTGTTCATTTTGCTAATTACTGAGTTACAAGTCATTTCCCCTTTCTTTCCCGCTTCTTATATCCAACCCATAGTCACGGTTTCCCGTCTTAGCTATCCTTAGCAAAGTGCGGTCGTTACATGTATACTACTGAATATTGAATTTAAAAAATTAGATGATACAATGAGTGATAAGTACGATAATATCAATTATAATCGTTATATCAATGAAGCATATATCTCTAATTTAGATGAAAAAGACTTCAAATGTCTAATAAAAGAATCAGAACCTTGCTTTTGGGATTGGAACTGTACAAAACACGCATGCATATAGAAATTTTTAAAATTTTAAGTAAATAAATGAATGTGTATGTATAATAAAATGTAAAATATAAAGAAAGTACCGTGTGTTTCACTATTATTAGTGGTGGCCATTCCGGTTGTATTTTATTTAATATTTGGATGCCGGCCAGTTTCGCCTCTAGGAAAAGAAAACAAATATTCCAATGGGTCATAACATCCATAATACTGTTTAATTCTATGTCTTTCCCCTGCATGCGCATGAACTACAATATCTCTATCATATGAGGTATTATCACTATCTCTTTCAACCCATATAGCTGCAACTTGATCTGCCATACACGTTGATCAAGATTTACATGTTTAGAGATCCGAATTTCAACAGTATCCATTGAAGGCCAATCATTCAATCTTCTGAAATTTTTGGCATATGAATTGGTCTCCATAATTTTCATGAGTTTCTTCACTACTACCTGTGATATATTTGAGTTTTGCAGCCTATTCATTTGTTTTCAACCTCATTTTCTGTCTAAAAAAAATACAATTGAAAATATCCCGAACTAGAATCATTTGGAATCAACCATAGAAGATCATGATAAGCCATTTGGAATATATTCCTCGTCTTGCAGACACAAATTCTTTATGCAATTTTACACCAAACAAAGTAAATGAGAATATGGAATTGTACGATTGAATATTTTTTCTAAAATCAAACCTCTTGTGACTCAGAAGTAAACAGCCCGTACAATTCATAGGGAATTTCAGTAGATGCAAGTACAAATCTCCTATTATCACAACAAAAGGTTGGAGGTTCGTACTCTATCTGGTAGCACCACAATAGACAAAATTTTATACTTTTTCAACTCATGGATTGTTGAATCTAAATAAAACAATATAAGTTAAGGCGTATCAATATTAATATGTGTGTGATTGTACTCGCGTGCATAACATGATAAGAAAATTATTTACCATTCAAATCGCGTGGATTAACATTTGAACTTCTTTTATTTATTTCGGAATATTTCCTTTTCATTTGTAAAAGTTTTCTTTGTCTATACACCTCTATAGTTATTACTACTCCATCCCATTACATTACTACCTCTATGGTGTCATAGTATCTCGTAAAAGAAAAAATACTTCAAAATTATATTTTAAAACTCATACTAGGTTTCGGTAGAAATACGTTGCCGAAAAGTCAAAAGTCAAAGTAGGACTAATGTAATGGGATGGAGGTAGTATATTACAAAAAATAGATATAAATAAATTTACAAAATTAAAAATAGATTGTGACGTAAATATTATTTAAAATCACCTAAAGAAGAACTTGATGTGGATAATACTCTGAGTGGTTACGTGTCGGCGTTTTTATTTAACTTTGTTTTTTAATTGGGTGTGGGGGCCGTAGGGAGAGCAGCATGGAGATATTAGACGTGGACAAGTTTAATTAGAATACATATCTTGTTTTAGTACTTTATAAAAAAAAATTATTTAACTATTCAATTATTAAATTTTCATAATTATCTATGTTGGTCCCGAAAACTCGCTTTAGACATGATTTATAGTGGTTCGGAGCAACTGCTCCTACATCCACTCTTATCACCATTCCTCAGTGATGAACTTCACTCAAATCTATGAGTTTATGCGATAGGCACTCACTAGCCTATCGCATAAACTCACATATTTGAGTGAAGTTCATCACCGAGGAATGGTGATAAGAGTGGACGTAGGAGCAGTTGCTCCGAACCACTATAAATCGTGTCTAAAGCGAGCTTTCGGGACCAACAAGTGGTATCTTCCAACAGACCCTTGTTTCTTGATATTGGTAATGCGAAAGCATTAGTGGGTCAACCGGAGCCGATCCATCAAAAAATCTGATCTCCCAACTTCACTCAAAGATGTTGCTCTTAATGTCGGTCCTCTCGACTTAAAGACAGTATCGCTTCCTCGATACTCAGTTGTAGATCGCTTCACTTGGATTTCTCAAGTGGAATCGTATCTCAACTCAGTTCGAAGCCGCACATGGGATATGATGGAGCGTGGTCCTGTCATCGAGCTAGAGTGCCTGTATAATTTCGTTGGCAACAACACTCAAGCAACCACCTCCTACGCTTTGCTGTCATACATCATGTATTGCAGCGCAATCAAGGAGTGGTGGGAGGCTCTTCGCTCGCTCGCCCAAGGCTCGGAGAAGATCTAGGAGCAGTGGTTTTCAGCACTCTTGCAAGAGGTCCTCAACCTTGCAATAGAGAAGGATAAAAGATTTGAAGCGTTCGAAAATCAAATCCCGAACCTTCTTGAAGCTAGAGACTCACGATGGGAAGATCTTTCCTATGAGGAAGTCAACAATCACGTAACCCGCGCTTTCAAAGGGAAGTGGCAAAATATTAGGGTAATATCCCTAACCACTATGGATATCAAAGCGCTGGCACAAGGAATGTCTCTATCCGAACTCAGATCACCTGAGTTTAATCTGGAAGGGCAACCATGGTCAGTCTATCCGTCCCGCTCTCTGGAAGAACCAGAGAAGAATATTATACGCGAAGGAAGTTCAGTCAGAGCTTCAGCTGCAAGAGTTTCAACGAAGCGTCCTCTCAAAGCGTGAGAGTTCCTCTCCACGCTTTCACAAACTATGACGATGGAGATCCGGCGAGTTTGTGAAACAGAGTTGGTAACTGCCTTCTATGCAGCCGATGAAGAATGATTGCTTATCAATTCAAGGGGGAACGATAAGCTCGAGGGAGTAATTCTTCATAAAGCAGCTTTCAAAGATGAACTTCAGCCTTTCCGCTCCTCCCGCGCTTTGAAGGTGCGATGCCTCAACCCTCACCACAGCAGTGATCTGCCTTCCATAATGCTTCTATGAGGTCTGCCAAAGCAACATTGGAAGGATCACATTCCATCTTGATGGTAATAACCAAACCAATAATGAAAAAAATAGGTTTGATAATACCAAAAAGGGGGAAAGATGGGAATGAAAATTACCATCTGCGTGAAGAGGAAGGAGTGAATTAATCAAGAAATACATGATCTTGAAGATTAGAGAGATGCTCAAGATCAATAAGCCTTCAACTTCTATATCCATAAGCCTTAGAGAGAAATCCTAGTCTTCTACATTATGCTTCATTGTAAAAGGATTTCTAATTAGTTGGAAACTATACGAACACAAACCCAAACCCAAACCAAGTTTGAGAGTTTAGTTTGTAAAGGTTGTAAGGCCCATGAGTGCCGATTGTATAAACTCATAGGCTAGTGAGTGCCTATCGCATAAACTCACAGATTTGAGTGAAGTTCATCACCGAGGAATGGTGATAAGAGTGGACGTAGGAGCAGTTGCTCCGAACCACTATAAATCGTGTCTAAAGCGAGTTTTCGGGACCAACAATCTAATATTACATTAATACCCTTAAATTAAGTATAATAAAGGGATATAATAGGCAAAAAATATTTTGTAAGAATAGACTCTTTTATAATAGTAAAATGGATTTTCAATGCTATGAATTTATATTAAAATTTTAAATTGTTTTTTCTCCTTTTAATTTATCAATTATATGAATAAATATATTTGATAATGCATATATAATTTTTTTTATCATTTTATTGTTTAGTTTTATGAATTTTTATTTCGTAAGTGATGAAGTTTTGAATATTTTTATGTGTATTTTATATTTTATTATTATTTTATATATTTATTTATTAACGAATTGAACTATGATTCAATCGGTTCGACCAATTGAACCGTGACCCGAAGGTCATGCCGGGTCGATTTCCGGACCGTGTCTGAAAACATTGGTTTGAATAATGTCCGATGCAATTTCGCAATTAGTCAATTTTTTTGTTTTACCCTAATGACTATTAGGACACGTATTAGGTAGAAATTGCACATACCTTTTTTTTTAATCTCTAATTAGACCATCTCAAACCTAAAAAAAAGAAAAAAAAAATGTTACAAACATTTTGAAAATACAAAATTATTCTCCTAAGCTGTAAATCTGAGACTACGATGTCCTTAAATTCTAATTCACTTAACTTGAATTCGAATTGTAACGGACACAATGCGTGTGAATGTTGGAGCGCCTTTTTCAGCTTTATAAAACGTTTTGTAAACAAAAGTTTGTGTCATAAATAATACTTTTCTTGTGTCACAAGGAAAATAATATTTCTCTCACGTCTTGATTAAGCCCTGTGTTGGGAGTTATTCGTTCATCAATTAAGGGGTGTTTGGCTGAGCTTATAAACATTAGAAATGTGTTTGGCAAAATAAGTTTTTCAAGAGTTTTAAGCTTTAAAAACAAGCTCCGTCACCCCAACTTATTTTTTACATCTTATAAGCTCTTCAAACATGTTATAAACTGTTAAGCTTAGCTAAACACCCCTAAGTCATTAAAAGATTAGTCTATGCAATTTTTCGCCTACGTCTATGGTCTTGTCTTTTTCCGGTATGCTAAAAACTATTATCTCCGTCCCCCATCTGTTGAGCGTGTTTGACTTTTTAACTAATTTTGTAACTTTGTGAATTGAATTTTTGGAGTGTAATAAATTTTTACAGGGTACTAGAGTGATATGTTTTTTTTTTTTTAATAGTTAATATGAATTCTAACCACCCCTAAAAACATCTTTTGTTAAGAAAAAAAAAAAGAAAAAAGAAATCACAGTTTATAACAAAAAGAAAGAAAAGTCCCTTTAAAAAAATTACCTTAATGTAGTGCAGATTTCACGATGATTGCAGAATATATCATTATTCATTAACTTAGTTATTCATTCAGATTTGTGACCTCATGTGAGCACTGATTCTTTCATAATTTTAGGATATATAGTTATTAAAGCTTCAATCTGAAACAACAAACGTGTCAATATGAGTTTATTAACCTTTTTTGATACTATGTAGGATCAAGATTCATTTTGCTATTATATATGAATATTGATTGATATCAATGAGATCCGGTAGTTTTGTGTCTTTATTGTGTACCGTCATCAAATTCATAATAGTTTATGATAAAAGAAATTATCGATATTAAATAACTAATTGAGACTGAATAAATCCTGTTATGGAACAATCAATTTATAATAATCTGATAATTAATTAAACTAAAAAGTGAAGTATTATATAAACTCGGATATTTGAGGTAGCCGGCTATATATATATATAGCCGTTGTATATTCACACAATTCCCCATAGCTAGCTAGTAAAAAATGAAGAGACTAGTTAGAAACAAGACTGGGGAGGTGAGTTATGGCCCAAAAGGGCAGCATACTGAGTCGAGTAGTGACTCAGAGTACGACGACGACCTGCATTCACCAACAATTACAATGGCTCATGAAGATAACGAAGATCAAATTCCGAAAGGTAATTAACGTATTCTTCTTCTTCTTCTTCTTCTTCTTCTTCCCACTTTCAAGTTCAAGCGAAATCATCACTACCTTTCAATGTAAACAGGGAAGAGAGTAGATGTTACTGTTAAGGACGGAGAATTAATGTATGTAGCTGCATTACAAGGCGACTGGGTAGCTGCCGAAGTACTTCTGGATCGAGATCCAAATTTAGCCTTCGAATACTTAACAGAAGAGGGCGACCGAGCTCTTCATATAGCCGCTGCCATGAAACGCAAGGAGTTTGTGAAGAAATTAGTTGCAAGGATGAGGGAGGAAGAGTTGGCGCTGCTAGATGGGCATGGCTACACAGCATGTTGCTATGCTGCTATATCTGGTAATGTAAAAATCGCCAGTCTTATAATTGAAAACAGCCCAAATCTGGTCACTGCACGTGATGAGGAGAACGCGACACCGCTTCGCAAGGCAGCTCTGCGAGGAAATGAGAAAATGCTTTCGTTTTTACTGGACTACACTGAAGACGAAGATTTGTCAAAAGAAGAATGGTTTGATCTTCTGCTTGTCACAATACGTGGCAAAATGCTTGGTATGATAGCTAGTCTATCCATGTTGAATAACCACCTCATCTACGAGTACTATCTTAATCTTGAGGAAAAGATTTTATTTTACACATATAATATATTATATGCTCCTCTGTCCCAACACCAAATGCAACCCTTTTCTAAAATCTGTAAGAGTTTTTGCAAACAAGTGGTGCGTTTAGTTTGGGACGGAGGGAAGGATTATATAGTTCTAATTATAGTCAATATAATTCACAATATATATGGTATATGTCATAGCATTTACCATACCTGAACAGATGTGGCTGTAGACATATTGGGAAAGAATGGATCTATTGCTACGATGGCGAACGAAGAAGGCACCGCTCTGCATCTGATGGCTCGAATCCATGCATTAACTGAGATGAGTACTATGCAAGACTTGGTCGGAAAGGTGGTCTATCATGGTAAGGGTCATCAAACATTTCGAAAGATTTAATCCGAGTTCCAAAACTCTGTTCGAAAACATAAAGAAACTGACCGTAACTTCCATCCAATTTCATTTGGCCCATTTTAATATTTATCTTATATATATATAGGTTGATTTTGGTGAAAACCTCCCTTAGTGTGAAATCTAGAAATTATTATGTACCTTTGATATAGATGCAATCAATGGATAGGATGAGAATTAGATTAGTAACTACCAATAAATTAGAATTTTTTTTGTTTCATTAGCCGTGCATTTAAGGGTAATTAAGTCAAAATGAAATGAATAAAAATAAAGTACACGATCACGTAAAGCGATTTTTTAGGGATTGTGTATATATTACTTCAATTAATATTTTCACAATTTATGCAACAACTTAAATGTTCTATTCTAACAACAATTGCATTATCACATGCATTAAAAATCAATATAAAATAAAGACCATATCACGTACTTTTCGCATTGCATTTTATTTATTTATTAAATTGTACTGCGTTGTTGCTTTCATATTTATGCATTTTTATATATATTATTTTGCACTCTTCAATGTATTAATATTATTTATTTTATTACTAAATCTATTTAATAAGATAATGCATATTTATTTACAGCAATGTGCATTGATTTGATAGTCACATTTTAGTCCTAATGCATTTCCTAATTATATATGCATTTTTTTTAACTATAGTAATACATTACTTTTACTACAATTATGCATTTTTCTATTTTTAACTTTGCATATATGGTATTTTGGTTATGCATTTTTTTTTCATTTGGCGTTGCATATATGTTTTTCTGGTTATGATATTAGGATTTAGATTTCCCATGTATAGGGGGTTTAGTTTTCTAGAATGAGGATTTTTTTTATTGTCTACACTTTATCTTCTTCATGCAACTATTAAAATATGCAACAATTTAAACTGAAATATGCATGACAAGTGACAATAAATGCAATAATTTTTTTTATTAAGGGTTTGGTTTTTTTGGCTACTGTTTAGATTTTCGACGAGGGTTTACTTTTCACAGTCTATGGTTTAGTTTTCCTAAATAGGGTTTAATATTTAGGGTTTATGGTTTTAAATTAATACATAAATAATTTTTTTTATTTATATTAACACTAAACCCTAAGATAGGAAAAGTAAACCCTTGTCGGGAATCTAAACAATAGCTGAAAAAATCAAATATTTAGTAAAAAAAAAATATTACATTTATTGTCGTATGTTATGCATATTTTAGTTTAAATTGTTGCACAATATACGTTATTGCATATAAACCTTAAACAATTGTAGGGAGTCTAAACCCTAAGCGAAGAAATTAAACCTTGTCAAGAATCTAAACCCTAGCCAAAAAAATTAAACCTCACACGTGTGTCATAATTCATATTTTCCAATTCATTATGCATATTTTATGCATAATGATGCATTTTTATAAAATAGAGTAACACAAGAAATTGTTGGTATAAACCTAAAAGGATATATAATGCATTTCAATAATAATAATAATAATGCATCTTGCATAATAACTTTAAAAATACGATTCTTCAATTTACATTTTATTATGCATTTTATTAAAAGGTTGCATTTTGAAATTTATGATTATGCATTTAAGTGTAATATATTATGCGTAAATGAAACAATATGCATTAATGATGGTATTTTTTCTACAATAATAAACGATATTAAAAGTTGTTAAGGTCATGGAGAGAGAATAAGTTCTTACTAGAAAAAGGAAATGCATGATCTACATAATCCCATAACTACTCGTGTTTATAATAACATTATTAAAATTAACTAATTAGAATAACGAATTCACAATAATCAAAGAAATCTTATTAATAGTAGTAAGTCCGAAATTGCATTCATTTAAAAAAAAGGATAGCGGTTACAAATCATAGAAAATGACACTATTACCCTATTAATTAGTATTAACGTGTTTAAGTAAAGATTTAAAAGTCATAAAAATATTAAAACAGCTAATTAATACAAGCCATTAGATGATCAAGATCTAAGGCCCAAAAAAGTTTCTAGATTTCATAGAATAAATAGTTTTCATGTGATCTCTTCCCTATATATATATATATATTAATATATATATATATATAGGGTATGGTTCATGTGTTAATAAGTCCTAACATGTTAAATAGGAATATATAGTGTCCATTGATCTAAAATAATTAGCGGCTGAGATTAATCAAAAGAAAGTAATTATAAGCATAAATTCAAACGGATAGAGGGTAGAATTGGTAGTTTTTATCATTTACTATCTCACCTAATATTACTGCTCCGGAAAATATGGCTGGAGATTAGTGTTAATTGTTTTCCTTTGACAAAAACTTGGGTGAAGTCGGCCACATAGTGTGGCCGGGTCAAAGTGTCAATCTTTATATAGAAAAGTGTTAATCTATACGAATAAAAGTGTCAATCTTTAACATAATTATTTTACGAATAAAATGTCAATTTTTAAAAGTGTCAATCTTTATACAGAAAAGTGTTAATCTACACGAATAAAAGTGTCAGTGTTTTAACCGGCCGCACGGTGCCTCTGGCTGACCCAAGTGTGTCCCTTTTCCTTTTGACAAATTAATGATACGTGTAACTAGCAAATACAATAGATAATAGAAATGGGGGTTTGGTAACATTTTATGCTCAAACTATTGTCTTACATTTTAGTGCTTTCATATTAATGATTATATGCTTAACACAACTGGGGTATAATATAATTCTAGATTTATAGAATTCTAATTGAAGGCAAATTTTACTTTATAAAGCATAAATTGTAAAAGTAGTAAGCATATAAATGTAGATAAAATTTGCTTCGTTGGGAATCTTATATTTTAGCACCATAGATCTATTCTTACATATCTAACGCCCAACACTTTCCAAAAATTTTAATACATTATTCTTTTCAATGTGGCATTAAAATGATTAAAATGATCAAAGCGTAATTCACTCAAGTAAAAAACATAAAAATTTCAAGTTTAAGCATAAAAGAGTTAAGTAAAAAGCATAAAAATTTCAAGTTTAATTAAGCATAAAAGAGCCAAGTAAAAGGCATAAAAATTTCCAAGTTTAAGCATGAAAGAGTTAAGTAAAAAGCATAAAAATTGAAGTTTAAGCATAAAAGAGTCAGGTAAAAAACGTACAAATATGATATTTCAGCATAAAAGAGTCGAGTAAAAAATATAAAAACTTAATTTTAAGCATAAAAGAGTCAAATAAAAAAACATGAAAATTTCAAGTTTAAGCATAAAAGATTCAAGTAAAAAGCATGAAATTTCAAACATAAAATAAATTGTCAATTAAAAGTTGTTGAGCGATAAAATTATTTTGATGAGATTAATTGAATTAAACTTAAAATTACTTGTATAATTCATCGTCCTCAGAAAGAAAGGAAAAATATGCATACAAATCGTTTCCTTAAAAGAAAAACAACGACATATAAAATAGCTTTAGATTTAAAGAGAAAGATAGTGGAAACCGTATAGTATCTATTCATTGCTAAATTAATAAAATCCCTAAATTGTAGGGATATGCATTATTAAAAATGATAGAATTAGACAGTATTACCCCCAATCACTTAATGTAACCGTTATATAATTATTGTAAATCGTAATTCTGCAATAAAATAAGAAATGTAAATAAATGAATTAACAAAAGAAGGCGTATACATGTTTTTAGGAAAGAGAACAAATAAACCAATTTGAGTTCCATAATTTTAGGAAGAAACCGATCTCAACAAAAATGAAAATACAAAATTACCCTTCAAACCTCTTAACGGATAAGAATTAGCAAAATTGTTGCAATTAATATTAACCATAGATTATAAAAAATGGATGGATAAGATTATTTCTTATTTCTTACTAGAAATTTCTTTTTTATATGATCTGAGAGTTTGGTTCATATATTAATAAATCTTGGTGTGTTACATAGGAATGAATCTGGACAATTGATCTTATTAATATATGATTGTCATTGATTTAAGCATGATTTCAAGGTACAATAAGCATGATTTCATTTAAGCATGAATTGGTACATTTAAAAGCACAATTATATAATTAACATAATTTTATGCACATTTAAGCATAGTTTTATATACCTTTAAGCATTTTTAACATTTTAACACCCTAAGATTTATTAACACACGACAGAATGAGTAATTAATATATCCATACTTTATTTTCAGGACAAAAATACTCCCCAAGGGTGTTTCGCGAATTGGCTAAGCAACTTTGGGATGAGATGCTAAAAATGGAAAAGGCTAGTCTTTTGGAGCTCATAAAAAAGCCGGTGCACATTCTTCATGAAGCCACAAAGGCAGGGCAAGTAGAGATCATAACAATGTTTATTCGCTCTTTCCCTAAACTTATATGGGAGACTGATAGCAATGGCTACACTATATTTCACTTGGCTGTCATGTACCGACAAAGAGATGTGTTTAAACTCGTCGACCAAGTGCAGGCTATGCTAGGATTTAGAACCACATGGCAAGACCGACATGGTAACAACATTTTGCATTTAGCAGCTTCAAAATCAGCCAATGTTGCCCAAGTCAAACTACCCCCAATTTACCAGATTCGGAAGGAGCTAGAATGTTTCCAGGTGAGGTGAAACAAAAACGAAGTTGCTTCGAATTACAATTGTTATTGTTACTATTATATTATTAAAACTTGTGCGTGTGTGCGTGCGTGCGTGCGTGTGTAGGATGTCAGGAAAATCGTGTCACCCTCATGTTTGACGATGAGAAACGGAAAAGGGCTGACGCCCGTAGAGTTGCTCTCCAAGACGCACAAGAAATTGCTCAAGGAGAGCGAAATGTCGATAACGAACAAAGCTGATTCTTTAATGCTAATTGCAACTATATTGCTAACCGTGGTGTTTGCTGCTGCCTTCACCGTACCGGGTGGATATGAGAGCCAAACAGGGGAGCCTATACTTGCAAAAAAGAAATGGTTCAAAGCTTTCGTTGTATTTGAAGTATTAAGCATGATGTTCTCAGTAATCAGCATCATAATGTTCCAGTCCATCTTGGCTTCCAGTTTTGCACTGGAGGAATTTCTGTCTCCATTGCCATTTCTACACGAGTTAGGATTTCAAACTCTACTCATTTCTCTAGTGGGGGCATTCTTGGCTTTCATGGCATCGATTTCGTTATTCAACGTCAACATGAATGGTTTGGTGTGGTTTAGTTTCGCCTTTTTGTGTCTATATGGCGCATCCTGGGTATACGGAGAGTTGGACAGCGTGTATGACGATACTACTTGGGACAGCGGGATTACCCTTTTCAATAAAAAACCTAGAGCTAGCAAAGTGTACGCCTTATGGCTAGGTGATAAATGTTAAGCCTTCATTTGGTTCAATCTTTTTTTAATAAGGAAAGGGAAACAATTGAGATATTCCATTACTTGTTGTTTGGTTTGAGTAATATGTTATCTATTATCCTTACTTGAGTAGGCTTTACAATTGGATTTTCCTCTTGTTCTTTCAAATTTTGATTTGAGTCTTCAACCAATTCAGTCATTGATTCATTTCTTGCATCTATCTTGTCCATCTTATAAAATCTGGTGGCTGTAATATTTACATTCCCTCGATCATCAATTGTCACGAATCTTCTTACAGTTATGAAACGCATCACGGTCGATGCATGTGCGCTCAAACTTCTATAGTAAGTAGAATTATTTTCCCCCTTATATATATATATATTTAACAATCTTAATAAGTGAGGAATGCTTTACTATTCCTGTTACTGTAGGGAGAAACAGTACTCAAAGGCTAAATAAGCCGTTCCTTTCAGAATTTTTCTTAGAAATCCACTGTAGAAAGAATAGTGATAATGGCATTTTGGATATTTTTAGAGATTTTATGGGCTTTTGGGCAACTATCTTTCCAGATCTGCAATTTTTGGGGCACCAAATCCGACCAAGAATTTTATTTTGGCCAATCACAGATAATTATCGGCAGCTCTAGCTCCTGCCTTCCATCGCCTGTTCTCGACCTAATAGCTACTTATGCGATAATTTTCGGCAACTCTCTCTTTAGCTTCCATGGCCTGCTATCGGCTAGATCTTTGCACGGAGATGGCAACCCTTTTGCTTCAGTGTCTTTGTTTTCACGTCGGTCTCTACAAATTCACCTTAGTCTTCTGCTACAAGAGAGTTGTTTTGCAGAAACCTCAATCGTCGGTACATTTCGGTTATTTCTTTCGCTTTTTGTTTGTGCTCTGTGCTTATGCTCCAAGAACATTATTCGGCGCCTTCCATCTCTGGATTCGGTTTGGGGATTTAGTTATATATTATGTGTTGAGGTTTGGGGAATTTGGTTCGTTGATTTAGGATTGGGACCTTACAGTTTTCTATTTTTGTGTTTTCACTCCAAGAATGCCTTTGTGTCTGCAATTCCAGCTTACAATATCTCCAAGAATGTTATTCCGCCTGCACCGCTCATAATTCGGTTTGATATCACAGTGGTACACTCGGTTTTGTATGACTGTTGTTTGTCCTTTGATTTCATTATAATGGATTTGTGCTTTTCGTCTATGGTAGTTGAGAGTCTCTTGTGGTGATTTGGTTATAGTTTATGTTTTGAGTTGTGGCGAATTCACATCGATCATTGCTCTAAATGTTTTGACATTTCATCACTTTGTGTTACTGAGATATCCTTGCATTCGGTCTCCGATTAGTTTTGACTCGTGCCCTCACGATGTGCCTGTCTTTGCTCTATAGTAGTGTCTTTTTTTACCTTTTCTTTGATTGTAGTTGTGAACACAATCTCTTCCGCAATTTAGTGATCAAATTGACTTAATTTTCTGGTTCTATATCACTTTGCCTAAGCCTCTCCATATCTTGTCTTATGTTTCTACGAGAGAGTTGTTTAGCCTCCGCATCTCCCACAACGGCAATTTTAGGAAGGGTTCATTTTTTTTTTTGTGTGTGTGCTGTGATTCCAAATTTATGGTTAGATGATCTAGGATTGGCCTATCTTTATCTATGTGCTATCTTTGTGGTGATAAGTTATTGTATTTTTAAAATGAGGTATGGGTAATTCACTTCCTAACTTAAGGATTAGGATCGGGCTATTTTGTCATTAGCTTTTAGGTTTTTAAGGTTTCGTGACTTTGTATTATTGGGATATTGTTTCTTCAGGCGTGTGGTTAGTTTGATCGGTTCCTAGGGTGGCTGCTTGTGCTCAACAAAAGTATTTCAACTTTCTGGTTAGAAGTATTAGAACATATGGTGCTTAGTTTGTGGTTTCCGACTACTAAAATTCGTGGGATGATTCTTAATAATCTTATATTATCATTATTACCGATTCCTAAGTAATTTACCCATTTTTAGTGTGTGAAGATGGACGCAGTTGTTTACTTGGTTGATGCTTATGACGAGTCTTTGTGAGAGCCAAGTCAAAGAAGGAGCTCGATGCTTTGCTCTCCAATGAGTCTTTGGCTACCGTTCCTTTCTTGATTTTGGGCAACAAGATTGATATCCCTTACGCTGCATCCGAAGATGAGCTGCATTACCACTTGGGTTTAGATGGCATCACTACTGGTAAGGGAAAAGTGAATCTCTCAAACTCAAATTTTCATCCAGAGGTCTTTCGTTTAAGAATTTTCATCCAGAGTCAAATCTCTCAGACTCAAATTTGTGCTTCTGTTTGATTCCATGTTTTAGTGTTTGTTTGATTGAACCTGTAACTTCTTAGGTGGTTAATTTGTTCGAGTGTTTCAAATATTTTGTTATATATGTTAGATAAAGGATGTTTGCTTTCAACTAAGACTTGCTTATTGCCGAGCTTCTTGCGTAATTTATTTTTCTCATGGCTTCGATTGTGCACTTCGCTTAAATTTTATTTTGTTATGTCTTTGTTTTAGAGGTGGATGTTGGCAAGAGAGTTAAACCTGTTGGTGTGGAGTGTGGTGGATGGTAAATTTTTTTCTTATATTTCTTAGTCTGACCTACGTTGTCACATATGTCATTTCTGCATTATTTTAACATGTTTGTGTGATGGATGATAAATTAATAGAAACTTTTGCATGCAGAGGCCCCGTGACAGCTTCAAGATGCTTACTTTTTAGTTCATCGTCTCTTTCTACTACAATTGTTGTGCTTTTTATTTGGTCCTCAACCTCAATGTTGAGAGGTGCTTATTTATGTTGTTGGAAATTTAACTTTATTGTCACTATTATTTTATCTAAGCATGAAATTGTGTCTCGACCTTAGGTTAGATTTAACTTTTATTGGTGCGCCATATCAGACTTTCTTATGATGTTAAAGAATTTTCACCTATTTTGTATGTGTTTGGTTAGTGAGCTATCAATGGCTAGATACAAACTGCTTTGGGGCAATGATATTCGAGTGAATCTTGTAATGATATGCAGGTTGTCTGATTTTTTGTACAAACACGTCAATGTCTTCGTACTTTCCTGCTACTGTTGCTATTATTTTATTTTTCCAAAGTTTGTTGTAAGAATATCAACTGTTTATATGCAATATGTAAGATTTTCTGCTTGGGTAGAGGATAGAATTATGAGAGGAATTTTGGAAGAGAAGTATTGTATGGTTAAGAGAAATTACAGCAATGTAAGTTATTTTCGATTTTTCCGCACTCGTATGAGTTCATAGGGTGGGAGCTGGACGAGAGGGAGAGAAAGAGAGAGTGGCCTTTTAATTAGGTGTATGGAGCTTTGTTTGGATTATTTTTTACTAAAGGTTGATATATTAGAACTTGTGTAACATATTTTAATTATATTATACTATATGTTTTTATTTTGTATTATATTTAGTGTTTAAATTTGCACAATTTGATTTAACGTGAGGGTTGTGTTTAAAGAAACTACTACAAGAAAAAATTTGAGGGATTCTGATTTTGTGGATACTAACATGGGGTCGGCAGTGAGATGATCTATTTATCTACATCTTTTTGCTGAGTACTTATTTATTGATTGTGCTTTATAATTTTCTAATAAGCCTCTCAAAAAACAAAACAGGATTGTCGTTGTTGTGAGCAGTAGCGCTAGTGTTCCAATCTTACAGCTTACAGGTTATGCTCTAACTTGTGGTATTTATTTTTAATTTCTTTGGACTTTTTATGTATTTAGTTTCCATATAATTTAAATTTCTTTATATACACAACTAATTAAATAATGTTTTCTCAAGTGATTGATTAGTTGCGTTCAATTTCATGCTGTCAGATCATCTTTGACATAAGGTTGGATTTGTCTCTTTTTAAAATATCCTATTGCGTGTTATACTTAGAGAAGCCTATTGTAATTTTTGTTATATAAAATAAATGGCCAGCTATCTGATAATTATAGTTTAGTTAAGGCCCTTATGGGCAGTAATATAATACAATCTATCATATTTGTAAAACATAAAATCATCATGATTACATTTTAACTTATGTATAAATATCATAATAGTCCAATCATATTTAAAGGTTGTACTGTGAGTATTGTTCATCTTGAAAGTAACTGCTTTCAAATATCTAAGACGACATGAATTATTTGATTGTTAGATTGTAACCTTTTGTAAATAAATTTGTTCCTTGACTATTGATCTCATACTCCATAAGCATCACCTTGAATTTGCTTAGCCTATGATATACACGGATTAAGCAAGAAAGCTGCTATCCGTATCGACCATTGAGTAAATTGGCAACATGTTTATTACCTTTGTATTTACCTACAGTTAGTCTAAGCCTTCATTTTTAATTGGCCGGTGGAAGAAAATAGTTCGGCTACTCTTGCACTTTTTGCTTATCTTGGAAGAGAAACACGATTGTTCTTATATGGAGAAACACTTTTTGCTCCTGAGTACCAACTCTTGATGGAGGTGTTTTTTTTCCCATTTTACTCAAATAAATTTATTGATATGGAAAATTAGATGGCTGAAAATTGTTCTCGAATCTCAATAGGTGATACTTGATAAAATGGGATGGTTGAAATTTTATGCAGCATGTAACAATCAACTATGTCAAGAAAGAAGAAGATCAAAGAACCCTCCAGTTTAAGTGGAGAAGGATATTACATTACATGAAGTGTTTGTTATGGCGTGATTTTTGGAAATGATCATTGCAATAACTCCAGCCATCATTAGGTGTTGTTCTGCTAAGTTTCTCGCTCAAGAGGTGAACAAATGATAAAAAAATCATTGGTTTTCTGCATGTTGCCTTTGGTCTCGGGTCTCTAATTAATTTATGTTTTTTGAACTTTTTGTGCTTTAATGTCTTCTAATGTCATCTATTGAGTAACTATAAGAAACACGTTTATTGCTTTGTTGTTTATATACAATTTTTAAGTTGTCCTTTTTTGTGCTTTGATCTCTTCTAATACCATATTATTTCTCTAAAGCAAACATGCATGCATACTATTAACTGAGCATCTTGCTTGTATACAATTTGCTTTAAGCCTTCCCTTTTATGTTCTTTAATATCTTCTAATATTGTTTTTCTTCAGCATTGATGCCTGTACTATGCATTGAGTACTAGAAAGACATATGATGACTGGATATACTGAGCATGAAGTAGCAGACTACTATGACTCTATGTCGAAGGTATTTCTTTTTTTAATAATAACCTATGTAATACGATTCAGATTAAAAAGTTTACTTAAAATATTAGATAATTGAGTTGTTTTCATCATCAACCATCGATATCGAGAGAGAATTTGTTTTGAAGTTATCTTTGCCATGGACATGGTGATGCATAATGAATGTGACCTCTTACCTTTTTGGGAAGAAAAAAAACTAGCAAAACTTCTAGATGAAATGGAATTGTTCAATATGAAGTACAATCAGAATCCCTCTAGCCTTTAGTTTCTTTGATGTTTCATTACTTTGTATTACTGGGATATTGTTACTTTTGTTGTCACATTGCACACTGTGCTCTCATTGAGATTGTTTGTGGATTTAATGGTTTTAAAATAGTTTTGGATCTTAATTTTTATGGATTTAATGTTTATAATCACCCTATTCACTGCCTAAGTATTTTGTTTTTTTTTTTTCATCTATACTTTGTAATTATATTGTAGTCAAGATTTGCATAATTTAATTTTACATGAGGGGTAGTATTTCAGAAATTGATAGGAAGAATAGTTAATATCACTCTGTGATACAATCTATTTCGACCTCCCATGCTTGGTAATATTTTTAGCATTGAGTGATGTTGACGGCCAGTGTTCCAACCTTGCAACCATGTTTTTTTTTACTCTCTATAAAACCTTTACAGATTAAAATATGTATTTTCTAAACTTTTATTCTATAATAATATTCCTTTTGTTTTCATAAGCTAGATATTTCCTCTTGGATAAGGCCAAGTGTAGTTAATTTGATCTAATGTAATATTTTTGAGCATATGACTTTTTAGGGAGCTATAAGATAGTACCAAGCAACTCACAAGCTAATAACATCGAAATATTATAATAAATTCAATTTATATTTGTACTCGGCTAATGTTTCATCAAACGATTAGTTGTGATATGTTTTGATTATTGAGTTCACCTTTGATATAACTTTATGTGTCTTTTACAGTATCTAAGAGTTGATTGGTTCACTCATTTGTAGTTGACTTTGAGCTTGTTTCTTTACTTCATATTATCCCCACTATCAAAATTTTGACATATTTTGACCTTGACCTTATTTCCTTACTTTATGTTATTCTCACTATATCATGTTGTACTTTGTGATTTCATTCAATACAGTAGTTTGTGAACTTTATGTTGGTTCTATCAAGAAAGTATTCAAGAAAATAAAGATTTAGTAGAAATTCGGAGTTCTCTCTTTTCTAGAATTAAATTTGGTTTAAATCATGTCAGATTTTATGATGTAAATCACAATTTGCAATTAACGGAAAAGCTGCAATTATTTTTTATATGATTTACGGGGCAATTATGGCAACACCACGTCTTACGTGGTGTCAAATTTCTAGTATATATATATATATATATATATATATATATATAGAGTTTGGTTTATATGAGAACTATTTTATTCGTGAGAACGTGAGAACCCTACTTCTTTAGTTATGCTTCCATGCTTTTTTATTTATGCAATCATGCTTTTTTGCAAATAATACCATATGTTTTTATTTATATATGTTTTCATGTATTTTTTTTCATGATTGTAATGCATAATAATCATGATTCGTAAAAAACTTAATTTTATATAAAAAAAGCATTATTTACAAAAAAAGCATGATTGCATAAATAAAAAAGCATGGAAGCATAACTAAATAAGCAAGGTTCTCATGTTCTAACGAATAGAATGGTTCCCACAGGATACCTCCCCTATATATATACTACCTCCATCCCACTTTATTAGTCCTGTTTCTTTTTTGACTCTTCGGCACGCATTTCCATCGAAAGTTAGTACGGGTTTTAAAATATAATTTTGAACTATTTTTTCTTTTACGGGATACCATGAGTGTCATAGTATCCCGTAAAAGAAAAAATAGTTCAAAATTATATTTTAAAACCCGTACTAGGTTTCGGTGGAAATGCGTGCCGAAGAGTCAAAAAAGAAACATGACTAATAAGGTGGGATGGAGGTAGTATATATATATATATGTTAACTTCAAGATTTTTAGTGGAATTATTTGATCAAGACATAGGAAGTTGGATCTAAATTCGTGCTTGAAAATTCGACTTACCTTATTAATTGACAACATATATTCTTCCAATGATATATATTATAAGAATTATCTATGATGTTTAGTATCACTTATTATTGTGGAATCATCTCAATGACATGGTTGTTGCACTTGTGGCATTTTGTATTTCCTCCATTATTAGGGCATGATTTGCCGCAATTTTCGCATGCATCATACCATATTGATGATTGGTTTTATGAGCTTCTTAACAACATCTTTTGACATTTTTTTTTATTTTGAATTATATTCATTCTATTTTCTACCTCACTCTCAGTATCATAAAAATATAACTGAAAGAACCCCGAGCTGTCTCTTGTGGAATTAATCTGGGAAGATCTCGAAAAGAATAAACTCCCCGCCTTGCAGATGCGAGCTCTTTATCTAATTTTACTCCAAATGAAGTACTCCTTCCGTCCTAGACTACTTGTCCAGTATACTTAATTGGGTCGTCCTGCATTACTTGTCCAGTTTCTAAGAAAGAAAATAATTAGCCTATTAAGTGGACTACTAATCATCTCATCTACTCACCTTTCAGCACGTATCCCAATATAATTTAAATTGTAAAATTTAAATTATCATAACTTGCTCGTTTATTCTCAATTTTTACGATTTTTATATCAAATTAAAGGTCTTGATACGATTTTTTATTTAAGATCAAACATCAATATGTTTGTATGTATCTATGATGCTCTAGTTTTAAAATAATTAAAATATTAACACTACACTTTATCTCTAAATATACTCTTCTTAAAATCCGTGCCGAAAAGGAATTGGACAAGTAGTGTGGGACGGATGGAGTAAATGAGAATATACAATTGTATGAATGAATGTTTCTTCGAAACTCTATAGCTTCTTGTTCTTGAGATGTAAACAATTCATACACCTCATCAGGAATTTCAAAAAATGGAAATACAATTTTTCCACTATCACAGTAGGAGGCTCGTACTCAAATTTTGTAGCACTGCAATGAATACAATTAGGCGCTTTTTTTAGTTCATGATGCACTGTACCTAAGAGGATAAAAAGTAGAATTAAATCTGATAAAATATAATTTATTGTGTATCATATAAATCTTTTTCAAAACATCATATTACTTACTATTCAAATCACAAGAATTATGTTGTTTTGAATAGGAACGTTTCCTTTTCATCTGTAGAAGTCTTCTTTGTCGATATACTTCTGCAGCTATGATATCATGAACACATAAGTATTGATTAAAAACTATTGTTACATCAAATATTGTACAATCTAACTTCTACTATGATGTCTAAAGTTGAAGCACTTAAGGAGGAGAAAAGTTGAACATAAGATATTGATCCGTCCTCACTTTAGGGGTGAGGGTAGAGAGCAATAATAATCGATTATAGTATAATCGAGTCGAATCCACAGGGAATGCAAGGGCGTAAGAGATTCAAGTAGTAACCTATCTATCTATATCACTATCCAAGCTACAATATATCATGTTTTTGTGTTTTTCCAAAGATTAATGACAAATTCAAATAACAAAATCAACTAGCAAACAAGTATAAAATGATAACTATCAATAAAAGAAGGTATGGTTCCAAATATAATCCAACATTCACTAGAAACATAGGTTTTGGAATTTGCAAGGATGAACCGATTTAATCTAATTCATACGGGAGTTCTTTATAGGATATACATCAACTCTTTTCTCAAAGCAATCCATGTAAGTGGATTAACCTATGACATCTATCTCCGCTAGGTCTCAAGATGCATAAATCAACTCCATAAAGCTCAATTAATTATCTAGAATCTCCTATTAGCAAGAATTACTAATATGTTGTGGTTTGATGCCAAGTGTTATGAACTAAAGCCTACTAAGCATTTAACCAAACACCTTGTATGCACTCAATGATAGCCAATCAATCATGCGATAAAATCAAGTCCCAAACAACAAGACATATGAATTAGAAGGCAAATCCAACTACAATATCCAAAAACCTATTAATCTAGATCATGTCTTCATATATTTGAAACCAAAAGGAAATTAGCTAGACATAATTAAAGGAAATAAACCATAGAAAGTAAATGAAATCATGCTTAAAAGAAAGAGAATTTAATAAGGAAGAAGAAGATGGTCTTCAATTGTAAATCCACAAAGTATAGCTTTAACAATCTTCAAAATACTAAAAAGGAAAGAGAGAAAATATTCTAGGGTTCTTGGAAAAATAAAATATGCCAAAGATCCACAAATGGGGTGAATTTTAGGATTAATGTTGGGAACCCTTTGAAACTTAGTTTTGATAATGTTATTAGAAACCACACTTAGATATAAATTTTCAATTGGAACAGGCTGATCTCCGTGTTCAGGATCAGTCAAGCCTAACCGGACAGGTTGCCATGTAAAGGTCAAGGTTGGTAGTGCAACCTTGTACCTAGTCTACTCAAACCTGTCATACTGTTCCATTATGTAACCTGTCTATGTAACCTATCCTTACAATACTCGAAGATTTCTCGAAAAAAGGTTACAGAAGATCGAAGACAGTTCGAGGTATAAGAAGCTCAACCTGTAAAGGCCAACCTGAGCTATGGTGATGAAACCTGCTCTCACTCAACGACAAGAACTGTGTCAGTGTACGGAATCTGCAAATCCTGACACACTTCCAACGACTCTATTTCAAATGTTTCTCTATAAATACCTCAACACATTCCAGATTGAAACACGGGAAAATCAACACTCAAGCTAAAACGCTGCAGAAATCTCAAGCTGAAAATTATTCAAATCAACACTAGAAATTACTAGAGTTTTCCCAAGTGTTGATCATTGTAGATTTATGATCTATCTGGAATCAGTCTTACTAGAACACATCACACTCACTCTCACTACCATCAAAGTTGAAATACTAGTGTAGTTGATTGAGTTGTATTCCTTACGTCGATAGCTATTTACAGCTTTCAAGTTTGGATAGTAACACTAGTCATTTAGTGTTAGTAAGTCTGTATGTAAGATTGTATGTAAGTTAGAAGAGACACGACTCTAGAAACGTGCTAGATTCAGTCTAGAAGAAAGACTTGAATTTGGACTGGACCTCCACCAGTGTTAAAAGGAGCGAAAAATCTCAAGTTAAGGGATTACAGATTCGACGGGATCTGGCGTGGACGTAGGAGCTGTTTACTCCGAACCACGATAAAAACTCCTCGTGTTTCTCTGTTTATTTTATCTCTTTTCACACAGTTTGCATGCTTACAACCTGTACTATTGTAACCTGTCTTGCATGTGCACTGTCTTTGAAAACCGTCTTTGAAAACTGTCTTTGAAAACTGTTAGCCACTTTCACAGTTTGCATGAACACTTGTCTGAACTAAAGTTTACTTTGAAAACTGTTTTGAAACCTGTAAACTAACCTTTCCACCAAACTTCCGCACGCAGGTTAGTTTTGCAAGCTCAGCAGTTTACTGATTGAGCTGGAAAAACTAAACTACTCTGATAAACTGAGTGACGACTCAGTAAGATCAAATTATTTTGAAAAATCAAAACTGTTGGCTAATTGGTGTATTCCCCCCCCCATACACCAATAACTACTTATCGGGACCTACAAGTGGTATCAGAGCAGTGGTTCTTTTGACCATTGCTTCTGCATACTAGAAGGTTTCTTGTATTTCAGTGTCAGATAGAACTAGATCTCTAAGAATTGTGCGTGTGCATTCATACATAAACTGTCATTATGGAAGCTTCACTTCTCCGCGTCTGCGAAGATTTCTCTGTGCAGGGATATGAAGACTGGAGCTTTCGAATAAAGATGTGCCTCCAAGCTCATCATGTGCTGATGTGGGATGTCATCGAGAATGGTCAAACACCAATCTATGAGCCCTATGATATCGAAGTTTTTGGAGACAAAGCTTCCGAAGCAACATATGTGCCAAAAATCAAAGATCCCAGAAAATACACAAACGAAGAAAGAAAGGAAGCTGGACTTAACAGCTTCGCAAAAGGGTTGATCTCAAGTACAGTTAAGGGAGTCCACCTGGCCAAGATAAGAAATCTTGCAACTGCAAAAGAGATGTGGGACACCTTAAAAGCCATAAGCCTTGGTTCAACATAAATGCTGGAGAACAAGCTATCAGTGGTATGCAGCAAATTTGAAGAATTCAAAATGCATCCAACGGAAACCATTGATCAGCTCAAGAATAGATTCACAATGATCACTTTGGAGATCGCGGCTCTCAAGAAAGATAAATATACACAGCGCGAACTCAATCTCAAAGTAATCCAATCTCTACCAGCAAGCCGGCATGTGTACAGCGCCATGCACCGCGGCAGGTCGGACATCAGTAACCTGTCAACCGAGCAACTATTTGATCTACTCATCGGAAATGAGTTTGAAATGATCAGACTTCACGGGTCAGGACAAGCGTCTTCAAGCAAGAAGACCGAGCCCGAAAAGAAAGAAAAAGATGTTGCATTCAAAGCTGCATCAATGATAGAGGAAAGAGAAATCCCAAAGGATTTATGCTCCAAAATGGAGAAATTGTTGAAGGACTATGCACTCATGGCAAGAAGGAATGAAAAGCTTGAAAAACGCTTCAACAAATTCCATAGATATCACAAAGATTTCAAGAGAAATCAAACCACCTCTTCTTCCGACAAGAAAGGTGAAGGTAAAACAAAACCCTCTAAATTCAATTCTTCTAACACTCCAGAGGGTGGTTGTTTTGAATGTGGCAGACCAGGTCACTACAAGTCAGACTGCCCAGATCTTTCAAAGGCCGAACGCGAAGAGCTCCGTGCAAAAAGAGATCAAAAGCTAAAGGAGCAGCGCAGCGCCATGATCGCAGCTGAGGAAGAGGCCAAAGCTATTGCCACATTATCAGACTTAACCTCCTCCGACGAAGATGATGATGATGAAATGGATGAGGAGGAATGTCGCTTAGCCGACGAGGAATCCGAAAATGAGGAATGCTACATGGGAAAAGATCTCGATCCTGTTCAATACAAGGTTGATACCGAAACCTCATCTTCATATTCAACTAACTCTAAACATGCAGGTTTCGAACTACCTGAAATGCCAACATATGAAGAGTTTCAACAACAGTTTGATGACTACAAGAAACTCTCAGAAATGTTTAAACAAGTAGTCCTAGAAGGATCCAAGCTGGAGGATGAAAACATGAAACTCAAAGCTGCTAAGAATGGAAACTTCACTCTCCATGATGAAACTAGAAAAAGAGAGATAGAAACTCTGAAAATTCAATTGGGTCAATCAGCTTTAAGGGAAGAAAACCTTAAAGACATGCTCACTGAAAAGGACAGTGAGATCAATAGCTTGAACGACAAGCTGTCAGATCTCTCAAATGAGCATGAGAAGTTGTTGCAGAAAGAGCTCAAACTTCAACAAGTCCCGATGAAGATGAACAAAAATGGGGAAAAGCTCGAAGCCTTACAAGCTGCCCAGAGACCTGCTCAGATAAAGTTTGGCATTGGATTCCATGGTGAAACCTGCGAAACCAAAGAAAAGGAGAAGGTCCTATTCGTAAAAGAAAAAGGATTGGTTGAAAGCAAAGCTCATCACACTCTAACCAGATAAGCAGCTCAAACTGAAGAATCCAGCTCGACAACCTCAAGCAATCTTGGTGAAAGAGCATGGGAAGCCTGCTATCAAGAAGCAGCAGCTAAGGCCGTCAGAAGAACAGAAAAAGGTCAAGGTTCCTAGGAAACTGTATGGGCAACCTGCTTATCAAAAGGGAAGCCAACCTGCTCCAAGAAGAGTGCAAGCTGCTAGCAAAGGAAAAACAGTCTCTCGACACAGAACTGCTCGACCACAACGAAACAACTACTATGAGCAATGGCCAAATCAACAAACACTTGACAATGAAGGTTACTGGTATGACCATCATTGGTACCAATATCCTGAGCTGTCAAGTAGGTACTATCAATTTCCACATGAAAGTGGATCTGAAATTGATCGCTGCAGATGTGGATATGTGGAGCAGTACTATAAACCTGCTCATTACCGACTGCAAACTGCATACTCCAATAAAGCCGTCCACTCAACAAATAAGCAACGGACCAAGCCACGAGTCAACAGCTCTCAACAGAAGAAGCTTGGGAACCAAGCTGCTAAAATCCAACCTGCTAACAAAGCACCCAAATTCATGTGAGTTGCTAAATCTGTCTAATTGCATGATGGGAAAGCTCAAAGAAGAAAGCGAGCAGCTCGCGGCACAGTCTGGATTATTGACAGTGGCTTGTACAAGGCACATGACCTGCGACAGAAGCTTGCTTACAAATTTCATCGAATGTGACGGACCTCTAGTCGCTTTTGGAGGATACTCTAAAGGGAAAACAAGAGGTTACGGTAATCTAATTGTTGGTAAAACAACAATATCTAATGTCACTTACGTTGAAGGTTTAAATCATAATCTCTTTTCTGTAAGCCAGTTCTGCTCTACTGGAAAAAGAGTAGAGTTTTCTGCTAATAAATGTGCTATAAAGAACAAGGAAGGAGAAGAAATTCTTCTTACCGGTATTTTGCAGGATAACTTGTACATAGTACAATGGTCAGACGAGAAAGAAACCTGTCTGGTCACCAAACCTGTACCTGAAGTGAGCTAGCTATGGCACAAGAGACTGTGTTACTTAAACTTCAAAGCCATCAACAAGCTTGCTCACAAGAAGCTCGCAGATGATCTTCCAAATCAAGTCTACTACAAAGATCATGTTTGTGAAGCCTGTCAAGCTGGAAAGCAGACCAAATCGTCATTTCCCAGCATTGCAGCTCACAACACAAGTAGATACTTGGAATTACTCCACCTGGATTTATTCGGTCCAGTAACTCCCAGGAGCATTAACGGTAAAAAGTATACTCTAGTTATTGTTGATGATTACTCACGATACACTTGGGTTATTTTCTTACATAAAAATAAAGAGACACTAGTGGAGCTACCTGCGATGCTCACCAAACTATCAAACGTGAAGAACAGAAGTGTGATTTCAATCAGATCCGATCGTGGAACAGAATTCCTTAATCATATGATTGAATCATACTGCACCAAAAATGGAATTACTCATCAAACTTCAGCAGCTCGCACACCTCAAAAGAATGGTGTTGTTGAACGACGCAACAGGTCACTAAAGGAAGTAGCTCGCACAATGCTTAATGAAACCAATCTTCCTAAGAAGTTCTGGGCGGAAGCAATCAACACAGCTTGCTACACTCAGAACAGATCAATCATTCATCAACGACATGGAAAAACTCCATACGAGCTGTGGAAAGATAAGAAACCTCGATTGAAATATCTTAAATCTTTTGGTTGCGTGTGTTACATTCATAATAATGGGAAATCACAGTTAAAAACATTTGATAGCAAAGCAGATCCAGGAATATTTGTAGGATATTCAGAGATCAGCAAAGCCTTCAGAGTTTTTAACAAAAAGACTCATATTGTGGAAGTAACACCACATGTTGTCTTTGATGAATCTATCTGTGAGTACAGGGAGACTCAACCTGAAGAAAGTACAGGTGCAAGTCAAAATCAAGAAGGTTCCAACACGCAGTTTCGAGATGAAATACTAATTTGGAGCCCAACCGACTCAAAAGAAGAAGAGAGTCAGCCTGTACAAGGTTTCAATCCACAACATCCACTCATTCAGCAAGGGGGAACAAACCAAGGGGGAACCGAAGCTTCTCCAACCAGCACCTCCTCAACTGATCCAGAAAATTCAACGGAACCTGCAGTCAATGCAGAACTGTCAATGGATCAGCTTGCTGAACAGTTTGAACAGCTTGACCCCTTCACTCCTCAACCTCCACCTGAGTTTAAAGATCCCATACTAGACCCTGAACCAACTCTCACTGAAGAAGAAATCTCTCGTCGAATGAGATGGGTCAATGCTCATCCTGAAGATCTCATTATTGGGAACCCACAGGCTGGTGTGAAGACAAGGAGACAGATAGGTGAAAGCTGTCTACTAAGCTGTTATCTCTCCTACTCTGAACCTAAAACTGTTGAAGAAGCTCTTGCCGATCATGACTGGGTCACAGCCATGCAAAAGGAACTCAACGAGTTCAAAAGGAACGAAGTATGGTCACTAGTTGATCGACCTACACATCAAGGAGTGATTGATGTAAAATGGGTGTTTAGAAATAAGAAGGATGAAAATGCTGAAGTAATCAGAAACAAGACAAGATTAGTTGCCAAAGGTTACTGTCAACAAGAAGGGATAGACTATGATGAGACCTACGCACCAGTGGCAAGACTAGAAGCAATAAGGTTGTTTCTAGCATATGCAGCTCATCAAAGGTTCAAAGTCCACCAAATGGACGTGAAGAGTGCTTTTCTCAATGGAATTCTTGGTGAGGAAGTTTACGTTGAACAACCACCAGGTTTTGAGGAAGCTGGTCTAGAGAAAGTTTACAAACTGCACAAAGCAGTCTATGGTTTGAAATAAGCTCCCAGAGCTTGGTATGAAACGTTGTCTACATCCCTACTGCATTCTGGTTTTAAAAGGGGATCGGTCGACAGAACTTTATTTACTTTCAAGTACAAGGATGATATTCTTCTTGTGCAAATTTATGTTGATGACATTATCTTTGGATCTAGGTCAAAGTTTTTATGTGATAGGTTCAGAGAACTCATGAAGGATGAGTACAAAATGTCCATGATGGGGGAGATGAACTTCTTCCTCGGTCTGCAGGTCAAGCAATCTGCGGATGGCATCTTCATTAGTCAATCTAAGTATGCTAATGAGCTGACAACCAAATTCGGTGTCCAGGATAGCAGACCACTGAAGATTCCAATGATGGCAAATGGAAAGATGAATCCAGATTCTGAAGGGAAACCTGCCAGCATAACTTTGTATAGAGGAATTATTGGTTCTTTACTTTATCTTACTGCAAGTCGACCTGATATTTCTTTTGTAGTTGGAATATGTGCTCGGTATCAAGCTAATTCAAAGGAATCTCATCTAGAAGCTGCCAAGAAAATCCTTAGATATGTCAAGGGAACTGTAAACTTCGTATTATGGTACCCTTGTGATGATAATTTTGAACTAACTGGCTATGCAGATGCAAATTACGGAGGATGCAAACTGGATAGAAAGTCCACTTCAGGGACTTGTCAGTTTCTTGGAAGCAAGTTGATCTCTTGGTTTTCAAAGAAGCAAACTTCAGTTGCTACTTCAACAATAAAAGCTGAGTACATGGCAACAGGAAGTTGTTGCGCGCAGATTCTCTGGTTAAAATAACAACTCAAAGATTATGGTGTCACAGTTCGAAAAGTTCCCATCTTTTGTGACAACACAAGCGCTATAGCACTCACTGTGAATCCTGTCTACCACACCAGATGCAAGCATATTGATATAAGGCATCACTTCATCAGAGATCACGTGGAAAAACAAGATATAACAGTTGAGAAAATCCATACTGACATTCAAAGAGCCGATATTCTGACGAAACCTCTCATGGAAGAGAGATTTAATATGCTGTGTGGAAGGCTTGGAATGCTCAGAATGGATGCACAGTCTAAGTCAGAAAATGGAAGCAGTTCGCTAGCACAGGTCAGCCAAGAGCAGACTGACTTGGAAACTGCATGCCAACAAAAGCAGTTCGCTAGCGCAGGTCAGCCAAGAGCAGACTGACTTGGAAACTGCATGCCAACAAAAGCAGTTTGCTAGCACAGGTCAGCCAAGAGCAGACTGACTTGGAAACTGCATGCTGACAAAGCAGTTCGCTAGCAGAGGTCAACCAAGAGCAGACTGACTTGGAAGCTGCATGCTGACAAAGCAGTTCGCCAGCACAAGTCAGCAACGAGAAGACTGACTTGAAAACTGCACGCCAACAAAAGCAGTTCGCTAGAGCAGTATGCTAGCACAGGTCATCAGAGAGCAGACTGACTTGAAAAGCTGCAGCTCAAATGGAAGCAGCTCACGACACGCAGCTTGAGGTCACAAACTGCGTTGAAAGTCAAAATTATTGGCCAACTTTTAAGGGGAAACTGGAGATGTCGTATCAATCTCCATTTAATTCTTAGCAGAATTTATTATTTCCACTCCCTATTTATTCTGTTAAAAATCTTTTTTAAATCTTTTTACTGTTACGTATTTGAAAAGTTTTTCACGAAAATCAAGGGATTTCTGTCAATCTTAGAAGGAAACAGAAGAGTGAAGAAGCACGTGAAACTCACTTTCTGAAGCGCGTGAAACTCACTCTCCGTTGAGATTTATTAATAAAGTCGTAACCGTTGGAGAAAATTATATAAATAGAGAGAATCATTTGAAATCTTTACGCATCTCTTGAAATCCTTAAAATCAAGTTTCAAAATTTCTCTCGCTACTCTTCAAAATTTCTTAAAATCCTTACCTTCTCTGCAAAATGTCTACAGATTTACTAAGTGCTCAAGTGAAGAAAGCAACCCCTCTTATTTTCTTTGAGAAAGTTGTTGTGCTAGACACGTATGGATACAGAGGCTTGAATCCGATGATTGAAGCTATCACTCAATGTGATGGTTTCTTCAATATCATCACTTAACATCCTCGAGTGACGCTACCAATGAATGTTGCCTATCTGCTATGTTCTCTGGAATCGGTGGCCGGAGATCCCGTAACGGTGACTTTTCTAGTCAACGATGAAGAAGAACGGCGTCATCTTCTTCCACTCGTCCTACAAACCTACAAACTGACGGATGCAGGGGCCATCACGACAATTGACGACGTGCCCATGGATGCTGTCAATGACGTGTATCAGCAAGCTCTGTTCGAGCCCAAGAAGGTTTACGATCAGAGAACCTTCAACCGCCACGACTTGAAGTCTGAGTACAAACTCCTCTTCGAGTTTGTCCACAACGTGTTCTTCTCTTATCTAGGCTCGAATGAAGTTGTCACTCTATTGAAATTCAAGTTGCTGACTGCTGTGATGAAGCAGTTACATGTTAACTGGGCCAGGGTGCTAGTTAACCTGTTCATCAAAGAGGCAGCAGAGCAACCTGCCAGGATAAATGCCAACATGCAGCTTCGTCATGGCACCAAGCTCTCCATCATCCTGCAGAGAACACTTACTAATCGGATGTGGCCTGTCTGCACCGGATTTCCTGAGGACAAGCTAGTTCCTCACACCTGCAACCAGTTGATCATGATACTTGGCATTCTACCACACAAAATTAACAAAGCAAGCGGTGTAGCCAAGCGTTTGCTCACAGAAATGCGCGATTCAAAGGAAGAAGAAGATGAAAGTGATGAGGGAAGTGAAGATGAAGAACAAAGCTGTGAAGATGCTGAGACAGTCCGTAAATGAAAACGGAAAATGACAGATCAACAGTCTGCGCCCTCACAAAAGCGCACCACTCGATCGACAGCAGCAACCTTCGTGGAGGCAAATCTCACACCTGCGAGTGCAACGCAGCCTGCCCCTCCACAGGTCGATGTGAAACCTGCTGGCGACAACTCCACTTCAGCCTCCCCACTCAAAGCTCAGGATAAGGCCCAAGGCTCCGCAGCTCCTAACTCAACAGCTTTTCCATCCTCTCTCAACAGCTCAGTAGCAGTTGACAAGATGTTATCCTTCTTCAACACAGAATTTCTTAAAATGTCTCGAAGGCTTAACATGTTGGAACTGGAAAGCAAGTTGTATATTGATGAAAAGGTTGCAGCTTTGCAAGCTGAGAATGTCAAGCTGTGAGAGTTCATCAAAACTCACATTGGTGAAAAGGATGCACATGGGCAGCTTGCGAAGGACAAAGAACAGTCCAGCTAGGTGTAAGCTGTGAATTTCAGAATTTGTGGAAACTGCAAATTCAGAAACTGTGGATAAGTCACAGTTCACATAGGGAAGTGTCATGGACGACCTATATCAGTCTCCATGTTTTTGACTTATGTTTTAAGTATGCAATGATGTGTTTTTAAAATATTTCTATCGTTCTAATATCAACGAAATAATTTCTGCTTCACTTGGTCAATTCATGCCTTATCAATCATTTTTATTTATTGAAGCATGTATCTTGTTATTTATTGAAATCATTGTTAAGGTTATTCTGACACATTACTTAACATTCGAATTTTACTTTCCTTGAATGTCTAAAAGCGCATGCACACTGTCAAATCTGCATTTAATACGAGACGACGGTAGAGTGTAGGGGTTATGCGAGTGGGCTTCACAACCCTCCCCACGCGCCCACTACTTCACGGATTTCTAGGGTTTCAATCCTATCCGTTGAACGGTTGATTCACCTCAATCTCAACCGCACATATTATCTTCTATATATACTCATAACTGTGCATCGTCTTCCTCACTCGAATTCTGAATTCTTCTGCCATATTTTCTTCTGCAACTTCTTTCTTTCGAAAAATTCGAAGCTCCAAGTTCTCTGATATTTTTGTTGCAATGGCAGGAGAATCCACCTCTTACAATCTTCCCATCACGACGGAACAAAAGATCCAATACATGCAGCAGTACATTCTCACGGAGCCCTCTGCAAATCTGTATACCTATGGTTATGCCGGTCTCGACGAGATGTACGCCTACATCAAAGCTGCGGAAGGGTTTTACAAGATCATTACTCACGAGCCCCAATTTTAGCTCCCGCAACAAGTAGCGATGTTTATACTCTCCTACTTTTGTACGGAAGATGTTGACTCTGCCGCCTTCCATCTTCCGATGCCCAACCAGCCCGAAGAGCCTATTCTAATTCTGTCGCTCATCTCTCGAACATACGGAATTGCAGATTCGGGATTTGTCGACATCTTGTTTCACAAGACCTCAGGTCTCATATTGGAGGTTCCGGATGCAGATCTGAAAGCTGTGTACCAGAAAGCTCTCATGCAACCTGCAGAAAAATACGATGGCAAGAGGTTCTCGCGACCTCTGCTGAGACCTGCATACAGAGCTCTCTTTGACTTTGTACACAAGGTCTTTCTTGGTTACTCTAGTAACCACGACGCCGTCACCCCAGCGAAGTTTAGGGTGATGACTGCAATCGTGCAGGGTCTGGATGTGAACTGGGCCAGATTTCTTCTCGAGCTGATTAATGAAGAGATCAAGCAGCTCTCGATCACTTTCGATGGTGACGAGCTGACGGAGTTCCGAGTTGCCCGAAACCTGCGATTGGGCACCAAAATCTGCTCCCTCATTCAAGGTCTCCACCCCGACCTTCATTGGAATGGACGGACGCCCTTCAACAAAGAGAAGGTTCCCAAGGACTAGAAGCAGCTTGAACTCATAATTGGCGTCGACAGTACAGTTTTCGCCAAGTATGACGACTCCATCAAACCCTATCTGTATGAGATGGGAAGATCCAACCCAGCCTGGGTACCTCCAGATCAGAGAGAACACAAGAAGAAAAGGCAGCCCGCCCCCAGCAAACCACTTGATCGACCTGCCAAGTCTGTGAGGATTAAATCTCCAACTCCTATCTCATGCAGGTTGCACATGGAGTTTGCTGAGATGGAAGTACAGCCCCAACCTGTTCGCTCAATCTTTCCCTTACATAAAGATATAACCGAACAGATCGCCGCACAGGTTTCCATACCCATTCCTTCTGTTCGCCAAACCTTCGAAGCACAGGTTCTGGAGAAAGCTGTCCAGAGTCAATCTGTGTCCCAACCTGCGGACGACACAGATTTTGAGGAAGATAATCCCGACTCTACAATCATCATTTACTAGCAGTCCGGTGAAACCTCTCATCATCACAGCTCCCCTCCAGAGCTTGACATCAACATCATACTATCTTCCGACGATGATGATGTACAGGAAGAGCCTGTGAAAACTGCAGCTGCCATGCTGGTCAACTCCATCGAAATCAATGCTGAGAAGACTGTTATGGAGTCCTTTCCCAGAATTGATCTAACTCCAGAGACCAGGCAGATGGCATTCAGGCTGCGTACGTTGCTCGATGGGAAGGACAAGTCTTACTGTGACTTGAAGTCAATCTTCATTATTTCTCCCATCGAACAACTAGAGATTGAAGAGCACACCCTGGGGAAGTATTTTGGCTATGCTTCCATTCCTGAAGCTCGCGACTGCTTCAAGAAATTCGTCCTCTCTAGGATGAAGAGAGAGGCCAGGGCTCTCAATATTGATCTAAAACCATTTTACACTCATGATCGCAATTCATATAATTTCAGGTTTCCGGAGGATGAAGATTTCAGTCCAATTCCCTCTCCCACCCGGAACAGCGAAGACACAGAGTCCGATCATGATCGTGTACCTGTCTACTCTGTCACAACCGCTGGCACTCCTCTCACCGTGATGCAAGAGGAATTGAAGAAATTCATCACCGAGGAAGTTGCCAAGGTAAAGGCAACAGAGGTAGAAGAGCACCAGAAGATTGCCAATTAGATCAAGGCAATGGACAAAGCTGCGTCTGCCCTGCTGGCAAATATAAAGGAAGAGATGCCAACAGTCATCAAGGAAACTGTGGCACGCCAGTTCGCAACCTTCATCTCAACCCAACTGAAAGATGAGACGGATAAGTTGCTTCCGCACCAGCTGTCCGAACTGAAGGTCGCCTCCCAATCTTCCATCGATGGCTTGAACTTTGAGTTTGAGCAACTCAATCAACTTGTACATGACTTCTTTACGAAGCTCACTCAAACCACTTCAAGCTCATTGAAGAAAGAGGAGGAGATGCAAGGGAACATCAACTCCCTCCTACAGTTCAAGGAGAAGATATGCACCGACCTGTCCTTACTTTCCGACGAGCAAGCCTCCCTCAACACCCTTGTTCAGAACCTCATCGATGATAATGCCGAAAAGGGGGAAGGGAAAGGCAAACGCACTACTGCAAAAGGGAAAGGCAAGGAGAAACAGGGTACTCAAAGCCGAGGCACAGGTCGCAATTCTCAACCCGTGATACTATCCGAAGCTGCTCAGCCCGCGACAACTGCCCCTCAACCTGCTGCCGCCAAGCTGTCTGAAGAAAAAAAAGCATAGTGTGAAGCCACTCTCATTCGGCTCATGGCAAAAGTTGGATACACTGCTGAAGATTGTGTAGACGAAGGCAAGCAGAAGATGTTCTTGGCTGAACTGAAGAAACAAAGGGCGAAAGACAAAGCTCGCGTGGCAAGCTTTAAAGGTCTTGAAAGCTGCAAGGACCAAGCTGACAAAAGAGAGCCAACAGATTGGCTACCAGTGGAAGATCAGCCGCTATGGGACGAGTTCCTTAACCAGTTTATTTTACATCACTACTGGTTACAGGTTGATGCTCGCTATACCGGTGATACCAAGATCGCCTTCCACAACTGGATGCAAGCTTTCCCAGACCGCGAATTCATCAAGAGGGTCAGGGAGAGAGCTGCAAAAGAGAAGGTCACACTCAATCCGCCAAAAATAGAGACCTTCCAACCTCCCACTGTCTGCGGCACTGACACTCCAGACATCAACCGAATCAATACCTTCATTAGGAGTGTCGCAGCTCAGTATGGCTGCAAAACCACAAGCTGCGATGAGTACAGGTCGATTCACGACAGCATCTACGCAGCCATAGGAACTGTAAGCTTGGATAAGATAGCTGAAGAAAGGTTCAAGACTGTGAGGAATTAACCTGATCGATTTCATTTATTTTATGTATCAACCTTGTAATATGTGAATATCAATTCAGTTGATACTATAAATGAAAATGATCACTTTTTGTTCCTGACGACAATATCTCTTTGTCCAGGCCTGTGCATGATATGCTTTAAATTTTCTAACATTTATTCTCATGCAGTTGGCTGGACATCAAACCTTTCAAAACTTCTAAGCTAAAATGTAAAGTGTGGGTTTCGGCATTATCAAAAAGGGGGAAATTGTTGGGAACCCTTTGAAACTTAGTTTTGATAATGTTATTATAAACCACACTTAGATATAAGTTTTCAATTGGAACACGCTGAACTCCGTGTTCAGGATCAGTCAAGCCTAACCGGACAGGTTGCCATGTAAAGGTCAAGGTTGGTAGTGCAACCTTGTACCTAGTCTACTCAAACCTATCATACTGTTCCATTATGTAACCTGTCTATGTAACCTGTCCTTACAATACTCGAAGATTTCACGTGAAGGTTACAGAAGATCGAAGACAGTTCAAGGTATAAGAAGCTCAACCTGTAAAGGCCAACCTGAGCTATGGTGATGAAACCTGCTCTCACTCAACGACAAGAACTATATCAGTGTACGGAATCTGCAAATCTCGACACACTTCCAACGGCTCTATTTCAAATGCTTCACTATAAATACCTCAACACATTCTAGATTGAAACACGGGAAAATCAACACTCAAGCTAAAACGCTACAGAAATCTCAAGCTGAAAATTATTCAAATCAACACTCGAAATTACTAGAGTTTTCCCAAGTGTTGATCATTGTAGATTTCTGATCTATCTGGAATCAGTCTTACTAGAACACATCACACTCACTCTCACTACCATCAAAGTTGAAATACTAGTGTAGTTGATTGAGTTGTATTCCTTACGTCGATAGCTATTTACAGCTTTCAAGTTTGAACAGTAGCACTAGTCATTTAGTGTTAGTAAGTCTGTATGTAAGATTGTATGTAAGTTAGAAGAGACACGACTCTAGAAACGTGCTAGATTCAGTCTAGAAGAAAGACATGAATTTGGACTGGACCTCCACCAGTGTTAAAAGGAGCGAAAAATCTCAAGTTAAGGGATTACAGATTCGACGGGATCTGGCGTGGACGTAGGAGTTGTTTACTCCGAACCACGATAAAAACTCCTCGTGTTTCTCTATTTATTTTATCTCTTTTCACACAGTTTGCATACTCACAACCTGTACTATTGTAACCTGTCTTGCATGTGCACTGTCTTTGAAAACCGTCTTTGAAAACTGTCTTTGAAAAATGTTAGCCACTTTCACAGTTTGCATGAACACTTGTCTGAACTAAAGTTTTCTTTGAAAACTGTTTTGAAACCTGTAAGCCAACCTTTCCACCAAACTTCCGCACGCAGGTTAGTTTTGCAAGCTCAGCAGTTTACTGATTGAGCTGGAAACACTAAACTGCTCTGATAAACTGAGTGACGACTCAGTAAGATCAAATTGTTTTGAAAAATCAAAACTGTTGGCTAATTGGTGTATTCCCCCCCCCCATACACCAATAACTACTTATTGGGACCTACAATTAAATACATAGAAAATCAAGTTTAGATCGAGTTGGACCGAGTTAGACGAGCTAACTCGGTCAATAAGTGAAGGGGGAAGGGCCGACGGTCTGGCAAGCCGCCAGTCAGGCCGCCGTTTATGCTGCAGCTCAGCCACCTGGCTGGCGGTCTGGCCAAGCCGCCGTCTAGGCCGCCGGCGATCCTCCTCCGTGCGCAGTCCTACAGTTTTGCCTCGTTCTCCCTCGTCCGAATTCCGATTCTCGATCTGTTTTTTGCTATGGACTCCCAACAAACCCCTCTTCGAGATGGAATGATCAAATGGACAAATAAGTTCTCCATTATCCATGCAAAAAGCATAAAGAGACTCGAGAGAACGAGGAAAGCATAAATGAAAGCAACTAGTGAAACCCTAACTATACAACTTGAAATTCCACATGTAAGAACACAAGTTTCACTCTAATTGAGCTCGATTCTCCCTCGTTTCAGGCCTTTGATCCTTAGCTACTTGAATGCTCTTTTAAAATTCTCACAAAAATAGATCAAAAACCGAGAAAAATGAGAAAAGTCTAAGGTATGCTAAGAGTTAAGAAACCCTAGCATTTCTAACATTTAAGCACATAAATCGAGACTCAAACACATGCAAAACACACTCAACATGCACATAAAATACGTGTTAATCAAATATTAAGATAAAAAATTACCCGAGTTTAAGCTTGATGTGGACAATACATTTTAAGCACTCATAGCTTATATCCAAGATGATAAACAGCATATAATGAAGAAATGTTTGAAGAGGAATAGTAGATGAAGTTCGGAATATTCAGCCCCCGTTGGCCTATCATTATCGGAAAGAAGAGATGCTTTTGGTCACCGAGTTTGTTCCAAAAGGCAGCTTATTGTTTCTACTACATGGCAACCAAATACTTTTATATGTATCCTTTTCTTTTTTGGCATGCGTTTCCACACATCTTGAAAATGAGTTTTAAAATGATTTTTTGAAAAAAAAATTCTTTTACGGGATACTACAACTTTTGGTGAATGGAGGGGAGCATATTTCTTATATATTTTATTTAAAAATTATAAGTGATTCCATCGAATTACGATGGGCGCTGCCACTAAATATATTTTTTAACTTTTACTAAAAAATTGACCCCGTCGAATTTCGACGGGCACTAAACTAGTTATGATAATAAAAAAAATATTGAATAAGTTTATGCAAAAGTCAACTTTTAAATTTTGCAAGTCCAATCATGTTTAGAATTATGATCAAAATAGAATTGTTGAATAAATTCATACAAAGTCAACTTTTAATTTTAATGGTTGAGCTTTTATACCGGTAGTCGGGTATTATATCTAAATAGAATTGTTTGATTTTTTTAATGAGGTAAATCGTGTGTAATAATATGATTTACATTATTGACCTTAAATTAAATTATATAACTGGGACAAAATAGGTAAATCCAATTTTGTAAAACAAGACACTTTTATAATAGGGTATTGATGAAAAATTCAAAATTATATATATTCCTCAGTTCAGATCCACTCCTTCAGGGCCAGTGAAAGCATTTTAAAATGTAAGACATGCTACGTATTTTATTCATCAAGTGTTTTTGGTAAAGTTTAATTTTTTGCTAGAGTGTTAATTAATCTATATAATGTATATTAATAATAATATTTTCTTATATATATATATATATATATACTATCGTCATGTCCGCCGTTGACACATTAAGTATGTCCACGATGAGTATGGAAACATTCCTCATTGTAAGTGCCCTTAAATTAATTATTTAATGACATAATAGACAAAAACATATTTTATAAATTAATATTCTTTTTGTATACGTATAGATAACATATATAAGGGACGGAAGTTGATGAGAAAATACACCTTTTTACCTACTTTTACTTTGTAAAATCAATTTTAGGTTTGGAAAATAAATTACACAAAAAATACCATATTTTGGTTCGGTGGACAAATTTGCCCTTATTTTTCAGGTTTGGAATAATTTATCTATCCTACTTTATAGCACATTCTCGCTCTTCTCATTCCCTCTTCTCTCACACCACCCTCCCATGCCGCCGCCTCCGTCGTCAGCTGCTGGATTGCCGTAGCCCTTGGGATCGAGGTTGTTATGTTTCTTCCGCAACTCCGAAGACGGCATGGCTGTTAAGAGGCAGATAGTAAGCAGCCGTCACCGTTGCCGCCTTTGATCTGTTAATTTTGTCTTTGGATTTGGGGAGATCTGAGGTCAAAAATGTCGTCGCTCAGTGTTGAAATGTGTCCCACATCGGTTGGAGATGGTTACTTGAACCTCTTTATATAGTGAGGTAACCCTCCCCTTCATAAGGTCTTTTGAGGGGGAAATTGCCCAATATTCCAATATGGTATCAGAGCCCGACTCCTATTCGATGATGGGCTCCTGATATCATTGCCAACAGATGGCGTTGGGTTGTCCACGCTGCGCGTGAGGGGGGTGTGTTGAAATGTGTCCCACAGCGGTTGGAGATGGTTACTTGAACCTCTTATAAGGTGAGGTAACCGTCCCATTCATAAGGCCAGAGAATTGGTTTTCTTAATTCTTCCGTTTCTGGAGGAGGAGAAATTCAAGGAATCCGTTGAATTTCAAGGAGAAATTTAGGAGTGTAATTACGCAACTTTTCACACTCTGTTTCTATGACTAAATTGGATTGTTGTGATTGAGGTGCGATTGAGAGGCGTTTTTAAGCAAGTGATTTTGAGGTAAGATTGTGATTGTGTCTATTTTCCGTTTGATTTTGCTTTGTCCGTAAGTTCCATGTTTATGGTGGTTGGAATTGGGGATTGGGCAATTCATAAGGTTTTTAATTAAATGTGATGATAATTATTTCAAGGTCATGTGATGAATTTAATTTTGATTTTGCACCATGTTTATGTGATTTTGGCTCGGTATTTGTGGAGGAGGCTATGAGTTCCCTCATTTCTTCTTCTTCTTCTTCTTCTCAATATGAATCTGATTATCTTTGGATGCCTCTAGTTGTAGACTTAATCTCAATATGAATCTGAGTTCCTTTTGTGTTGTTTATGTACGTAATTTTTTTGGGGGGTTTTGTTCTAGAGAAGATGATTATGATAATGGTTGGTGGTGTTCTATGATTGTAGGCAAAGAGGATGAAGATCTGGAAGAAGTGGGAGGTGTAAGTGCAGCTGTGCACGGACAAGATATTCATGCCTTAATGAGAGAGAGCGAGTGTTAGAGAGAAACTATTTAATGTTAGTGTGTTTTAGTGCTAAGTTTATGCTTGAACATCATGTCGTGGGTATGGAGCAACAAAGTACTCCAGTTTCCAATAATTTCTTGTTTTTTGAAAACTTAATTAGTTTGTAATGGGAAGGACCTTCACTTCTTGAACAGCTGCAGTTTGCTACAATTCGTACAAAAGATATCTATTAGTTTATACCAAATTTGTGTGGCTTCAGCAGCGGTACAAATCTCTACAAAAGAATCGTAATTCGTAATATATTATAGGTCAACGGTACGAATTGACTCATATTCGTAGTACTGTTTACCGGTAAATGGTTAGTGGTAAACGAATAATGTCAAATTGTCAGTGCATTAGGCAGTACGTTTATGTTCTTTTAAATACTATTTACCCATAAATGGTAAGTGATAAACGAATAATGTCAAATTGTAACTGCATTACGCAGTATGCTTATGTTCTTCTAATGTTGTTTACCGGTAAGTGGTAAACGAATAATATCAAATTGTAACTGCATTGCGCACTATGTTATGTTGTTTTAATACTACCTTCTATTACCTAATTCATTTCAGATTCAAAAGCATGAAACAAAACCAACTGTGGTACATGTAAATACGAATATGAATATTTGAACCTACTCCGGATAATTAATCAAAATAATAACCAAAAATACCAATTTATCGGATTGTTAAAATTGCATTTGATAGTATAAATATGCTTGTTTCGTACGTAATTAATTGGATTTGAAAAACTAAATATTTATATAGCATCAAGTTACATGTTTATTACTGTTCAAAATAGGCAATGTGTTTGTATCAAAGCTCCCAAAAATATTAACATAAACACATTGTGTTGAAATTGTCTATTCCATCTTCCCATGCTTAGCAAAAGCACTCTAAAGTTCTCCCATTACAAAAGGGCATCCCCCTCGGGGTCATGTGAGATTCATGTCCAGTATTCCATGCCTAACTCTTTCTAGTATGACTTCAGACACAAAGAGAGTTTTCTGCACATAAAAACAAGCATAATCAAAGACGAGATACAATTTAAATGTTAGTACGAATTCATATGATTCATATTTTTTAATAGAACATAGTACGATTATATATATCCCATACCTACAACCATAGTAATTTTTAAACGATACGTTTTAAAATGAAACTAACAGAAATATCAATTTGTTCTAAACAAAATCTTTTCCCATTATGGCATCTTTACGAGACATTAGAGCATTTCAAACCATGCGAAATTACATTTCGTGTATTCAAAAAGCTTGATTTCAAAATCAGGCTGTTTGGAGCTCAAAATTTCGTTCAGGCATTTTATCGAACACATAGCGTGTACAGATAATCTGCCAATTTTATCTTCTTTTAAAATTTCTGTGAGGCATTAAATCCAACACGTTATGCACTAAGACATGAATATCATACTACTATATTCGTACTAACTAATGCGAAGATCTCCTAACTCAAGCATTGGTATGAGTTTCTTTACATTTTTCGTACTACATTATGTTCAATTTTGGCAATAAATATCCACAAATCAATGAATTATTGCACAAAAATATGAAAGTCAAGTATGAATTTGGCACCTACCGTTCGAGCTTCGCTCGTTGAAGCCTCTGAGCGCAACCTCTTCTTTACTTGGTGTGTCATAATTGTACAGTAGTTCAAAAAATATGGTGGCGAAGCTTAATTTCAAGGCAGCGACTATGGTAATCGCTACGAGGACGGTAAATTGTGGCAGGGAGTACAGCGGTGGCAAAATATGCGGCGGCGAATTATGGCGGTGAGAATCGCGGGTGAGAGAGTGCGACCTGTCGAAAATTGAGGGAGGTTGGAGAGAGAAGGTGCAATTGAGAGAGGAAACGCGTGGTTGGGGTAATGGGGGTACTTTGGGAAGGTTCCCCAAAATTTGGGTAATTTTTGTATAAACTATATTCCGTACTTATTTTTGATGTTTTTATGTTAAGAGAAATGATATGCTACTCACCTCCCGGTGGGCACCTTCGTAGGCACCTCGTCGTTTTATCATGTTTGCATTGCTTTTTTTTAATTTTTATTTTTATTCTATATTCTAGTATCTTAGAAATTAATTTAGGAATCATAAAATCTAAAAAATACATAAAAATCAAATTTTGATTTATTTTATTACTCATTTTTTGAAGTTAAAAATAAAAAATAACAAATTGAACATTGTTTTTTAGATTTTATGATTTCTAAATTAATTTCTAAGATACTAGAATATATAATAAAAATAAAAATTAAAAAAAAGCAATGCAAACGTGATAAAACGACGAGGTGCCCACGAAGGTGCCCACCGGGAGGTGAGTAGCATATCATTTCTCTTTATGTTAAAGTGGGTATTTTATTTTTTGATTCGAAGTAGTATTTCTTAGTTGCAATATTGATCACAATCTAGTCCATCTCTCCGTTCCTAGAGGTTTCTAGTCATTACTCTACATATCTATTAATTTACCAAATCTAATAAGTGAGAATATCCCTACTGTTCTTAAGAACAGTAGCTGAAGGCAAATTAACGCACAAAGAGAATGAAATTCACCGTAGAAACTACAGTGACTAAATTCATGGGCATTTTTGTAATTTTCAGCATTTGGGGATGCTGCGGGTTTTTATGCTCGGCCGGCAGCACTATTAGGCATAATTTCTTCAGATTTTGCCCATTTCTTCCAATTTCGCGCACCAATCCGCCCAAATTTATCTACTCATCACTCCTTCAACATCAGTTTCAGTGTGCTTTACATACAATAGCATGTGTTCCTGCTGCAAACAACGGTTTTCCGCCGATTCTCTAAGAAATGAGCTTCTGATTTTCGCCTAGGGATTCTGCTTCAAGGTAACGATTTCCAATTCTGCTTCTCCTCGCAGCTTCATTTCTGCTGCAAGAATAGATTGCGCCGTTACAAGTTTGTTTGATTTTATTTTGGTTTTTGTTATTGCTCTGCTTGTAGAATCATGGAGCCAAATTGGGGATTGTTTGGTGGCAGGATGTAGCAATTTCTGGTTGTGACGATTCTCCAAAAAATCAATTCCTAATTTTTGCGTTTGGTTTGTGCTGTAAGAAAACTATTCCCGATTTTGCTTCTACGAGTTTGGTGCTCCAATTTTGTCTTTCGATTTTTGTTTGTGCTCCAATTTTGGAATTTCGGTTGGTTTGGAAGCCGACCTGGGTTGTTACAGGATATTTGTAAGAACAAGTGGATTATTTTCAATAGAAGGATGTGTGTGAGTCTATACTGCCGTCAGTTACGTATGTGTATGAATTATTTACGGTTAAGTTTTAGGTCTGCCATCGACAATTTATATGTCATTTAGGTGAACATTAGTGGATGTTGCTGTTATGATGTGTTTTTTTTTTTTTTTTTTTTTTGTCTTGAAGTATAGAATACTTGTTGATTATCCAACATAGTTTGTTGGTGGATTCGTAAGGAACGCAATTGTTTAATTCTCAATTGAAATTCATATATACGAAATTAAATAGAGAGAGCAGTTTCTTATTCTGAATTCTAAATTCAAATAACTATACTTCCTTTGTAGATCTTAGTTAAATATTTTGTGATTGTTGATGGCTCATAAATTTTATTTGATACGTGAAGTATGACAATCAAATTGCTAAGATTTTCATTTATCTGTTCATGATCTGTTTATATTTTTTTTTTATCGGAAAATATGATCTGTTTATAAGACATTGCTTTTTTCCATGATATGCTTACCAAGTACTATAATATTCATATGAATATAATAATATTTTCCATCAAGTTAATCATAGAATATGACCTGTGTATAGTTTATGCGCCTCTACATATTGTTTCACAGGCAGGAGACATAGCACATCTCGTTGCTCTGTTAAAAAGGCACAAAGATGGGAAACACTCTCGAACTGTGAATGAGGTAATTAGGAGAGCTGCTGATGCAATAACTAATCTAGCTCATGAGAATATTAGGATCAAACCCCACGTTAGGTTAATTTCCTTACTCTCACTAACATGATTGGATAATTATATATTTCATATTTTTTAATACTTAAAATATGTGCTATTAGGGCTGAGGGTAGTATCCCTCCTCTTGTTGAGTTGCTTGAATTTTCTGATACAAAGGTGCAGAGATTAGTTGAAGCTCTTAGAACAATTGCCTTTAAAAATGATGAGAACAAAAATCAGGTATATGTGATATTAGTGACCTATGAACTATGAAGTATGTGATTAATTTCACTACAATAAAAGCGGGTGTTAACTACGGAAAATTCGGTAGTTAAAGCCTAATATTTGGTAGCTAAACTACTTAACTACCGAATTAACGACCGAAAATATCCGTAGTTAAACAGTGCGTCGTTAAATTTTTTACTACCGAATTGTCGGTCGTTAAAAAACAACTACCGAATTTTCGGTAGTTAGTAGTCAACGGTCAATTTTTGAAACAACTACCAAATTTTCGGTAGTTAAATTTAACTACCGAAAAGTCGGTAGTAAAATCCAGTTAAACCGAAACTGACTACGGAATCTTCGGTAGTTATTTCATAGTTAATTGATAATATGGTTGTACACCACAGGTTGTATTTTTCACTATCCACCTGCTCCAATCATCACTCCAAAAAATCGAAATGGCCACAATTCAGATATTTTAAGCTGTAAATACCATTAAACATACCAAAATATTGCAGTTTTCATATCTCATAATTCGATCATGGTCAATAAGATCCCATAATTCGATCAACGGCAAAAAAACAATCTAGTTATTCGATCGCAAAACAAAGTATGCAATACAAAAGCCAATGTAGTCTAAGTCTGAGGAGGTGGGGGTGGTGACTGGAATCGTGACTGGAAACTGTCTAATCTAGGAGAAGATGAGATGAACGCAAACATTCGGTCCATGTTTTCCTTCAATTCTAAGAACTCCCTTCTGCGTTGTTGTTCTTGTGCTGCTGCCTCATCCTCTGTTGCTTCAGACGTGCCTCCATTTCCTCTTTCTAGGCTGCCAACTTAGCCTCAACAGAGCACCAACAACAATCAAAATCAAAACAAAAATATCCATCAAAATGCATTTCAGCATCATAAATAGCAGCAAAATTTGCAGTAGCAGAGCAAGGAAATAGCAGCAATGTTATTCAAATACGAAGGATGATGAATCAACTTATGTTACAAACCGATGAATGGAGCGAGAGTGCACAGCAAGCTGCTTCCAATCTGATCTAGAAGATAAGAAAACAAAAACAAGAAGGATAAAAAAGAGAATTAATTTGTCTGGTTGTAGAAATAGTAGAAGAGGGCCACATATAGCAAACAAAATATCAGCGTTTCATTCGACACATCAAAAATCTAAACTAAACTCGAAAACCTCTACAGGATCAAAGAACACAATGTGCACATTGAAAAGTCACTGGGTATAGATGTCCTAGTTTAGTCATGACAAATATTCCACGTACATAGGTAGAATCAAGAACCATGATGTCAATTCCAAATATTCTTCAAGCTATCAAAACTTTCATTTTCCAAAATCATGACATTATTTGAGAGGTTATGTTCTCAAGGACTACAAAAGCACCAACTGCAAATATAATAAGAGCTCCATTGCCACCTAATTAGATACCGGCTTAAATTCTGCAACATATATCATTCCCAACATTTAGCGAAGAAAATTGAAATTAAATATTTCCACACACATGCGCACCTTCGCCTTAAATTATGAACAAAATTAACAGAGACGAAATTAGTCAATAGAAATTAACAGAGACCCTTTATATTGAACGAAGTATTAGTCATGGAAAGTAATTGAGAAATATTAAAAATAAGAGGCTAGCTTACCCACAAAACCAGCGTAATAACCAATATCCTCTTCCGTTTTTGCAATGTGAAAATCCCTGATCTGCAACAAGCAGATACGGAGGAATAAATTTATTCCGTTTGTTTTTCTAAATATATGTCTTCTTTCAAATTGTGAAATGCAATGCTCTACCCACTCTAATATTAATGCTGCAATTTGAAGATGCTTGTGTACACTATGAAACGGTTGGCCATGTTTCAGAACTTAATAATCTTGTTTTACTCATTTAGACTTTTTGTAATAGCCATAAAAATCCGTATTTGGAAAAATTGAAATTTCAAAGGAGAAAATAAAATTTTTCGAGTAATTGAGATCGAGCACGGACGAAAATGAGCTTATGGAAAAATTTTACAATATGTTAGAATTATTTCCAATGAAATCTCGAGAATTTTGATAATGAAGGAATTATGGCAAGGCAAGAAATTACCCTGAATGATTTCCGGAAAATGTTACGCTGTAAATATTTTACGGAAATAAGATGAGATGTGTGTAGAGATATCCCACTAGTGGAAAAATAATATTTTATACTAGATTAACTTTATAGTTACATTTTTATTTTATAACAATAGTTTAATGGTTTGAATTTGTCCACCTCATCTTCATTCTCTTACCACTAGAATAAGTAGATAGAAGATTAGCTCCTCACTCCTCCTTCACTCATCACCGAAGCACACCCCCTTTTCCTCCATGAACACGCGCTTCACACACTAGCATCAAACCTCCATGAATCAAGCTCAAACTTCACATACCTTCACCAAATCGAGTGAGAAATAAGAATATGGTGGTGAATGTTGGATCGATGGAAGAAAGCTAGGACATACAGGGGGCCAAAATCTTGAGAGAAGAAGCAAGCTTCGATTCTCCCCTTTTTCAATCGGTAAATTCACTTCATCCTTGATGTTTCGAATAAGAAATAAAGTCTAGAGTGAATTCTTATAACATTGAGATGAAGATCTATTTTCATTCTAGCATGTATAAGTCCATGAGTACTCTTAATCTTGATGAATTCTTGTTCCACTCTTCAAATGAGAAATGATTCATGTATTGATCGATGGAAATATTTTTGTTTCTTCATGAATCGAACTTGTCCAGCCTCTGTATAAGTCTCTAAGTCAGGTATTCTTTATGTTCTTGAGCTCAAATGATGTTTTAAGATGTTCTAGAGTCAAGCCCGTAAGCATTCTTCACGTTTTTGAAGTAAACATTTTATCGAACATCTTGTCTGCACATTCTGTTAGCATTTTCAAGCATGTTCCCGACCTTATCTCTTTTCAAGTCCTAAATGAAAGTTGTAGCTCATGTTCTCAGCTGTCCGTAGCCAAAATTTCGTCTCAATCAGAGTCCATATGCATTCTCTATAACCTTTTTAAGATTAAATCACAAATCTGGGAATTTTGGCCGAACAGCTTCTGCACCTACTGTAATTCGTGTTTTTGAATGCTTTCCCTTGTTTATCTTGGAACGATCCCTGAATAAAAGTTGTAGAATATATTTCCAGCTTTCTATAGCCTTTTGAATGACCCCGATCCGAATTCAAATGGATTTTTTATAATTTTTCAAAGTTTAGATGTCCTGAATTTCGTTCTTCAGCGAACAGCAGCAACCATCCTTCTTAATTTGCATTTTCGAGCACCTTCCTTTGCTTACATTGGAAAAGTTATTAAATGAAAGTTGTTCCTTGTTTTCTGAACTTCATTTGATAGCTCACTCGCCCAATTTGGCTAAGAAACGAGTGAGAAATCCTCACTCAAAGTTGGTACCCAGAATCTATCAAATTCCTAATTTCCAAATTCCGAGTTCTGGAAATAAATGCTTCAAACTCCCAGCTCACTCATGGAAAAATTCTAAAATTTAAACATAGCATAGCCTTATGTGTTATCTTTCCAAAGAAATATCATATGCTCTGTTTCGATTTATAATGAGTGAGAAACAATTATTTTTCCAGAGGGTCGCAGAATTTCCAAATTCTCTTCGAATGTTGAGCTTTGTTGGATTCTCATCCAATGAACCCCTTAATTCCAGAAGCTCAAACTCTTATTGCTAGAAAGTTTATTTCACTAGCATTCCATGCAAATGCTTCGCTCTTGAATTAAAGATCCGATGTCCAAGTAGTAGCCATTTCTTTGATGCATGGCGAATCTGCCAAGTTCTAATCTAATGAACTCAAATTCGGACCCTTCCTTTGAATCTATAAATTTTAGTTAAACCTTCAATATTGATCCTCGAGGATGATTGATTCTATGTCTTTATTTTCACACTAATAATTAATGAGACTTAATAAGTAGGTGTGAGTTAAGTATATGATAAAGAACCATTGGGTTTAGCCCAATGGCCACGGGACTTGCCTTCAAAGCAAGAGGTCCCGGGTTCGATCCCTGAAGGGAACGAATTCTAGGAGAAGTAATTCTGGGAGTCTAGGAGATGTAATAACTACTAACCGCTAACTACTAACTTTGCCCGATCAAAAAAAAAAAAGTATATGATAAAGATTTACCCCAAGCATAGAATCTTTTGAAGAATAAGGTTAAATATGAGAAGAGCTTAAGTTAATAAGAATTTTCCTAAAGGTCAATCGCAAGGCGAGGGCCATGGAACGTGAAGAAGAACCAAGAATCGCTCAATCATTTCTGTATAACCAGGTGGGTGTTTCTTTCAAAGAAAATATTTATGTTGTTATAAGGAAGCATGTTTTTGAAATGAAAGTTTACTGAAAATTATTCATGCATAAAATGTTTATGGTTTTATGTATGATGCCTATCTGTGATACCACTTGTAGGTCTCGATAGGTATTCATTGGTGTATGGGGGGGGATACACCAATTCGCCAACAGTTTTGACTTTAAAAACAAAATCGATCTTACTGGGTTGTCAGCTCAGCTTATCAGTGCAGCTCGGTCTGTCCAGCTCAGTCAGTAAACTGGTGAGCTTGCTAAACCGAACAGTGTGCGGAAGTTTGGTGGACAGGTTGGCTACCTCTTAGAAAATTCTTTCTTTGGTCTGAATATTTGTGCAGGTTGATTATATCAATGAAGTGTAATGTAATGAAGGTTAGTTGAACATTGTAAGGTCGACTGTTAATAAAAGATAGAGAGAGAGAGATCGAGACAGTCGATTTAGCGTGGTTCGGGAAACGTCCCTACATCCACGTCAGATACCGTCGTATCTGAAATTCCTTACTTCTCTCTTATTTATACTGGCTGAGTACCAGCCTCAACCTTCGTCAATCTTTAGACTTGAGCCGAGCACGAGTTTTGGGTCGTGACCCTTACAACCTTTCATACATTCTTACATACAACCTTGCAGCTAAACTAACAGATTCTTCTTTACTTGGACGAATATGTAGTAAGCTTGTGGAGAGTATTCTGTGAGGTTCCAGAATCTGAAATCTTGAAGGTCTCAACACTTGGGAAATGGCTTGGATTCGAGTGTTGAGTTTGGCTTTGAAGCGTAAAGATTTCTGGATAGATTTGGCTTTGAAACTCTTGTTTCCTCTCTCTATTTTTCTCTCTTCCCCGTCTATTTTTCTTCACCCCACTGCTCAATTCTGGGATGGTTTGAAGTATTTATATGACTCCAATTTGAATTAGAGCCGTTGGAGTAGCAGAGGTGTCAGAACCGTACTGCTGACTGGACTTCTAGCCGTTGAGGTTTTCTATACAGCTTGAACCATCGAGGTTGGCAAGGCACAGCTTAGGTCGGACTGGGAAGGTCGACCTTTTGTACCTCAAGCTGTCTTTGTTTTTTGTGGTCTTCAAGCTTGATCTTTGTATTAGAATCTTCACCTTGAGAAACTGTTGACTAATAGCAGCTTGACTCACAGCAGCTTGACTAAGCATATTGGCTTCAGCAGGTTCCTCAGCATACAGGTTCCTCAGCATACAGGTTCCTCAGCATGCAGGTTGGCCTCTCAGGAGGTTAGCCTCAGCATGCAGGTTGCACAGCATGCAGGTTGGCCTCAGCATGCAAGTTCCTCACAGGAGGTTGGCCTCAGCATGAAGGTTCCTCAGCATGCAGGTTCCTCACAGGAGGTTGGCCTCAGCATGTTGAGCTTCCTAGACCTCGAACTATCTTCAGTCTCTCTGTAACCTTCGTGTGAGATCTTCTGGTATAGTAAGAGCAGGTTACATAGACAGATTACATAATGGAACAGTATGACAGGTTTGAGTAGATTAGGTACAGGTTGCACTTCCAACCTTGACCTTTACATGAGCAACCTGTCCGAGTAAAGCTTGACTGATCCAAACACGGAGACCAACCTGTTCCTATCAATCCTATAACTAAGTCCTATGACTAAGTGTGGTTTCTAATAACATCATCAAAACTAAACTAAACAGGGTTCCCAACAATTTCCCTCTTTTTGATGATGTCGAAACCAACACTTTACAAATAGTTCCTAAAGATAAGAATATAAGATCAATGAACTAAAAGTTCAGCAAGTTGAACTTGCTTTCTGTGCTTTATGCTCTTCCTGCATCTTGATACCACTAGTGCATCTATCCTGCATCTTTGCCCCTTTTTCTCCATTTTTCCATGCTCTTTCTACATCTTTCCCCCTTTTCGACATTATCAATAAGGGTCTGGACGATCTGGCGAAAAGAAGAGTTCTTTTCCTTGAGCTTGACTTGCTTGGAAAGATCATTGCATTCTCTGTTTCCCCCTTAAAGGTTGGCCAGTAATTTTGACTATCAACGCAGTTTGTGTCCTCAAGCTGCGTGTCGCCGAACTGCTTCTATTGAGCTGCAGTTTCCAAGCCAGTCTTCTCTTGGCTGACCTGCTCTAGCGAACTGCTTTTGTTGGCATGCAGTTTCCAAGTCAGTCTGCTTTTGCTGACCTGTGCTAGCAAACTGTTTTGTCAGCATGCAGTTTCCAAGTCAGTCTGCTCTTGGCTTGAAGTATGATCATTCCCCCTTAATTGTTGATCTGGTGTTTTACGGATATATCGGATGGGCTGGCAAGTCAGTGATCATTCCCCCTTAAAATGTGGCAAGGTTGATCAGCTTGACTAGGAGGCTAGCTTGGTTGCGAGATCAGCTTGATTGAGAGGTTAGCTTGATTATGAGATCAGCTTGATTGACTGAGTAGACTGATCAGGTCAACTCTAGAAATAAGCTTAGCTGATCTGTTGCTCTCGATCTGCATCTTGAGACAGCCTTTCCATTATCTTGTTCACCACGATCATCGATTCGATGCACCATCCTTTGGGTTCCCAACAATGAGCTCCTCCGGAAGATCATGTTCTATCTTCCTTGAGTGATCTTTTCTTCATATTATTCAAGTTCAGGCTTGATCTTGGGATCCACGAATTTAGAATGAGCTTGAGGGATGAGGTGTGGAGCTGATAGACTGATATGTGAGTAGGGAGTTAATCTGTTATGATTGAGCTGGTGAGGCAGCTCGATGTCCTTGCATCAGTTCCCCCTTGATATGTGATCTGGTTCTTGTATTGTGATCTGCTTGTTGATCAATTGAGAGTTTCCTGTACAAACACGCAGACATATTAAAATAACAACAGGTGTTACCTCCACAGTCATGTTCATCTTATTAAGGACTTTAATTGTGCAGCTCATCTTAAAGTACCCTAGAAATACTCCAGAATTTACTTCTCAATTGAAAGTTTTTAATTTAGATTTCCCATTGTCGTGAGTGTAACACTAGCAGCAACAGAAATTGGAAGTATTAAAGTAGGCTTAGCATTTTGTTGAGATCAGATGCTAAGTGGGAGGTCGAGCTCCCTTGAGGAGGTTGAGGAGCAGGTTGATGGCAATCTGCATGATAAGATGGCTCCTCAGCAGCTTGGATTCTCTGATACTTTTGACCTTGATGAGCAGCTTGGAAGAAATCTCGAAAGAGAGACTGCTCATATGAATCACACTGGTACTATCGATCTTAGTAACTAGCTTGGGTGACTAGAGCTGGTGTTTCCAGCTTGACAATAAGCTTGTTTCAGTCGGCTTTGATCAGATCTGGTCTGTTTGACTTGTAGTGACCTGACCTGCCATAACCACAACAAGTACCCCAAAAGTTAGTAGAATTGAAATTCGAGGGATTTACCAGTGCTCTGCTAATCAGAGCGGTCGAGGTTGTGTTTGCCGACTTTGTGCTTGTTCTCGCGATAGAACTGCTTATACTTGAGCATTCGAGATTCCAACCTCTCCTGCTTTCTTGTCATCATCACGAGATCTTGCAGCAGTTCGTCCTTTCTAGTGAACTCTTTAGATAAGTTGGGAGGAACATCTTTGGCCAGATCAGCTCGAAATGCAGCATCTTTTTCTTCCCCTTGATACCATTTCATTTTAGCTTTACTTCCTTTGTTAGAGCAAGCTGGAGCTGATCCATGAATACGAATGATCTCGTACTCATTCCCCATCAAAATGTCAAAAAGCTCTTCGGTTGTGAGCTTATTGAAGTCAGGTCGATTGGGATGGAGGGCAACATACACATGCCAACTTGTTGGGAGGGCACGAATGACCTTGAGATTCAACTCTCGCTGAGTGAATTTGTCCTTTTTGATAGTAGCGATTTTGAGAGTGATCTTCATGAAGCGATCTCTCATCTGCTCCACAGTCTCTCCAGGCAACATCTTGAATTCATTGAAATTGTTGCAGGCCATGGAGAGCTTGTTCTCTTGTGACTCTTCAGATCCTATGCTAAGAGACTTTAGAGTATCCCACATTTCTTTTGCAGTTTGCAGATTTCTGATCTTGGCAAGGTGAACTCCTTTGACTGTGCTTGAGATGAGCGCTTTCGCATAATTGTCCAGGCTGGCTTCTAATCTTTCCTCGGCAGTGTACTTACGAGGACTCTTGACCACTTGTTTGAGCGTGGCCTCGCCTGGAGATTCTCCTTCAATCTGAACCTTTTCTCCGTAGATAAGAGAGGGTCCATTTTCGATGATATCCCACATGCGAATGTGACGAGCTTGCAGGCACATGCGAATCCTGAAGCTCCAATCTTCATATCCCTGTATAGAAAAATCTTCGCAATTGCGAACAAGTGCAGTTTCCATGATGACAGGTAGATATGAAGGTTACGAAAAGAATTTTCCTAGATCAGTTCAATTCGACCAAAAGTTTTGAAAAGAACTTTTAGTAAACAGATACGATGGTCAAAAGAACCACCGCTCTGATACCACTTGTAGGTCCCGATAGGTATTCATTGGTGTATGGGGGGGGGAATACACCAATTCGCCAACAGTTTTGACTTTAAAAACAAAATCGATCTTACTGGGTTGTCAGCTCAGCTTATCAGTGCAGCTCGGTCTGTCCAGCTCAGTCAGTAAACTGGTGAGCTTGCTAAACCGAACAGTGTGCGGAAGTTTGGTGGACAGGTTGGCTACCTCTTAGAAAATTCTTTCTTTGGTCTGAATATTTGTGCAGGTTGATTATATCAATGAAGTGCAATGTAATGAAGGTTAGTTGAACATTGTAAGGTCGACTGTTAATAAAAGATAGAGAGAGAGAGATCGAGACAGTCGATTTAGCGTGGTTCGGGAAACGTCCCTACATCCACGTCAGATACCGTCGTATCTGAAATTCCTTACTTCTCTCTTATTTATACTGGCTGAGTACCAGCCTCAACCTTCGTCAATCTTTAGACTTGAGCCGAGCACGAGTTTTGGGTCGTGACCCTTACAACCTTTCATACATTCTTACATACAACCTTGCAGCTAAACTAACAGATTCTTCTTTACTTGGACGAATATGTAGTAAGCTTGTGGAGAGTATTCTGTGAGGTTCCAGAATCTGAAATCTTGAAGGTCTCAACACTTGGGAAATGGCTTGGATTCGAGTGTTGAGTTTGGGTTTGAAGCGTAAAGATTTCTGGATAGATTTGGCTTTGAAACTCTTGTTTCCTCTCTCTATTTTTCTCTCTTCCCCGTCTATTTTTCTTCACCCCACTGCTCAATTCTGGGATGGTTTGAAGTATTTATATGACTCCAATTTGAATTAGAGCCGTTGGAGTAGCAGAGGTGTCAGAACCGTACTGCTGACTGGAATTCTAGCCGTTGAGGTTTTCTGTACAGCTTGAACCATCGAGGTTGGCAATGCACAGCTTAGGTCGGACTGGGAAGGTCGACCTTTTGTACCTCAAGCTGTCTTTGTTTTTTGTGGTCTTCAAGCTTGATTTTTGTATTAGAATCTTCACCTTGAGAAACTGTTGACTAATAGCAGCTTGACTCACAGCAGCTTGACTAAGCATATTGGCTTCAGCAGGTTGGCCTATGCAGGTTCCTCAGCATACAGGTTCTTCAGCATGCAGGTTGGCCTCTCAGGAGGTTGGCCTCAGCATGCAGGTTGCACAGCATGCAGGTTGGCCTCAGCATGCAGGTTCCTCACAGGAGGTTGGCCTCAGCATGAAGGTTCCTCAGCATACAGGTTCCTCACAGGAGGTTGGCCTCTGCATGTTGAGCTTCCTAGACCTCGAACTATCTTCAGTCTCTCTGTAACCTTCGTGTGAGATCTTCTGGTATAGTAAGAGCAGGTTACATAGACAGATTACATAATGGAACAGTATGACAGGTTTGAGTAGATTAGGTACAGGTTGCACTTCCAACCTTGACCTTTACATGAACAACCTGTCCGAGTAAAGCTTGACTGATCCAAACACGGAGACCAGCCTGTTCCTATCAATCCTATAACTAAGTCCTATAACTAAGTGTGGTTTCTAATAACATCATCAAAACTAAACTAAACAGGGTTCCCAACAGTGTTGGTTTGCCAACTTTCTCTCTATTGAGCGTGAGTTAGACAAAGGTCGCTAGCCAGGTTATGTGTATACAAAGTCGAGAAATGTATGCTCAGAAAGTGAGCCGGTTATGTAGGGATACGTCCGGGAAGGTGGCTACCTTGCCTGGTGTAATTATAGATATGGATAATATATTATGGATGCAAAAGAGGTTGTACATCTGAATAATATATTATGGATGCAAAAGGGGCTGTACATCCGAGTAATATATTATGGATGCGAAAGGGGTTGTACATCCGAGTGATACATTATACGGATGCGAAAGAGGTTGTACATTCGGATAATACATTATGGATCTGAACAGGGGTTGTACTTTTGAACTGTTGTGAAGGAAATGATGTTTATTATGCACTAGTTATTTATCTAAAACTTTGTGCGATATTATGGTGAATGCTTGAATAATAATTGTTTACTATCAAATGTTTTCGGCATAACCCCACGGAGTACATCAAGTACTCAGCCCTGCTAGTGTTTTCCAAAAACTTGCAGGTTGAGCGAGGTGGCAAGGGCGGCAGTGTTGAGAGGAGATTCGCTAATCTTTTGAATTCGGTTCAGAAAGAGATACATATCTTCATATATGTATCTATTTTGTTAAAGACTTCTGTTGTACGCTTTAAGCATCATATTTTGATAGCTTCATGAACCAGTAAATTGAGAACTACTCGATTCATTCATGAATTTTGATTATGTTCGACTCTATAGAGTTACTTCTCTTGGATGATGATGTAACATTTGAGCCTTGAGCTTCTTCGTATCTTTGTTGGTCTTCTATTTATCCATTGATCGAGTCTATCCAGTTATTCATTTTCATTAATTATAGAGTTATAAATATCTTCCCCTTTTTTTCCCACCTCTTCTATCCAACCCTTAGTCATGGTTTCCCGACTTAGCTATCCTTAGCAAAGTGCGGTCGTGACACTTTTACTTGTGGAATATGAGTTTATGGCATTGTTTACTGCTATTGATGCTAACATTTATTTAGGTAGGTGTGATTGGAAATCTGGTACACTCATATTTCAACAATAAGAGAGATGTTCTTGCAGCTGGAGCTTTCCAGCCTGTCATTGGGTTACTCAGGTATGATTGTGAAAATTGGAGAGACCGATATACATAGACACTTGGTTTGCTACTATCTCCCAATTATTTATGGGTGCATGCATTATATACTTAACTGACACTCTTGCCGGTTACTCACAACCAAGCTGGTGTAGCACACAGTGGTAGGGTATCTCCATTATTGAAGCTCCTTGAGTCCAAACATTGAGCTTTGCAACATAATGCAGCATTTGCTCTTTGTGGACTTGCTGGCAACTAGGTGAAATTGAACTTTAAGATGCAGTCGAACTCTTATGTTGTTTAAGCTCTTGCTCCTTCTATTGGTTGAACTTTCTGTTATCACATTTATCTCTCTCTTTTCTGTGCATCCATGTAGGATAATGTTGTACATCTTGTTAGGGTTGGGGGTGTTCGGAAGCTTCAAGATGGTTCAGTAAATAGATATCCTTTAGTTGGCTGACCAAGTCATGTTATACCTTCAACATGTATGTGGCGTGTCTCTGGATATAGCTTCTGCTGCAGCCTACTAGAGAGTGTGTAGCCAAAACATTAATTGAAAAGACTTTAAGGTAAGATTCATGGGCGGGTCAGTCGTGTTAAATTATCCAAAACACTTTCTTACCGTTTATGTAATTCAATGATCTATTATGTATTGCAATTATTGATTCACTGGTATGCGGTTATTGAGATTGAGAAAAACACAACTAGAAAGATAAAATATTGTAAAATAAGAAAGAAACAAAGATGAGTTGCCGCAAAATTGGCAAGGATGATCTCTGTTTGTCTTTTGTTTAGCATCTTTTGATTTTCTTTTTTAGGCAATGGTTTGTCATCAATAACAATTATTTCTCAATTTAGAATTAATAAAGCTAAATAATTAATTTACAATAAATTGTGCACATTTAGCTAAGTTATGTATCTATCATACGTATTAAGCATTATCTCATACTTTTTACCAAACGGGCTCTAAAGTATGACTAAAATATAGAAAACTATTTTTTTTTTGTACGATACCTAAAATAATTGAAGCAATCATAAAAGTTAGTCACCTTGTAATTAACAAATATAATGCATTTTTATATCTTCTTATAATAATACATGATGCATGATTGCCATAACCATATAATTTGAAGAAAACTTTAATTCGATATAAAATTGGAATTACATCTTTTATATAGCTTTTAAAGGTTTGTTTTGTTTTCAAATAAATATAATTATTGTTTATAAAAAAAATAGTACTATACGTGCAACGCACGTAATTCTTGCTAGTATGAATAAAAGTGTCAATCTTTAACATAATTATTTAACGAATAAAAGTGTCAATTTTTAAAAGTGTCAATCTTTATATAGAAAAGTGTTAATTTACACAAATAAAAGTGTCAATCTTTTGAACGGCCACATAGTACACCCGGACTCACCCAAGTGTGCCCCAAGAGTAATTATATAATCTTAAACTAAACAGTTAATCTCGCATCTTTCTGTTTTTTCTTTTTTTTAGGGAAAAAAACAAATTAATCTCGCATCTTTATATGCAAGAGAAACAGACAAATTTAAAAAAAAAAAGAAGAAGACTACACAGAAAAAGAAGAAGAAGACTACTATGAGTGTCATAGTATCTTGTAGAAAAAAAAAATACTTTAAAATTATATTTTAAAACCCGTACTAGGTTTCAGTGGGAAAACGTGTCAAATAATAAATGGGACTACTTATGTGGGTTAGAGGTAGTATTAAATTAAAAAGGCTATTTAGAAACTGAATTTTAAATTAAAAAGGTTTTAATATATAAGGGAAAAAAAGTATTAAGTCTAGCACATCAAATCCATCTAAAAAATGAAAACAAAAAAAATATATATATCATAGCTAAGATGAAGAAACTAATGAGAAGCAAAAGTGGGAGGCAAATCTATGGCCCAAAATGGCAGAATATTTAAGCAAGTCAAGAAATTAAGGGCGATGAAAACGCTTCTACTCAATCAATTTCCCAGAACAATAAAATTCAAACTCGGCAAGGTTCGAAAATTGTATTTGTAATTTCTATAATGAATAATTCTGTGAAAATAAAAATAATATCGAGATTGTTTTTCATAATTAAGATGATTATTTCAGGAGGGGATATAACAAGAAATGGGGAATCTATGTATAGAGCTGCGCTAGAAGGTGACTTACTTGCTGCTGAAATACTTCTGTCACGTGATCCGAGTCTAGCTTCGGATCACGTGACAGGAGAAGGCGACAGAGCTCTTCATGTAGCGGCTGCCATGAAACACGAAGGATTCATGCTGAAACTTGTCGAAAGAATGAGTCCGAAAGATGTAGCATTGCTAGATGGACATGCTACACAGCATGTTGCTATGCGGCTGTATCAGGCGCAGTAGAGATCGCAAACGTATTAGTGAAGAAGAATACGAATATTATTAGGGTTCGCGACAAGAATAATGCGACAGCCCTCCAAAAGGCAGCTTCCTGCGGAAATAATGTAATGGTTTCTTATTTTCTCGAATTCACTCAAGTTGAGGATTTGTCGAACGAAGAATGGTTTGATCTTTTCCTACTCGTTGTGCATACAAAAATGTATGGTATGAAAAATTTCTCCTTTTGTTTTCTTACATTTTTTTCCTTTTCTTTAGACGGGTCCTATTTTTTCTTTTTGATGTTTTCAATACAAGAAACACCGAATTTAACGACAGATTGGATTCTGTCATTGTTAAACGACTGATATTTCCGTCGCTAATCTCCATGTTGACTGTTGACCATAACTAATTTTGCTACGCATTTTCGGTCGTTGATTTCCGTAGTTAATTTTAACGACGAAATTTAAATTGTTAAATATTTGTCGTTAATTTGGTCGTTGTCTAGATCAACGACAAAACTCCCGAATGGGATTTCTTGTAGAAATTGCCTTTGGGTTTTCAGCATTCGGTGTGTGATCTCCATGGGTTTAACTAGGTTTCCGTTTCTATTTCTTTTATTATCTTATTTAATTAAGGACTATTTACAGATGTAGCTATAGAATTGTTGGAAAAGAATGGATCACTCGCTACAACGGCGAACGAGGAAGGAACAGCTTTGCATATATTAGCTCGAGTTAATATATCACACACCCATACTTATAAAGGATTATTGAGAAGTTACCGTGACAACTTAGTTGTAAGGTGTTTTCCTAGTAAGCACATCTACTTACCTAACCTATGATAGTTCTTTTATGTATGTTTCACCTTTTCTTTTCCAACTATAAATAAAAAGTGATTTATAATCTTCATTCTAGGACAAAAATTCGGAGGAGTAATGCAACAAGATCTTCGATTATTGGTCGAGAAGCTATGCACCGAGATTAAACGCCTAGAACGCGCAAGCGCAATTGAGCTAATGAAGAATCCTTCTATACTCCATGATGCTGCAAAAGTGAGGAATGTGGAGCTTATAACTATGCTTACTCGCACTTACCCTAATTTGATATGGAACACTGACAACGATGGATATACTTTTCTTCATATCTCTGTAATATATCGACGAGAGAGTGTATTTAGACTTGTATACCAAACAGGAGCTTTGAAACATTTGCTTACAACTTCTCAAGATCAAATGGTGACATCATTTTGCATTTAGCTGGAAGATTAGCACCTCCTAGTAGAAGAAGAATTGTGCCCATACCAGCTCTTCAAATGCAAGGAGAGTTAGCATGGTTTAAGGTTAGAGTACAAATTCAACTTTGTTCTAAATCTTTCCTTGGAAATCTTGAACTATGTTAAAAGTAACTCAAGTGTTTGATGGGTGATTTCTTGCATATTTTAAGAGTAAATTGTATAAAACACCCTTCTCTTTTACTCTCTACGTGCACAATAACTAGACCCCACTTCTTTTTTTTTCTTTTTTTTTTTGCATTGATTTTAAAGCGTTATAATGATGGCTTTTAAAGTGAACTTTTAGAGTATAATTTTTTTATAGGTACTTCAAAATTTTACTTTAAAACTCATTATAAAATCCTGAAATTAGCTAAAAAAAATGAGGACTACTTATCATGAACGTAGGTAGTAATAAATTTGCATGGGAAATCCATCTCTACATTTTTGTGCAAATTTTAGAAAAATACATGGGTGTATTGTGCAAATTTAGAAAACGAGTTGATTCTTGTAGGAAGTAGAAGCGATTGTTCCACCATCCGATCGGAAGACGAGGAATAAAGATGGACATACGCCGAGAGAATTGTTCTCAAAGGAACACAAGATCTTACTGGAAAAGAGTGAGACATGGATGAGAAACACTGCTGATTCTTGCATGCTAATCGCAACTTTAATGCTTACCGTTGTGTTCACTGCAGCCTTCACCGTTCCTGCGGAAACAACCAAGAAACAAGATTTCCTGTACTCCTGAAGAACATTTGGTTCACTCGTTTCATTATCTTTGAAGCATTGACTGTATTGGGCTCTACATTGGCTATCATAATACTATTATGGTAGCAAAAGGGAGGGAACATTATCTTGAAAAAGAAAAGAAAAAAAAAACTGATAGGATATGGCCTAGCTACTAGGCCCAAGCATCGAGCCCAATATAATTGGGCCCTGACAGTTAAGCTCGGCCAACGCAGCTCGGCCCAACTAAAGCCCTATGCAGCTCGGCTCAGTCAGCTCCAACCTACTTCAAAGAGACTTCTACACCAAGGCAACTCCTACATCGACTACATTCAAGCTCCAAGAGATATAGAAGCTCGGTGTTCATCCAATAAAGGAGGAGATCAAGCCAAAGAGTCCAATAGGAAAAGACTTGTAATCACTACTCATACAAGCAATAAAGATCTATACTTTTTCCGCCCGCGGACGTAGATCTATTCCAATAGATCGAACCACGTAAATCCCTTTGCGTTCTGTTTATTTTCGTGTTCGTTAATTCCTTGTCTACCTGCATTAATTACCTTACGAAAATAAGTTCGATCACTGGCGCCATCTATGGGAAACGAAAATTTATGATTTTCGATCAAAAATTTTCTAGGTAATCTACAGCCATGACAGGAAGACTAACGCGATCCCTCCCAAACGCGAAATCACGATTTGTTCGGAGCAGCTTCTATTATTCACCAATTCCGGACTGAAATCACTGCCAAATTGGACGAAACCACCCGGAAACATGTTCTACTCGTCGAGAGGATTCCAACGGTAGGTTGCCCGTCGAAAACCGATCACCGGTGCGGCGGGAATCACGTCTGGAAGTTCGTATTGTTGCACGACTCGCGAAATCACGATTCGTTCGGAGAAGCTTCTGTTATTCGCCAATTCCGGGCTGAAATCACCACCAAATTGGATAAAACCACCAAGAAAAAAGGTTCTACTCGTCAAGAGGATTCCAACGGTAGGTTGCCCGTCAAAAACCGATCACCGGTGCGGCGGGAATCGCGTCTGGAAGTTCATGCTGCTGCACGACTCGCGAAATCACAATTCGTTCGGAGCAGCTTCTGTTATTTGCCAATTCCGGACTGAAATCACCACCAAATCGGACGAAACCACCTGCAAACATGCTCTACTCGTCGAGAGGATTCCAACACGATCAATCGCCGCCGCTGCCGCCGCCAACACGGAAAAGGATATTCAGCAAACCGGACAAGGTCCGACAACAAATCCACCTGTTCAGGAAGCCGAAATCCACAAAGGCGAGGCAAGCCAGGCGCAAGATCTACACCCGGCAACATACCGGCTATCTAGGAAGGAACACGCCAAAGGCCAGACTCCGGACGGACACGTTGAGCATGTTGGATAAGCATAGCAAGATTTTCTCCAGCTCGCCAAAAACAACACAACGCTCAGCCGTGAAAAAGGACAACCCTCACGCAAAGATGGTAGAGAGCACGAAGCTTACCTCCGGATCGCGGCATCGGCAAAAGTCCCCTAGCGTCAGGATCATAGACGCACGGGACGTCGGGATCCGCCAACGGGGCCACCATCGCATCTCACCTCGCCGCAACACCATCTCACCTCGGCGCGACACCGTCTCACCTCGGCGCGATGATGACAGTTACCTCGCACTACGAAGCCATTATGGCATAGCAGGTCGGTTAGCAAGAGCCGACAAAGCTGATAGGCACAAGCGCGAAGCCGACAAGGCCGAACCTTCAGATCGGAAGAAGGATCGGAATGACCGAGGTCAAAGTCGGCGAAGTGCCTTCGACAGGCTCCAGCATACACCCCTAGAATCCAGGCTCGGACCTCGGCAAAACCAGGAACGAAACCAACTCACTCCATTGACGAGGCCGAAGCCAACTCACACCGATATGTTCGAGAAGCCTCGGCCCATGTCAAGTGGAAGGGAGAAGCGCCGATCCAAGAAAAACAACAACAACAACAATATCAACTTTAGAAAATACTATTAATTTAGTTGTGTGATTCAATTCGATGAAGATTTAGAAGAAAGAAAATTACCTTGTGAAGAAACGAAACTTTAATCATATCTTCAAATTTGTAGAGGTTTCATTCTACAGATGTGGGCGGGACCTACGAGTGATTGCTAGAAACTGAATTCGGTGGTTTAAGGGTAAAATTGTAAAATCATATGTTATTTTATTTAATCTTTTAATAGAGGGCTATAAAGAGAAAACTGTGGCTATACAAAAAAAAAAAAAAAATTAAAATAACTCATCAAACCGCAGAAAGGAAAGAAGTCGAAAGCCTAATAAAGAACAGAAGGCCGCCAAATTATACTCTGAAAATCAGATGGCTTCTCATTTCTCGATCAGAATATCTCAACTCCAGACTCGTCTCTTTAAATTTAAAACTCTAGTTCGAATCCCTTCCTTCTCTACGTTTGCACCGGAGATCCAATCACTCCAATTTTACGAAACGACTTTACCCCATATATTTCAACAATGCACGAAGAGAAAAGCCATCGAACCAGGCAGGCAAGCTCACGCACGGCTGATCGTATCTGGGTGGAAACCCAGAGTTTCTGTTGTCAATCGTTTGATCCAGATGTACGTCAAATGTTTCCGTTTGGAGTATGCTGCTAAGGTGTTCGACAGAATGTCTGAAAGGAATATCGTGTCTTGGACCAATATGATGATTGGATATTCCCTTAATGGGAAAATGGGGTTGGCGCAGTCATTGTTCGACTTCATGCCCGAAAGAGATGTCTTTACTTGGACTTCGTTGATTTCGGGATATTTTCAGAATGGGAATTGTATGAAGTCGGTCGAGGTGTTTGTGATGATGTTGCGAGAGGGAGTTGGGGCCGACCCGTTTGTTCATTCGAGCATTCTCAAGTCTTGTGCGGGTTTATATGATTCAAGGTTGGGTTCTCAACTGCACGCTCATGTGCTGAAGAGTTATGTTGTAGTTGATACCGTATTGGGTAATGCCATCTTAAATATGTACGCTAAATGTGACGATTTATTTAATGCCACAAAGGTTTTCAACTTGCTTCCAAACGTTAACATTGAATGTTATAATGCATTGCTGTTCGGATATGCAAGAGGCGATCAGGGATTTGAAGCCATGCAGCTATTTCTGCTGTTATTGAAGTCTGATCTTGGTTTTGATGAAATAAGCTTATCTGCCGCATTAAGTGCTTGCGCGGTAAGCACAGGAGTTCTTATGGGAGCTCAAATACATGGGTTAGTAAGTAAGACTCGCTTCCATGACGATATTTCCGTGGCCACTGCCATTTTAAATATGTATGGTAAGTGTGGAGCATTAGAAGAAGCATGTCGTGTATTTGATGAAATGAAAAGTAGAGATGTTGTCTCGTGGAGTGCTATGGTGGGTGCCTATGCTCACAATGGATATGGGAATGAGGCTTTGCAGGTTTTTGAAAAAATGGTGCTCGAGAAGGTAATGCCAGACAAGAGAACTTTTGTGGGAGTCCTCCATGCTTGTGCACATAGTGGTCTGGTGGATGAAGCACTTCACTACTTGTGCGTAATGCAAAAGGACTATGGGTTATCACCTGAGTTAAAACATTATTCATGTGTGGTTGATGCACTCGGAAGGTCTGGTCGATTCACTGATGCTTTGAAGTTTATTCAAGATATGCCTGTAAAGGCGAGTCATGTTATTTGGACAAGTCTTCTGAGTAATTGTAGGATACATGGGAATGTGGAGGTGGCTGAGATCGCAGCGAGATCCCTTATACAGTTGTATCCTCAAGACTACACTGCCTATTTTCTTCTTTCACAAGTCTATGAAAATGCAGGAATGTGGGACGAGGCATCCGAGATGCATAGAATGGTGAGGAGCACTTCGCTGAAACCACGGGCAGGTTGTAGCTTAATTTCAAATGTTAGTTACTATGAGTTAACAATCATCTGAATTTTTTTGAGAACACATTTGATGGAAGTTGCATTTTCATTTTAACTTATTTATGTGAGATCCACTTTAAATGCTTTCATCTTCACAGCTTCTACTTTCATTAATTCCTTATCTTGCTCTCCCTTTTTTATTGAAAAACTTCCCTCGCTCTACGCTTGTGTTATAAACTTGGACTGTGAAGGAGGCAGAAACAGTTGGATTCTTAATATTTGAGTAGCAAATTGGGATGTCTAGTCATTGAGAGAGTGTAGAAGATAGTCTGCTGTTCATAGAATATATACAGTTTGGGTTCATATAGATTATATGATCTACCTATGTATTTATATAATTACCTCTTAGTATGATCTCACTCACATTCATCATCGTTTACTTTGTAGAGTTACAATTCACGAGTTAGGGCTCGTACGTTGGTGTAATAGACAATTTTTGTACAAGAAATTGATGAGTTGAAGTCATAAAAATTAGGTTATTTTAGACATGAAAGTGACTAGCAAATTCATAAATTTTTCCGAAGGTAACTGTTTGATGCTATTAAGTACTCACCTATCCTATGGCTATTGTGACACTTCATAAAATAAATCTCGCAGATTTTTAAAAAGTGTTATAATAACTAGGAATAGAGAGAGTATATATAAAATATCAACTACATTTATAGGAATCGCTACAACTTCAAACCGATGATAGGGATTCTTATAACGCATTGATGGTCGGATATGGTTGAGGTGATCTTGGATTTGAAGGAATGAAGCTATTTATGCTAAAGTTTGATCTTGTATTTGATGGAATTAGCTTATCTGCAATACTTAGCACTTGGGCAGTTAAAGGATGAATCAAAGATGAGTAGAATAATGAGGTTGTATAGTATCATGATTACGTCGTCTTCTATTTAATGTCACATGTTGTCCTTTACAAAATATTTCAGATATCTTATTAGTTGGAACATCTGTTGATGGATTTTGAGAGTTTTGAAGATTCAGTTTTCAGTTTATTTCATTTCATATATATATTGTGATGCTGTTACCATTACAAACGATGCTTGGAAACTTTTCATGGTTAATTTTGCTTTTGTTATTTTTCAATCCTACATAGTTTGTTAGGTTTTGAAATGTAAGAAATGAATTAGTGCCTGTCTAGCTTAGCTAAGCTATCTGTGTGATTTCTCTTGTTTCATTCATTTCTCTAATCTCTGACGGAGCAAATAGAGATTGCGAAATCGAAAGGCTTTGATAGTTGCTGCTGGCATGGAAGATTTCTTTCATCTTATTAATCTGTGTGCAAAAGGTAAGGTATTTCCTTGCTTGTTTCTTGGGTATTATGAAGATGTCACTTATCTTATTATTTGAGTAGAAAATTTGGACATAATAAGCATGGGATGTGATCAGTTTTTCTTGTGCAAGGATTTCTCTGAGTGTCCTTTTGCTTTATAATCAAATCTAGTGTATATGATGGATCCACTGTTACAAACTTTTGGTCCATTGGTTTTTTAATATTTGTATATTTCAAGATTTTATTCTTTTAAAAGCTGATTTAGCAGATCATTAGTTTTGGTGAAATGGTGCAAATTTAAAACACTTCTCCATTATATTATACTAATATTTAAGAATAAAACATTCAAAAACGTAAAGCATCAATCTCTGAAAAACAAAAATCTAAAGCTAGCTTCCAAACTTATAACCCAAGCAAACAAAAAGTTCTAAAAGAAAAAGTAAAAGAGAGTGTCCATACTAAAAAAGGAAATAAACACTTCATAAAAAAGATTACATATCCACAAAGAGAAGTTTCATACATGCATCCCTGAAATGGAAAGAGATCATAATGTGAATATCCTTCATTCAACTACATCAGGATCGATACAAATCGCTACATCTAGTACAGGTTAATTGTCATATTTTCCTTTTAATTGTTTCCATATTCTGTCAAATCTGCTTGAATTTCTATTCTTCTTCTTCTTCTTCTTCTTTTTTTTTCTTTTTTTTTTTTTTTTTTGTGAATTACAACAGAGAAAAGAACAGATGGGGATTTGATGTATGAAGCAGTACTAGAAGGTGATTGGCTAGCTATCGAGAAGCTTCTAGAACGTTCTCCTTCCATTGCTTTGGATGAGATAACTCAGAGAGGTGATAGGGCTCTTCATCTCGCTGCTTCAATGGGGCGAGTGGATATCGTCCGAGCATTGGTGGAACGAGTGAGTTCAAGTGATTTGACATTGCTCGATGGCCGTGGATACACAGCATGTTGCTACTCAGCTTTACTAGGGGATGTAGAGATTGTTGATTTGATGATGAAAAAGAATGCAAATTGTGTGACTGCACGTGACAAGGATAACGCGACGCCGCTTCATAAAGCCGCGTTATGTGGAAATAAGAATGGTTTGATATTTTGTTGCTGGTTATGCAGACAAAGATGTATGGTATGATAATCTCTTTCCATCTCCACTACTCATGTTTGATGCCAATGGAAATATTGAGCATTGAATTTTATGTATAATAGTGTAATTACTGAATATACCAAAAGAAAAGGTAAAAATAAATCAATAGCTTTAGTCCAAGACTCAATGCCATTCATAACTTTTGATATTCCATGCAACATAATTTCTTTATCATTTTTGGGAATTTGCATTTAGGAAATCCAGTGATGATTTTGTCACCGTTTTTCCATCGCCCATGTGGACTTGGGCGAAATTAGGCATGGCTGAAGCCCGGCTCGAAATCTCTCTTTGGCCAGTGAGGTCGGGCCGTGGGGGCCCAATAGTTTTGCATATTTAGTTGTAGGCAGTATTCTAAAAGTCGCTAGACGCTAGTAAGGTGGTGGGGGGGCAATTAGCGTCTAGGCAGCCTAGGCAGGAGTCTAGGCGGTGCCTAGACGACCTAGACGGATTAGTAAAAAATCAAAGTCGACGTCAAAATTTTCATATATTTAAACATGATATACATAAGTTAAAGTATAAAATTCATGATTTTTCAACTATAATTTAATCTTACAGCCCTTCAAGCCCCGACTAGTGCATCTAAACCCTCCTAGGACTGCCTAGACATACCTAGGACCACCTAGGCACCTGACTAGATGCCGATAATTCGCCGCCACCTAGAGAAAACCGTCTTGCCATTAATCGGGATGGTCTGACACCTTCTAGCGCCTAAACGCTTTCTAGGTGGCCAAGTCGGCCTTCTTTTAGAACACTGGTTGTAGGCTTGTAGCGTAGTACCATTAGCTAGATTTGATATACAATTCATTAGATTGAATGTATTCAAAATTATATTTATGACTCACTCCCTCCATCAATAGTAAACCTCAATTTTTTTTTCTAGCTGGTATTTATTTTTTGTAATGATTGGTTTTAAAGTGAATTTTTAGAGTATAATTTATACTTTAAAATTCATTTTAAAACTTTTCGTTTTAAAGTATTAAAATAGAAAAAAATGGTCTACTATTCCATTGACTGAGGGAGTATTATTTTTTTACTGATAATGTTCGAAGAAAATAGAGTTAAGAATTCAAGAGGTTGACATCATCCTTTAATTGGTGCAGATGTGGCTTTAGAATTATTGAAAAATGATGGGTCCCTTGCTACAATGACGAATGAAGAAGGCACAGCCTTGCATGTAGTGGCTCGACAGGAAATTTCTCATTTCTCTTCCAATAAGAAAGTATTAGATAGTCGCCGTGTGAAAAAAGCTGCCATGAGAGGTGTACCAAGTAAGCGCCTATCTCTAGTACTTGTGGTTCGATCTATGTTATAATAAAAACCATTCCGGTTTTCCGGTTCAATTGCTATTAGATCGGTTGAGATCGGCTAGTTACACTTGTTTTTAACAGGAACTAGTTTCGTTTCTCGGTTAAATCAGACCAATCGGCCGGTTTGGTATGATAAAAACTTGGTTCAATTCATATTTTATACTTGCATGGTCTACTTCATGAATACATATCTCACACTAATCTGGATCATTTATTGCATTTTCATATTGCATCTCATATTGCATCGACACATGATTGTCGCATGTTAGGAATATTTTCAAAGTCAGCAATAATTAAATATTTCTATAAACAAAAATGTCTTATTTAAGAAATTTTCTTAACATGTTAATGGTCATTCACCAGTGCAATAGAATATGTATCACAATATCATATATCTTGTGATATTAATTCATACTTATTATGAATGCAGTAATTAACGGCTCTGGTTCTTGTTAGGGGTCCTAATCGAAGGAAGGATGCAACTAGATCTTCGTTTGTTAGTAGAGAAGCTTTGGGCCGAGATTCAAAGATTAGATCGGGCTAGAGTGCGTGAGCTATTGAAAAATCCTCCGATTCTTCATGATGCAGCTAGGGTTGGGAATATTGAGCTTATCACTTTGCTTACTCAAACTTTCCCTAATCTCATGTGGGAAATCGACAGCCGTGGATACACTATATTCCACGTTGCTGTCGTATATCGAAGAGAAAATGTGTTTAGACTCATTTACCCGGTTGGGGCTATGAAACATTTTGTCGCAACCTCGCAGGATCAAAATGGCGACAACATTTTGCATTTAGCTGCAAATTTAGCTCCTCCTACTCGAAGAAATATCGAGTCCATACCAGCTCTTCAAATGCAAAAGGAGTTAAAATGGTTTAAGGTAAGTATTAAGTGGTCATTATACTTTTCATAAGAGATAATTATCACTTTCATTTGTGATACTTGTCATTTTTCTTCATTATAAATAATTGTCACTTTTGATCTAACCGCACTAAAGGCTTTGTCAATATCAATCATTAAACTATAATTATGAATTACTATTAAATTCTCATTAAACCCTAAACCCTAATTAAACACTCGTTAATTTATTCTATAGGAAGTGGAGTCTATCGTACCGCCACCATGCCTAGAGGCGAGAAACAAAGACGGGCACACACCACGAGAATTGTTTACGCAGGAGCACAAGAGCTTGCTCGAGAAGAGCGAGACCTGGGTGAGAAACACTGCAGATTCTTGAATGCTGATTGCAACCATCATGCTCACCGTCGTGTTCACTGCTGCCTTCACTGTCCCAGGAGGGAACGGCGACGATGGCATTCCTGTACTATTGAAAAAGAACTGGTTCACGTCTTTCGTCATATTCGAAGCAATAGCTCTGTTTGGCTCGACGCTGTCTATCATAGTGTTTTGGTCCGTCATGACATCGAGCTTTGAGGAAAACCAGTTCCTTCATGCATTGCCAAGACAGATGAAGATCGGACTGGTTAGTATGATGGTATCTCTTGTTGGCTCTATCTCGGCTTTCATGGCGACGTATTTCTTGGTGTTTGTTTCTGTGAGAGGATGGCTCGTTAAGTTCGTGATCATTGATGCTTATGTTGTTGTTCTTATGTCGATTGGACTCGAGATGATGAAGTTATTGCTCAACACCAACATCCAACGCCTTTTATCGGACATAATACCTCTATACACACCCGATAACATTGGTGAAATTATTTTGGAAAAATCTCTAAGAGTTTTGAGAAAGTGAGATCTTTTGGTTCATGTCGTGTTCTATATATTTTCTCTTTTGCATTTGGATGTTTTGTTTTGGAGATCGAGAAGTTGTGTTTGAAAGTATGGTTTTCAATTCGGACCCTCTATTGTAAATTCACATTTGATCGTCTATCCACTAATGGATGAATGATATACGCAAAGGGCGTACATAACATCAAATAGTGGCTACGGTTTCCGGCAGTGGCAAATTCAGTACTTTTTTCCATGGGAGTTTCACTTCGGTCGATAGAAAGGGAATTACTTCGTATTTTCTGTTTACTTGCCAGATGTTTTTTTTTTTTTTTTATTTAGTTTCTTCGAAAAATTGCTTATAAAACAATATTATTTTTCTCATCGTATGCTAAAATTATACTGAAATAATTATATTTTCAGTTTGAATAACCACCGAATAGGCTATCCACAAAGTTTACACAAAAAAACAAAATATTTAAATTTACTATATAAAAAACATTTGTCCCTAAAAACAAAAACAAAAATTACCACAAGTTTCCGCATATATAGAGAGAATATTCCAACATGTCAACTTCAACGTCTATTACAATTTACATATTTCACCTAGCTTTTATTGTAATGACGGATAAATGTTATGCGTGAATCTCGTTTATAATAAATAAAGGACAACATATAACCAAAGTGTAAGGGAGAAATATAATAACTCTCGTGCTCCAAATATGATCAAGTAGTGAAAAAACTGGTAGTATAAAACAAACAATAATGGAGAAATAATGAAGTACGTCTCTAATCAATTTCATCTAGTTAATACGAAAAATTAAAAAGCTTATTTTAAGTGAGTCGTTGTAGTATAGTGGTAAGTATTCCCGCCTGTCACGCGGGTGACCCGGGTTCGATCCCCGGCAACGGCGTATTATTTCTTTTTTCCTCTTTTTATATAACTGATATATAAATAAACATAATCAATCAAAAAGCCCGTCTAGCTCAGTTGGTAGAGCGCAAGGCTCTTAACCTTGTGGTCGTGGGTTCGAGCCCCACGGTGGGCGAATTTTTCTTGACAATTTTTAATTTATTTTTGAAATTTCACTCTTTCCGTTATGGCCTGATCCGTTTTTTAAAACACTAATACCCAGCCCAATTTTCATACTCCCTCCATTTCATAGAGAATGACCTATTTGTTTTTGGCAATTTCTAATACGTTTTTCCACACTTTTTGATTTGCTCATTTAAGAACACTGAGAAATCTTGAACAATTTTGTTTTTTTTTTTTGGGCAATTTTCTTTATATTCTCAAAAGTCAAACAAAATATTTATTTCACTTTAATATCCAATTACATTAACCCAAGAACTACTTTAATACGCCCTTCATCATCCATTTCTTGTACTAAAATGCTGGGTAAGGAGTATTGTGGACCCATCAAATATTTTTAATAGTATTAAAATGTCAAAATGTTAAATCCAAAATAAAAATGGTCAAGAAATAAAAGACTAGCCAATATAATATTAGTGTTCAGAAATAGAGGAGGAATGAGGTATTCATCGTTACAAAAATTAAAATATGTGCCGGAAAATTTGTTCACGTTTTTTCACCGACGGTGAGACTGAGTACTTTATTCAATTTCAGTCTTTTGTATTATGGGCTGTGAGTTATTAAAGGGCCAATCCTCAGCCCAATGTTTAATAGCTTTGATTGGGCTGCTTCCCTTTCAAAAATAGCTCCATTAACAACAACACAGTCCTAAAGCATTTTTACATACTTTCACTTTTGACTGTTCGAAACCACAAAAGGGCTATGTTCAAAGCATTTTCAAGCAAATTCCTCGACACCCATCGTTTCCTCTTCCGCTTCCAACCCGCCGGAACCCCGGCCCTCCCCCGCCGCAGTATCGCCGCCATGTCGACCGCCGCCGCTGTTAAGCGAGTGGGCACTCACAACGGGAGCTTCCACTGCGACGAGGCCCTCGGCTGCTTCATGATTCGCCTCACCAAGAAGTTCTCCGAAGCTCACGTCGTCCGCACGCGCGACCCCCAGGTGATAATATACAGTTTTTCTCAGTAAAATTCATTGGATTTGGGTCCTAGTTTGATTTTTGTGTGTGGAGGTAATGTGTTTGATGAAATGCCTGTGTTAGGTTCTTGAAACTCTGGACGCTGTGCTTGATGTCGGTGGGGTTTATGACCCTGCTAAAGACCGCTACGATCATCACCAGAAGGGTTTTGAGGAGATTTTCGGTTATGGGTTTAATACTAAGCTCAGTAGTGCTGGCCTTGTCTACAAGGTAAAATTTCACTTTTGTTTTCATTTTGTTTTTGGTTTTTGACATTGCACTCAATGTAGAAGATCATGCTTTTATTCTTTTGTTTTTGTTGATTGCCACTAGATGAGAAAGCAATTTGCACATTAAGTTAATTCAGCTTATGCTTGCAATTTAGGCTTTGTTGTCTTCTTCTAAGGTAACTTGATTTCTGTTTCTTGTATGTAGCATTTCGGGAAAGAGATAATTGCTAAGGAGCTTCAAGTTGATGAAGAGCATCCGGATGTTCAACGATTGTTTCTGGCAGTTTACAAGAACTTCATGGAGGTTGTTGTCTTTTGGCATTTTGGAGCAACTTGTCTTTGTTCTTCTAACTTTATTTTTGTGTAGTGTTTTTTCTCTGTTTCTCCTCTATATCGATTTAGGCTTTTCTGGCTGAAGGTTTGATCCTGAGTGGATGATGTAGTATTTTTTTGTTAGAGGGTTCGCCTTAATAAACCAGAAGTTCAAACTTCAAGCGTTCTCTTATTGGAAATGATTAAAGCATATAGCTTAAGGATATTTCAATAGAAATAGTAGGGGTTTATAAATTTTCTATTTTTGAATTTCGTAGAACAGCCTTCTTATCTTTGGCTGGTGCTCGATTACACATATATCTCCAAGAGACCTCCCTGTTTTCGTCATGGTTGTGCATTTTTTTTTTTTTTTCGCTCCGCTTTATTAGGATAATTAGAATATTTTAAATTTGCATTGCCTTGTCTGATTCTACGTGCTACCATATCTGTCTGTTGACAACAGGCAATTGATGCCATTGACAATGGAATCAATCAGTACGATACAGACCAGCCACCAAGATATGTGAATAATACACACTTGTCTTCACGAGTTGGAAAATTGAATCTAGATTGGACGGATCCTGATCAGTCATCTGAGAAGGAAAATGAAGCCTTCGAAAAAGCAATGGCTTTGACCGGCCGTGAGTTCATGGATGTAAGTTGTATAAGTACATTTAGATGGTGTCTTTCTTGATTATGTATTTTCTACACTTTTCATGTAAGCAGATTATATCTAAAAATGGCCACTAAAAGATGCTCAGGAGTTCCATTTTTTAAACTTATCTTGAATTTGTGAATGACCTTTGTTTCACACTCCAGTTTAGAGATTATTTGGGTCAGCAAGTCTAACAATTACTATCTTTGTTCAGAATGTTCGATCTCTCGCTAGATCATGGCTACCAGCTCGATCAATTGTGATGCAGTGCCTTGAAGCGAGGCTTGATGTTGATCCCAGTGGAGAAATTATGGTCCTAGATCGATTTTGTCCGGTGAGTAAACTTTTACCTGCTCTTTCAGTTGGAAACCTTTGTCCATCACTTATCCAATTAGAGTTCATATTTTTGGTCATATTCAAAGCTTCAACCAGCAACTTGTAAGAGTTTGTTTTTTCCTTGAATGTGCATATATATTGCAATCCCTTCATGTAGGTAGTTTTTGATAAATGCTTCTTTGTGGAGAATGTGATAACCTTGTATGGAAATGAATAAATAACCCTATATCGATACATTAAAACCATAAGCTATTGGTATGAAGCTTGGAGCTAAACTCTGTTTGGAACTTTAGTGGACAAATTGAATTAGTATCATAGTATTTTAAAGATTCATGTTCATCCCAGCATTTTGCTCATCATATTACAGTAAAGATTCAAATAACCGTGTTGTTGCTTATCATGTTATCATAAAAATTCAATTTTTGCTTTTGCTGAACATCTCTGGAGAAGGTATACTAATTATTTTCACCTTGATTTGACTATTCAATCTTCTCTACTGCTTCTAATCTATATGCTGCATAAGATATATACAGTTTTTGGGCAAGCATCATAACCTTTAGTCTTAATTCTCACCCATTTTCATTCTTAAATTAGAGAACTTGTCCAAGTGTTTCTATCTAGTACTGTAGTACATTTAAAAAAGTTACTTATATAATTATTGAGCGACCATTTTGCCATGTAAAATTGCAATAGTTTCCTGCCTTATTACCAATTTCACTGAAATTTAATTTTTTGAAGTGGAAACTTCACTTATTTGAGCTCGAGGAAGAGATGAAGATCAACCCACCTATCAAATACGTGCTTTATGAGGTAACTACGCCTGCACATCTCTCTCCATTTAAATTTCTTCCTTACTCCACCAATAGATATCTTCATATACATATTATATTATGTATCTAACAATGAGTGTGATGACTTCCATCAAAAATGTTTTAGGATGAACGAAGCAAAAGTTGGCGAATCCAGGCAGTGTCAGTGGCACCGGACAGATTTGAAAGCCGTAAGGCGCTTCCTTCTCAATGGCGTGGCATGAGAGACGAAGAACTTTCTAGAGAGTCTGGAATTCCTGGGGGTGTTTTCGTCCATATGAGTGGTTTCATTGGTGGAAACCAAACTTATGATGGTGCACTTTCAATGGCAAAAGCAGCTCTGAAGCTCTGATTTAGTATTTCGCATCGTTCACCTTGAGGGATTGTCGATCTTTATGCCTTGATAGTTATAGAGAGGAAGATAACCCATTCAATCTTGACAAGAATTCATCTTTGAAAATGGGCACCGGAGAGTGGAGACTATGAACCAAATTTGAGAGAACTATTTGTTAGTATTTCATGTAATTTTTAATAATTAGACCTTTATATTCTGGGATAGGATCCTCCGTCCCCATTCCGGTGTCCCAATGGTGTCCCAATATTTAATTTATACTATTTCTATATTATTTTTTATAAAATAAAATACTATAATATAGTAAATCATAATAGACATTTATAAGAAAAAAATCAAATTTTTTTGACATTATATACTTTAATTTTGAATTTATCAACTTTAATATACTAATAAAAGTGAAATTAAATTCTAAAAAATAATTATAAACCCTAAATGGAATGGGTGAACCTTAGAAAATAATCATAAATTAAAATAAAATTATTATAAAATAAATTTATTTAAAAAATATATATATAATTAGTAAAAATTATAGTTTGGGACACGATTGAGACACTGAAATGGGGACGGAGGATCCCATGCCCTATATTCTAAAGAAAATTGTTTGCAGAATTGCATCAATGGAAATTATCTACGGATTAATGTGGTTTTACGTCTCCAGAATAGCTATCGTTTTTATATAATGTCGAGAAAAGTATTTTTATGTAAAAATTAGGTTCATGTGTAAACATCAGGTGCTGCTCTTTTCTTTATGTTGAATTCATCATGCATTTCATGTAATTATTTAAGCAAAACTTAGGTCTTTGAGTTGTACCAAAAGTAACATTAATAAAAGTTCAAGTTTCTGTTCAAAATAAAAATAAAAGTGAAAATTGGAGGACCGATATAAAATTTTTGATCTAGTAAATCTTCATAATCATATTTGTCTTAATAGTTAAAAATGTCCAAAACAAATAACTCTATAAGTTTTACACTCACAACTTGAAAATATATTTATATACTAAACACAATGAATATATTCAATAGTTTTTTTTTTCCTTCAAAAAAAAGGAAGCCCATAAGGAGGCTCAAAAAGCTGGCCTAATGTATCAAGCCCACTTTGAAAGATGAAATTCACCCAAATACAAGAATATAAACTTATACTGTATCTTTTATTTTTGTAATATCGACCTTAGATTTTTTGTTGGTAAATGATTTCGTAAATAAAAGTGGGCCGAACTAATAATAATAATAATAATAATAATAATAATAATAGAATGTCAAGTAAATAATTGTTTTCCTCATATTGTATTTCATATGACATCTTCTATTGTATCATTAGATGATCACTATAATATTTCCAATTCAGTCATTTTTCGTTTATAATTTTTTTTGTTATTGTTGATTTTTGAAATGCTATAAGCACGTTTCAACTATCCATTAATGCAATATAATATGTCATATAAAGTGTAATAAATAATCCAAATTGCAAAATGATAGTACCTTTTTCTGAATTTATAAAATACTAGTAATACTTTGCTAGTTGAGTCCTATTCTTGAGTCCTATTCTTGTTTGATTATTTTTACAAGTGAGGCAGTTGGCACTTGGCAGCTGAGCTGGGACCCGCCAACCGAGAAGCCTTTTAAACTGAAGCGGAAAATTGTGAAAGGAATCCTCTAATTTAATCTATTCACATCTAACAACCCATTAAAATATTTAGTCCGGTTCACTTTTTTTTGGTATAAAAAGGGAAACAATTAATTGATTATATTGTTTTTTTGTTTAGTTTGAGTAATATGTTATCTATTTCTCTTATTTGGAGGTAACCCAATCCTTTACATTATTACCCCTCAAAAAGGAGGGAAAATAAGGAGAAATGGAAACCCCTCACAAGTGACTCCCTTTTCTATTATTGAACCAAACACTCAATAAAAATAACCATTATTATTATCATTCCCTTACTTGACTTGATTTTATTCTGTTTCCGTTATCCAACTTGAACCAAATAATTTCTTAAAGTCTCACATTTTAAACTGAAGCAGAAAATTGTGAAAGGAATCCTCTAATTTAATCGATTCACATCTAACAACCCATTAAAATATTTAAAGTCCCACATTTTACAACAAATAGAAAACTATACTCTAATACAGTATTGCAACAAAACAAATTAAGTTAAAAGGCACGTTCTCCGTCCCTCAAAATACGTGAACAGTTTCATTTTTTTGGTTTTCCGCCAAATACGTGAACAATCTATTTTAAGATGTAATGTACATTCTATATTGTTTTTTTTTTTTGATCGGGAAAAATTGAATATATTAGAAAGGAGAAAGAAGGTACCAGAGGTACCAACTGTTACAAGAACTAACGAACACCCCACGTCTCACAGACCTTTTTCTATAGACAAAAACTTGTGTCAGCCGGAAGTACCGTGCGGCCGGGCCTAAAGTGTCAATCTTTATACAAAAAAGTATCAATCTATATGAATAAAAATGTCAATCTTTAACATAATTATTTTACGAATAAAATGACAATTTTTAACAGTGTCAATCTTTATACAGAAAAATGTCAATCTATATGAATAAAAGTGTCATTGTTTTAGCCCGGCCGCACGGTACCTCCGGCTGACCCAAGTGTATCCATTTTCTATTCTACCCTTTAATGTCAACAATAATTTATTTTAATATCCATACATATATATTATTTAAGTGGGGCTCAAGAAATATTTTAACATCTATTCATTACAAAACGAAAAAACATTTACCAAAAGATTATGTTCAAGTAGAGTTCTCTTTTTCTCAATAAAAGAAAAATAGGTGGAATTCTCTCAAAAATACTTCTTATCTATGAAGTTAAATTTATGAGCACATGTATCCATGTGGGTACATCGAATCGAACTGAATACATGCATGCTTCGGTGACTTTTTCAAGATAAGGTTATGGGTTACCATAAATTTGACGTTTAATGGTTATCGTTTAATATAAATTTTTCTGACGTAATTTAATTACTCCCTCTGTTCTCCATTTAGTGACACTTTTTTTTCGGCACGCGTTTCCACGCTTATTGTTAATGGGTTTTTAAATAAATTTTTAAAGTATTATTTTTTTTACGGGATACTACGATACACGTAGTATCTCGTAAAAGAAAGAATATTTCAAAAATTTATTTTAAAACTCATAAACGATAAGCGTGGAAACATGTGTCACGCGTGCCGAAAAAAGAGTGTCACTAAATGAAGACGGATGGAGTAATTGATTTAACTGGAAAGTCATACAGTACTAAATTAAACTAATGTCTTTTTTGGTTGTTTGTCGAGGCTGGTGGCTCACATTTTCAATTTTACTACTCCCTCCGTCCCTAATATTAGTGTGCTGAGAGAAACGGCACGCAGTTTTAGACGAAAATAATATAAAGTGGAAAAAAGTGGAGATAGTGGAATAAGGGGCACACACCAATAGTGGAAAAATGTTGAGATAGTGGAAAAAAAGTAGGCCTGGTTTGGTAAGTATTGAAATAAAGAATAAAGTGGAAGGGTAAATATGTATTTTTGCCTAGGGAATCTTTCCATTTTTGAATTGCACACTAATATGGGGAACGTCCCAAACGAGAAATATGTACACTAATATTAGGGACGGAGGGAGTATTATTAGTGATATTTTTTTTGATTAATTCTTGTTGACTTCCTGCAGCTAGTCAATTCGCCAGTGGATCTGACCTGAAATATACATTTTAAAAATACATTCTACTATTACTAATGATGAATCTTGCTTTTCAAGGATGATTTATGCACGAAAACAAAGAATTAACAGACATGAAAGTAGAGGACACAATGGATTTACGTGGTTCGATCTATTGTGATAGATCTACGTTCACGGAGCGAAAGTGTGTATGGATTTTATTGAGAGTATACGTGTAGCTTGTACAAAGATTGTTCTCCCCTTTCATCATATTCTAAACCCCTATTTATAAGTGTTTATATATGGAATTCGACTAGAACTATAAGTCTTTTCCTACTAGGACTCTTTGGATTGATCTTCTCCTTTCTTGGATAAGCACCGAGCTTCTATATCTCTTGTGGAGCTTGAATTGTAGTCGATGTAGGAGTTGCCTTGGTGTAGAGGTTCCTTTGAGGTGGGCTCGGCCTAGATGACTGTTTGGGCCGAGCCAAGTAAGGCTCTTAAATGGGCCAAGCTGCATAGGCCGAGCTTGACAGTCGGAGTCCAATTATATTGGGCTCGATGCTTGGGCCTAGTAGCTAGGCCATATCCTATCACATCCCCCTCCAAAAAGATATGGAAGTTAGGGTGTGATTTGGGGTAGAAAGGTGAAACAGGATTAGTGAAAGTTACTTTACCCCTTCGGAGATAAAATTTTGATGAAGTCGGAATGTGTATCGCCTCATTGGGACGAGGTCGAACTGAAATTCACATTGCCCCTTCGGAAATAAAATTTCGACAAAGTCGGAATGTGTATCGCCTCGTTGGGACGAGGTCGAACTGAAATTCACATTGCCCCTTCGGAAATAAAATTTTAACAAAGTCGGAATGTGTATCGCCTCGTTGGGACGAGGTCGAACTGAAATTCACATTACCCCTTCGGAAATAAAATTTTGACAAAATCGGAATGTGTATCGCCTCGTTAGGACGAGGTCGAACTGAAATTCACATTGCCCCTTCGGAAATAAAATTTCAACGAGGTCAAACTGTATGCAGCCTCGTTAAGACGAGGCCGATGTTGGCGTAAATAGCGAAGGTGAGCATGGAGCGACGGTTGGAGTCCCAAGTTAGTGGGACACGTGTCACCCTGTGGTAGTAGGAATTGAAAGGGGCGGAAGTTTTTGAATAAAACTTCCGCTATACGCCGTTTTCCCCATTTCGCCCTAATTGCAATTCTAAAAAGGAGTCGCCGCCTCCCGCCTGTTGTTGCTAGATTTCCCGTGGGTTTTCGCTGTCAACCTTCGTTAGGAGTCGTGTCGCCGATAATATTCACAAATAAGTTATGGATTTTTCTTCCTCTCCTTCTTCAAGTAGTAAGGGTAACGATGACGCCGTTGGTGGGTCCTCGCCACCCTCAATGCCATCTTTTCCGTCGACTATAAAAGTTAATACTTTCACTGTAGATTCTTTGTCACCTAGGATAGTTGAGTGTCGTCGCCTTTCTCCGGTGACTAAGGGCAAAGTTTGTGATTATAGGTCGTCGCTTAGTGCGGAACAAATTATAAATATTTGCAGAAATTATCAATTTCCATCTTCCGCATTGTTAGTATCCCCCGGTCCGGGGGATAGAGCTTGTTCACCTCCGGACGGGTTCTTTAGCGTGTACGAAGATAGTTTGAAACACGGTCTTCGGTTCGCTTTGTTTCCGGTGTTTGGGGCTTTACTTCGTAAGCTCGGTATTGCAATGGGACAAATTGCACCGAACTCTTTTAAACAGCTTGTAGGATTAGCGGTAGAAGCTTCCAGAATAGGTATACCGGTATCAGTAGACCTGATACTGAGTTTGTTCTTTTTTAAACTAGGCGAAACGGGGTGGTTCTACTTGACTCCAGTTCGGAAGGATTCGTTTCGTTTAGTGACGAAATCGAAACTTGTGAACTGGCAGAATAAGTTCTTTTTTTGTCATTCTGCCGAGGTTCCCCACCTCGTCTGGCGAGAGAACGGTAGTAAGCTGGAGAACCAGGTTTCTGACGTAGATCTGACTGAAGCCGTGGGTAGGTTAGATCAGCTAGGCACACTCTTAAGGGATTACACCGAAGCCGAGCTTGTGTCTGCCAGGCTGAGCTTGTATAACCCGAACACCTCGTATCCCGAGGAGGGTGAGGTCTTCTTCTGATCTTTTAGTGGTTATTAGATATCCGGTATATCATGCGTAATGTATTCTGAATTTTGATTGCAGTGGTGAAACTGGTGAAAGACAGGAAGAGGCCGAGGTACGTGGATCCTGCCGCGTCGGAGAAGGTGGGATTCGAGGTATCCTCGGAACGAACTGCGAGTGTACCGGAGTCATCTCCATTGAGGTCGCCCTTTCCTGACTCGTTGGTTCGTCGGGCGAAGGTGCCGAAGCCAAACATGAAAGCTTCGGCAACTGGCAACAAGACACTAACCGTAGGCGAGCCCACGGTTAGTGCGGTGGTTGAACTGGAAGAACAAAGCCGGGTTTATCCCGAGGTAAGAAGTTCAAACCTCTCTGTGTTCGGCGTATGTTACTCGTGTGCTGAGTTGCTAGCCATTTGCAGGGTGCTGACCTGGTGACGGCGAACTTCCACAACTGGGTGGACGGGCTGGTAAAAGGCGCGTCCACTCTTACTGGCTTTCTGAATGACGGGGTGTCAAAGTACAACGAGATTAACCGTGTCAGGCGCCAGCTGGAAGAAGAGAAGGTCGGCCTAACTAGCGACCTTGCCGCTGCCGTACTGCAGGCCAAGGAAGCCAACAAGAAGGAGCACGACGTTGTTGCCGCAGTTAAGGCAGCTAAGGAGGAGGTGGCCTTGCTGAAGGCCGAACTGGAATCGGCCAAGGCCGACGCCGTGGCTCTCCAAGGGCTAGTTCTCCGAGCCTATACTGAGAGGCTCTTCCTATCCTAGTTCTTCTCGGGTTTATGCGGCGATGTGGCCGAGGTGATGACAGCTCGAAGTGTTTCCGAGACTATGGAGGCTATTGCCGAGGACATTCCTAGGCCTCGACATGGCGAAGTATGGGCATAAGGAGGTGCCTGAGGAGGAACTGAACCGAGCCTTCGCAGAAATTGTTCTTAAAAATTTGAAGGCGGTTCCTCTTCTTGAGAGCCTGGCATCTTCTACTGACCTGCTAACCGCCGAACTGATACAAGAGAGTACGGTGGATCGCGATCCTGAAATGGATGCGATCGTTGCCGAGCTGAATGCCGCTCCGAGAAGAACCGAGGGTGAGAGCAAAGCTGGTGGCGATGCCGAAATGGAGGGCAAAGTGCTAGAAAACGTACCTCAAAACGAGGAGGAGGTCAGTTGATCGCCTCCTCGTCTCTCTCTTTTTTTTTTTTTTTTTTTTTTTAGTATGTACCTCGTCATCAGTAGCATGGCATATTTTGCTTTAGTAATGAAAACATTATTTCTTATTAGAAATTCGTTTCCCTTTTTGTAGTCTTATCTGTCTCCGAAAATTTTCGATGTCTCTCCTTATATAGCACAAATCAATAACTTACTGCGAGCTCTTGAAGCCAAGAATAGCGAAGTTCTTCATTGGAAAGACCAAGTCGGCCATATTCAGAATGAGGCTGACGTGAAACTTAGATCCGCTCAAATAAAAAATGACGAGCTTAGAGCTCGGCTTTTGGAGCTTGGAGATAAGTACGAGGCTGTAAAGGAAGAAGTCGATAAGATTGACGAGGAGCACGCTGAGTACGAGGCAATTATCCGCCGAAACGGCGGGAAAACTATTGCTGAAATGGATGCCAAGGTAACAGAGGTCGCAGCCCGGTGCAAGGATTATCAGGAAAGATACGGGGTGGACTCCTGGCAGCTCCAAGATCAGATGGCCGCGCTGAAGCAGGTAGCTGGTATGTACGATGTGATTTTAGCTAGGCGCCCGAAGTTGGCTGCACGATTGGGAAAAAATGATTGTCCTTCCAATTCATCCGCTACCACCGGTCCCTCGAGATCGTCAACTCCCGCAGGTCGATCGGATATGAGGTTCATGCGCCACTCTAAGGAGTTTTATGAACAAGAACGGCAATTGTTGGCTCGACGAGGTGGAGGTCAGAGTCTTCAATCGGGTAGGGGTAGGAGTCGAGGATGAGGTCGAGGCACCTTCAATATAGATGAAGTTTTAAAGTTTAACCCCGATGGTGATTTTCCCACAAGATGGCTTAGTTTTAGCAAACCTAAGCCTTCGAGTTCGTCTTGATTACCATGTAATTGTACTTTTCCATTTTTGAAATAAAACGGAATTTTGTACTCTTGTATAAGCCTTTTCAAGGCCATAATTAGAACTACTTCGCCGTGAGGTGAGATTAAGGTTTTAGTCGATTCACTTTGTAATAAGATGAAGTTTGGCCTGGTTCGGCTCACTTCGTCGTAAAACGAAGTCTGGCCTGGATCGGCTCACTTCGTCATAAGCCAAAGTTTGGCCTGGGTCGGCTCACTTCGTCATAAGATGAAGTTTGGCCTAGTACAACCCATCCTCGTTAAAAGACGAGGTAAAGGGTTTTATAGTTCCTTATTTGTCGATTTTATCGATAGGGGTGGTCCCCTTACGCGCGTTTAGGTGTTACTCCATAATTAGAGTTTATTTTTATCCTTAAATGGATATTAAATAACCCTCGTCAGAATTTTTAGAAATAAAGAAACGAGATAATTTGCACGAGTGGAAAGAAAACATGCAGTATGAAATATGCAAGACCAAAGTTAAGGAAAAAGAAAACTTTATTGATAAAAAGGAAATGAAGTTAAAAATAAAATAACAGGATGAGCTGACCCAAGACCTATATGAACTAAACAACTATAAACTCAATTCTTTCCACCTATGCGAAGTATCTCTTTAAATGGGAAATATGTCATGTTCGGGGTATTGGCTCACTAGATAAATGGGCGAGCTTATATGATCCTTTGCCGAGGACTTCTTCAACTCGGTAAGGTCCTTCCCATGTGGCTTCCAACTTGCCGAGCCTTTCTGCTTTGCTGACCTCGTTATTTCGAAGTATGAGGTCGCCTACTTGGAACTGCTGATACTTCACTCTTTGGTTATAATACTGAGCTACTTGCTTGCTTGTACTTAGCTTCCCTTATGTAGGCTAGCTCTCGCTTCTCTTCCAGCAGATCCAGATCGGTTCGAAGCCTTTCGTCATTGGCTTCGGATGAGAAGTTGAGTGTGCGATGGCTCGGCAAGCCGATCTCTACCGGGATCACTGCCTCGGTTCCATACACCAGACTGTAAGGTGTTTCTCCGTTCGAGGTCCTGGGAGTTGTTCGGTATGACCATAGGACTTGTGGTAAATTTGCTGCCCAATCTCCCTTGGCTTTGTCGAGGCGAGTTTTGAGTCCCCTGATGATTGTTCGGTTCGTAACTTCAGTCTGGCCATTCGCTTGAGGGTGAGCAACCGAAGTGAACTTTTGCTGAATATGAAGCCCTTCACACCATTCTCTGAATGCTCGGTCCGTGAACTGCGTTCCGTTGTCCGAGACGAGGACGTAAGGTACGCCGAAGCGACAAACTACATTCTTCCAGACGAAGTTTAGGGCATTCTTGCTTGTAATCTTTGCCAAGGGTTCAGCCTCGACCCACTTAGTAAAGTAGTCGATGACTACTATGAGGAACTGGAGCTGTCCAGGAGCTTTGTCGAATGGTCCTGACGATGTCTACCCCCCATTACACGAACGGCCAGGGGCTTTGCATGCTCAAGAGGTCGGCCTGTGGTAACCTGGGCACTGTGGCATGGATTTGGCACTTTTGGCATTTTTTGACAATGTCAATTGCATCTTGGAACATTGTAGGCCAGTAGTATCCCCACCTCATAACCTTTTGTACTAGTGCTCGGGCTCCGATGTGACTCCCACACACTCCTTCATGCACTTCGCTTAGTGCATAATTTGCTTCATTTGGTCCGGCACATCTTAAGAGGGGTTGGAGATACGACTTCCGATACAACACTCCTTGCTCCAGGGCGTACTTTGGGACTTTGCTTAGGAGTTTCCTAGCTTTGAGCTTGTCGTGGGGCAGTTTCCCCTTTTCTAAGTAAGCTCGGTAGGGAGTCATCCAGTTCGGTTCGTCCTCCTGTACCAGGTTCAGTTCGGCTGCTGGTTCAATGCTTCGAAGCTTGACTTCTTCTACCGGCGAGTTTGTTGAGGACGAGGCCAATTTGCTTAAGGCATCAGCTCGGTTATTTTCCCCTCTGGGAATCCGCCGCAGCTCAAAGTATTCGAAACCTTCTTGCAGACTTTTTGCCTTTTGTAGATATTTCTTCATTCTCTCCCCCTTTGCCTCGTATCTGCCTAGCATGTGGCTCACTATGACTTGGGAGTCACTATGAACTTGAACGGCTCGAATATGTAAAGAATGAGCTAGGCGGAGTCCAGCAATTAACGCTTCGTACTCGACTTCATTATTCGTCGTTGGGAAGCTAAACCAAAGCGCATACGCTGTTTCCATTCCATCCGGACTTAGTAATATCACTCCGGCCCCGCTGCCTGTACGACCTGAAGCACCATCTACATAGACTTTCCAACAGTCAATTGGAGGTTCCTTAGGCTGTTTGGCTTCGACTTTGCTTGGGGGGAGTTCGTCTTGTTTTGGTGCTTTAGAGAACTTGGCCTCTACCAGGAAATCTGCTAGGGCTCGTCCCTTTACAGCTTGCCGAGGGTAGAAATTTATGTCATGCTCGCCGAGCTCGACCGCCCACTTTGCGATTCTGCCTGATGCTTCAGGTTTAGTCAGTACTTGGCGAAGTGGCAGGTCGGTTAGAACTTGTATGGTGTGTGCCTGGAAATACGGTCTCAACCTTCTAGCGGCATTCACTAGTGCAAGGGCGACTTTTTCCAGTGGCTGGTACCTTGTCTCCGGTCCTTTCAAAGCTCGGCTAATGAAATAGACAGGAAGCTGCCGACGTCCTTCATCCCGAACTAGCACAACACTTATAGCTTCATCCGAGGCTGCGAGGTATAGGGAGAGGACTTCTCCATCTTTTGGAACTGACAAGGTTGGAATCTTGGCTAGGTACTTCTTCAGCTCTTCGAACGCCGATTTGTGCTCGTCCTTCCATTCGAAGTTGGGTGCCTTCTTGAGGATTTTAAAAAATGGGAGCTGCTTTTCGGCGGCCTTAGACAAGAAACGACTTAGCGTTGCCAAACAGCCCGTCAGTTGGTGTACATCATGAATGGTTTTTGGGACCTTCATTTCCTAGACAGCTCGGACTTTTGAGGGGTTGGCCTTCAAACCTTCTTGCGACACCCAACACCCCAAGAATTTTCCTGATCGGACCATAAAGGTATATTTCTCGGGGTTGAGCTTCAGATTCACTTTCCGAAGTAGGCCGAAAACGATTTTGAGGTCGTCAACGCAGGTTGCTGGTTCTCTGCTTTTGACGACAATGTCATCGACGTAGACTTCAACAATCTTCCCAATGTGATGTTCAAATATTTTATCGACCATCCTTTGATAAGTTGCTCCCGCGTTTTTAAGCCCAAATGGCATTTTCTTGTAGGCAAAGACGCCGAAGTCTGTGATAAAAGCTGTCTTCGGCGCATCCTCATCACTCATTAGGACTTGATGATACCCTTTGTATAGATCTAGAAAGCTGAAAACCTTGTGACCGACCAGGGCTTCTACTTTCTTGTCAATGTTGGGTAAGGGGTAACAGTCCTTAGGGCAGTGTTTGTTGAGGTCGGTATAGTCAATGCACATACGCCACCCTCCTTGTTGTTTTTTGACCATGACCGGGTTAGCTATCCACGTCGGATATTTGACCTCGAACAAAATGTCGGCTTTCCGAAGCTGTTGCACCTCGTCATAAATGACATAACTTCGTTCTGCAGTGAAGACTCATTGTTTCTGCTTGACTGGCTTTACTCCGGGGTCAATATTCAGCCGATGAGTGATGATGCTAGGTGCTACTCCGGTCATATCGAGGGGTGTCCAGACAAAGACATCTCTGTAATCCCGAAGAAGTTGGACGATCTGCCTGTGGAGCTCGGCTCCTCCTGCGAAGCCTACTTTGACGACCTTGAATGGGTCGTCTTCGTAGAGTACTATGTTTTTCACCGGCTCGTCTGAGGCAGATTCTTGTTTCTGTTCCAACTCTTCGGGCAACTGTAATTGCTATGCTTGGGAGTGCTGAGGTGCCCCGGCACCTCGTAATGCGATCTGCATGCACTCCTTTGCTCGCTTTTGATTACCTCAAACTACGATCACCCCAGTTTTTTGACAGGATTTTAATCGTTAAGTGATATGGCGAACAGATCGCCCTAACCGCCACCAGCCAATCCCTTCCGAGTATAACATTGTACGGAGAATCCGCTTTAACGACGAAGAGGTTGATGACCTTAGTGGTCGATAATGGATGAATTCCCACTGTGACGGGTAGTTGTACAACCCCCTCCGTTTGCGTCTCTTGTTGGACAAAACTCTTTAAAGGGACTGGTGCTGGTGCGAGTTGCGCCTTCTCCATTCCTAGCTGGTCGAAGCAATTCTTGAAAAAGATACTGACCGAGGCTCCAGTATCAACTAAAACCCGTCGTACGAGTTTATTAGCTACTCCTGCTTCAATCAAAATCGCATCCTGGTGGGGCATGATAGGTGGTACTGGGTCTTGGTCCGAGAAAGTAATTGCCTCGTCCCTTTTGAACCTTTTTTGAGAAGGTTCTTCATGTTGCGGGCTTCGAGCTTCGGCCTTCAATGATGACTTTGTAGCTCCCTGTGGGAGCCCGGTAATAGCCTGTACGACTCCATCATACTGAGGCTGATCCTCATCCTCGTCGTCTTCTCGCTTCGGCCTCTTGTCGGCCTGAGGGCCGCACTTGTTTCCTCCTCTGTTCTGCTTTCTTTTTCTATTTCCTTGAGGTCGAGCTTCATTTTGGCTGCGACTTTGGTACCTTTTAAGCGTACCGTCGCTCACCAAATTCTCAATATTTTCAGCTAAGTTCCAGCAATCTTCTGTATCATAGCCATAATCCTCATGGAATCGGCAATATTTATCCCTGGATCGACGTTTCGACCCTGATTTTGACATTGGCTGAGGCTTTTTGAACAGATTGGTATGAAGCTCGTAAATTTCTGTCCTCGGCTTTGTCAGTGGAGTGAATTGGCCCTTTTCTTGGTTCTGCCGAGGTCCAAGTCTAGATTCAATTGGGCCGCGCTGAAGTCTGTCGAGGGCACTTCGCCGACCTTGACCTCGGTCACTGCGATCTTCTTTCTTCCGATGACGGTTCGGCCCTATCAGTTTTGTGCTTGCGCCTGTCGGCTTCATCAGCTTTAGCGAACTGATCAGCTATGCTCCATAGTTGCCTCACAGTTCGGGGCTCGTTTCTTACGAGCTCTCTAAATAGGGCACCAGACTGGATAGCGTTTTGGAACGCGGAGATAAGGACCTCGTCCGTCAGACGATCGACCTTTAGACTTTCTTCATTGAATCTAGTCATGAAGTCGCTAATAGACTCACCTCGTCTTTGTTTGATTGTGAGAAGATGTGCTGTGGTAGTTTTTGCTTCGGCTTTCTGGAAAAACCTCCTTTCGAAAGCCTCCATCAGCTCGTCATAGGACCCGATACTACGAGATGGCAGGTTGTCGAACCACATTCGCGCGTTGTCTACCAACAATTCAGGGAAGACTTTGCACATGTAAATATCATCGCCAAGTCCCTGGTTGACCATATTGTACTGGAATTGAAATAAGAAATTCCTTGGATCACACGACCCATTGTAAGGCTTCACCGGCGGAACTTTATACGAAGTGGGGAGAGGCGTGTAGAGGATTCGGTTGGTAAAGGGAGTAGAGATTCTCCCATATACGCCAAACCTTCCACCGTAATAATTGGTCTCCTCTCTATGAGGCGAGAGTGCGTCGCGCCGAGGTGAGTCAGCCTGGCGATGAGGTGAGTCTACACGGCGACGAGATGAGTCACAATCCTAGTTCCTTTGGCGATCATCAGCAAATCGCCTGGAGGGAATCTGGCATCTCGTGCGCCTAGGATTCTGATACTTGGAGACTTTTCCCGGTGTTTCGACCCAGACGTCACCTCGCGCTCTCGATGATCGCCATGTGGAGGTTGGCCTCCTTCACCATTGCGATCTCTTTGCTGCTTAGCAAAATCTAGGAAATCCTGCCGATTTTTTGCCAGATACGCTTTTACTGTATCATCAAATTCTTGTTGGAAGTTGGAAAGGTCCTCTTCTCTGCTGCTGTCACGACCTTCCTTTTCACGGCCGAACTTATCCACCGGGATATGAGCGACATGACCCTCTGGGGTTTTGTCTTGCACGGGCTCTTTCCCCGGTCGCCTGTTCTCTAGTGGATTCGGTGGATTTTGCATCTGGCTTGTTTCAGCCGCTGGAATGTCTTGGCTGTTGTGTTGAGTCTCCTTTTCTTTGTTGGCAGCATCAGTCGCTCGTGACTGTCTCATCATCGTGACTTGTTTGCCTTGAAAACCTTTAATCGGAATTCACAAATTCAAGATATTCCCACAGATGGCGCCAATGATGAATCTTGCTTTTCAAGGATGATTTATGCACGAAAATAAAGAATTAACAGACACGAAAGTAGAGGACATAAGAGATTTACGTGGTTCGATCTATTGGGATAGATCTACGTCCACGGAGCGAAAGTGTGTATGGATTTTATTGAGAGTATACATGTAGCTTGTACAAAGATTGTTCTCCCCTTTCATCCTATTCTAAACCCATATTTATAAGTGTTTACATATGGAATTCGACTAGGACTATAAGTCTTTTCCTACTAGGACTCTTTGGCTTAATCTTCTCCTTTATTGGATAAGCACCGAGCTTCTATATCTCTTGTGGAGCTTGAATTGTAGTCGATGTAGGAGTTGCCTTGGTGTAGAGGTTCCTTTGAGGTGGGCTCGGCCTAGATGACTGTTTGGGCCGAGCCAAGTAAGGCTCTTAAATGGGCCAAGCTGCATAGGCCGAGCTTGACAGTCGGAGCCCAATTATATTGGGCTCGATGCTTGGGCCTAGTAGCTAGGCCATATCCTATCAACTAGTATTATTATTATTTTGTCGGTAGATTACTGTAATTCTGGTGTAGATTAGAGCAGCTTGCTATATATGTATATTTTCATACATGAATTAATCACACAACTTCCCAAAGCTGATTAATCAAAGATGAAGAGACTAGTAAGCAACAAGAGTGGGAAGACGAGTTATGGGCCGAAATGGCAGAACAAGAACACTGAGTCAAGTAGTGACTCGGAGAACGACGACGTCCTTCACTCACCTACCACCGGCATTGAATCTGCAGAGCAATCACCAACAACGAAGATCAAATTCCCAAAGGTTGGCTGCTCAATTCCTTTTTTTCTTTTCCTTTCCAAATTTCTGAAGATCATATGATTAAAACCAGGGCGGAGGCTGAAAAAATCATTAGCATGGGCTCAGATTTTTTAAATTTCGAGTTTGAGCTAATTTTTCTATAATACATCTTGGTGATGTGGGCTTCCATACTGACTGCGATTCCAGTAAAATACCAATTAGAATAAAGGGGTGTTTGGTTAAGCTCAGTTTGCCACACAAGTTTAGAACTTATTAGCAGGTGTAACGTGCACGTTGAATTTAAAATATATTTTAAGTATTTTTTTTAATTTAAAAATAATATTTGGCTTACGAAATTTATTTCCATGTATTTTATGAGTTGTAATATAAAATGCAAAAATTCAACAATAATAAGGAATAAATCGTATTTTTTTAATAAATAAATGACATAAAGATCAATAATAATAGAGAATAAATAGTCTTTTGTTCTAAACGTATGCTAAAATTAAAAGATAATATGCGAACTATGCAGATGTGACTTCACATTATTTTTCATGTTTGATCTTCTTTTCTAAAGTACGTTTCATCTTTGTTTTACTTGAAGAGGTAAACTTCGCCAACGGCTTATTCTTCTTCCATGTGATTTCTTTTTTTCTTGTCTTGCACTTCAGCTTTAGCAGACTGGAGCTCTGTAGCTGTCTTTTTTTTCATTCTTGTTCATTTTGGCTTTTCAATAGGTTTTTTATCTTCTTTCTTTGAGCCTTGAACTGAAGCAGCATCCAACAACTCTTATAGTTGTTTTTCTCTTTTTTCCAGCGTAGACTTTACAATTGGTTTTTCCTCCTATTTTTTCAAATATTGATTTGAGTCTTCAACTGATTCAGTCACCGATTCATTTATTGCATCTACCATGTCCATCATTTGGAATTTGTGGCTGTAATATTTACATTCCCTCAACCATCAATTATCACAAATCTTCTTGCAGTAATGAAACGTATCACGGTCGATGTCTGTGTGCTCAAACCTCTATAGTAAGTAGAGTTGTTTTCCCCCTGAAAAAGAAAGATTAGTGAAATTCTACAATTTAAATTTATTTATTTTAGATTAATGATGAAGTAGAAAATTGAATTTTCTTAGCCATTTAGGTAATCGTTATAGATATGTAGACATGTTTAGAAGTTAGAACCAAACTTTCATAAGCATAATACCGAATCATATTTTGCATGCTAAACTACATTAAACGTTAATCTCAATCGCCACTGACAGTCGTAATTATCAAGTTAATTAATAAGAACAAAACTAAATGACGTAATTATCACAAGCCAATAGAAGTTCTCATAATTTTTAGAATTATTGATAAATTACAAAATCAAAACTTGGAAGAATATGATAGAATTAGTTCTCTACACTAAATTCAAAAATTAAAATTGAAGAAAAGGCAAACGTAAAAATAACCTAAATACAGCAGCTCAAATTGACCCAAAACTGCTGCCAATCATGATTGTTGGTAAAACTTAAGCTAAGTTAATTAATTTTTAAATCGTAAATTTTGAGCATGTCAAATTAGATCAAAGATATGATTCTCTCATCCTAAATACAAGTTACAATAGACGGAAAATCGTTGGATGATATTAGCAACTAATTACTTCATAATACTATAATGGGTTGTTTAAAGTTTGCGTGAAGACATTTATATTATAAATCATCAACTTAATCACAGAATATCACATCGAGAACCATAGTTATGAGAGAGAGAGAGAACAAGTGACTACTCCTTAATCCTTACCAGGAATTTTGGAAAAATAAAAAATAAATGAATTGACTTAATCCTATCCAACTGATCAATTCCTAGAGAATATTATGAATTATCGAATTCTACTAAATGATTTAAAATAAATCTATATTTTGATAAGTATAAAATATCTAATTTTATTTTAATAATATTTGAAACTTTTTTGAAATTTCCAAAATTTTATATGTATATGATTATTAATAAAATGAAATAGTAAAATTTTCAACAGTTCATTTAGGGTTAATTATTGGTCTTTTGTGGTAAAATATAATATTGAAATAAACTTAATTATAATTAAATTTTCTTTAGTCAAAATCTATCATGTTTAGAAATTAACATCCACTAATATATTGTCTTTAACAATTAATCAAATTATTTTAGACTATCCTTAACTGGCATCCAATCAATCGGCGTGAGGTATGATCATACCAAATCCCTGAACTTATTGTCAAATAGCAGGTTTTCTGAAGTCAAATCTATGAGCCTATCGTCAAGTAATAGGTTTTCTTGTGTGCTATCAATGGCATCTCGAACAACTTGAGCCGTCTCACTAATATAGACACATTTTATTTTTGAGAAATATAAGTCGTAATAAGCTTAGATTGCTTCCACCTATTCTTCAAAATTTTAAAGTCAGGTATTTTAACTTTACACGGAATAAAGTAAAAGAGGGGGTGGTATAAAATCTTCATTTTTCTATGTTTCCATACGTAGATAGAAGGATATAAAAGGATAATAGAAAGTTATGTGATATTTACCATATTATAATAAACTAAACTTATAATATATTAGATTACATTATTGACCTTAATTTAAAATATATTATAAGGATATTTTAAACGATGTATATTTTGCCACAAGACTCTTTTTTATATAGGTATAGATAAGCTCTTAAACAATCTATTGCTATTTTAAGGGGTTTATAAGCGTAGCCAAACACCCCCAAAGTATATGCTTATAGTTCTAGTTTACTAGCTTTGCCACTTTTAACCTTTCAATGTCAACGGGAACAGGGTGGAGGGAGGGGAGCCAGAGAGAACTCCGGCACACACCCTCACCACAAAAATTGCAAATAATTATATATACATAGAGAGATAAGTTCTAGTGTGAGAAATAAAAATAAATTAGACCATTGATTTTAGTTAGATGTATATGACAGTCATTGAGTTAGTAATACACTTCAAATTGAGTTAAATTTCTAGCTTCTCCATTGACAGGGAAGATAGCAGAAATAAGCAAGAAAGGAGAGTTAATGTACCGAGCTGCACTAGAAGGCGATTGGGTAGCCGCAGAAGTACTTCTCGGTCAAGATCCAAGTTTAGCTTTCGATTATGTGACGGAAGAGGGCGGTCGAGCTCTCCACGTAGCTGTCGCCATGAAACATGAGGAATTCGTAAAGAAACTAGTGGGACATATAGCTGAAGATAAGCTGGCATCGGTCGATGGTCGTGGCCAGACGGCATGTTGCTATGCTGCTATATCCGGTGAAGTAGAAATCGCTCGTGTTTTGGTCGAAAAGAATCAGAAACTGGTCACCGCTCCAGATGAGGAGAAGGTGACGCCGCTTCACAAGGCGGCTCTGCGCGGAAATAAGGAAATGCTTAGGTATTTGTTGAGTTCAACTGAGAGTGAAGATTTGTCGAAAGAAGAATGGTTTGATCTCTTGCTTGTCGCCATACGAGGTCGAATGTATGGTACGCTGCCCTCTCTTCTCACTTTTCAGAGTTTTGATGTGTATCTAGTTGATGAGTAGAGTGGACCGGATGATAATGGTTGGATAAGGATTAAGGACACCATAAATCATCTATATATATTTATATAGATACAATCATCTTATCATTCACTTACATAAAAAATATTCCTTCCATCTCACTATTTTAGTTCCAAATATTTTGGCTTAGTATATTAAGAGAGCTTATTTAAAGGTAAAATCTAATACTCATTATGTCCCAAAGATAGCGTCTTGTATTCCTGATTAGACCTATAGATAACGTCGTGTTTCTATTTCTAGAAATAATAAGGGAGTCATTAGCTAACTAATTGCACCTAATTATAATTAAACATGTTTTACATAAAAAAATCAAAAAAAATATTACCTTTTATAAAATAAAGCAAGCCGTATTCAGCCCTTAAATTTTTTTTAATGAAAAGTTTAATTATCTTTTTGTATTAATTACATATTTTAATTTATAACTTTAATTATTTTATAATACAAAATAAATAAATTAAAAACAATGTACATAACTTTCAAATATTGAAACTATTACAAAATTAATTAATTAAAGTATCCAATATCACTTAATACACTAACCACATAGCTACTTAACTTCCGTGCCCAAAGAAACAAGACGTTATCTTTAGGACGGATGAAGTATTATTTAATATTTTAATATAGATTTCGTTCTTTTTTCTTTTCAAAGTTGATCTTAAATAAAAAAATTATCGGAACTTTTAATTTGATATAAAAATTATAAAAGTCAGAGAAATGCGAAAGTTGTGAAAATTTAAAATTTTGCTATTTAAATTATATTAAAGTACATGCAGAGTCGACTATAAATTATGAATGAATATACATTTCTATTTAGGAAATAAAACTAATATAGTGGGACAGACCAAATAGAAAAAAATATTAACTTCATATTTTTGTGTTGTTATTTGAGGGGATTGGATCCTTTATTGCCTAATGGTGTGACATCTCCTATTGCACCGTAAGGCAATAAAAGATCCCATCAACATAGTATTAGCTAATCATATTCCCGTAAGAATCAGTAATCCCATCAACATGGGATTAGCCATCAACCCTAGGTATTAGCTAATCTCATTCCCATAAGAATCAGTAATCCCATCAACATGGGATTAGTCATTCCTCCCTCCTAGGTATTAGCTAACATCACTATCAGGTATGAAATTTATTCAACTCCGTAAGAATTAGTAATCCCATCACTCCGAAAGAATTCGTAAGAATCAATAACCCCATCAACATAGTATTAGCTAATCATATTCCCGTAAGAATCAGTAATCCCATCAACATGGGATTAGCCATCAACCCTAGGTATTAGCTAATCTCATTTCCGTAAGAATCAATAATCCCATCAACATGGATCACCCATTCCTCCCTCCCAAGTATTAGCTAATCCTTACTATTAGGAATGAAATTTATCCGACTCCATAAGAATCAGTAATCTCAAGATTAGCCATTCCTCTCTCCCAAGTATTAGCTACTCATCAACATGAGATTAGTCATTCCTCCCTCTCAAGCCAATCCTCACTATCAAGAATAAACGTAGAATGAGTAATCCCATCAACATGGGATTAACCATCAACCCTGATGAAATTTATTCAACTCCGTAGGAATCAGTAAACCCAGGATTAGCCATTCCTCTAGTAGAATCGTAATCTCATCAACATGGGATTAGCCATCAACCCTAATGAAATTTTTTCGACTCTGTAAGAATCAATAATTCAAGAATTAGCCATTCCTCTCCTACCTCCCAAGTATTAATTAATCTAATGACAGGATTAGTCATTCCTAATCAACCTTAATGAAATTTATTTGACTCAGTAAGAATCAGTAATCGCAGGATTAGCCATTCCTCTCCTCCCTCTGTATTAGTTAATCATCACTATCAGAAATTAAATGGATTATTCTTTGCCAAGTATTAGCTAATCCTCACTATCATGAACGTAATTTAGTATTAGTTAATCTAATGAAATTTATTCGACTCTATAAGAATCAGTAATCCTAGGATTAGCCATTCCTCTCATCCCTCCCAAGTATTAGTTAATCATCACTATCAAGAATGAAATGAATTAGTCATTCCCAAGTACTCCCTCCGTTCCCCATATATGTGTGGCTATCATCCGTTTGGGACGTCCCCATATATATGTGACTTCTATAAATAGAAAGATTCATTTATCAAAATTACTTATTCTACCTCACTTTATTCCTATTTTTCTCACTTTCTACCTAATTTTCCACTTTCTCCCTACTTTATCTTACTTTTCCCACTTTACACTATCTTTTTTATTAAACTGCGTGTCATTTCTCTCTCCACATATATATGGGGGACGGAAGGAGTATTAGCTAATCCTCTGTAACGCCCCACATTTTACTTAACTAGTTAGCTAATTAATCTCGATTTAAGTTAATTAATTTTTGATTGATCGAGTTATATTATCAACTTCTAGTATTCAGAATTTCTATAACAATTGCTTAGAGAGCAATAATAGAATTGAGTAGCAACTCAACTTCGATGATCAATTACCATCCTCTAATAATTAAATTCCTTAAACTACCAATTAAGGAATAATGATGGAATCAAGTAGCGACTTGATTTCTATGTTGTTTATCTTTCAGTTAATCAATAAATTTTCGAATGAACGATCGTCGTCAATGATCGAATAGCTCGATTAAGAGATAGTTATCGATACTTGATATATATATATATATTTCTTTATTTATTGGGCCAAGGCCCAATTGATTAATTAGAACGGGCCGAGCTCACTCACTTGTAGAATTATTGGGTCGAACCCGATAATTAATTCGCTTAAGTAGAGCAAGCTATGTTGCAAGGTATAAATTGGATATATATATATATATATATATATATATATAAATCAAGAAGTAGTGTTGGAATAAATCCTACATTAACACCAAAAGAAAGTAGCTTAATCTCTAATCACTTTATTAATTAAAGGAAAGGCGCATGTCACATAACGAAGAAGGGATCGAATCCCACTTGTTTAATAAGGTACAGAAGTATCTTTTAGAGTACAAATGTTCTACAGAGATAAAACAAAACTATGATTCTCTCTAAGTCTAAATAAGGAAAGCAATCAGCTCCCTTTTGAGACTCTCAACTCGAACAGCAGGGGGCGACACTTTTCCTGAACCTGCAATCAGAAAAAGAAAATAGAGAAAAGTCAACAAATAAAACAAATATGAAGAGTTCAAATCTGCAGCTAATGAATAAACCAATTCAATTCCTAACTTACCAAAAGGGAAGGGAAATCAACCCCTTTTCACCTCGGTTTGGACAGCAGAAAAACATCAAACATCCCCAGCTCCACCTGCGAAGGAGAAGAGGAGAAAGTCAGCCAATAAGAACAAAAGAGCTAGAAAATCAAAATCTGCAGAAATCTGTAGGAATCCTTCTAATAGGAACAAGAATAACACAAATAAGGCATCCTAGAAACACTACAACCTTCAGCTCCACATCAACCCCTACCTTCTATAACCATGAATGTTCAAACAACCATATATCACATCCCCTCCTTCTCCACTCGAACCTCATTTCACCATTTCATCACAAACACTTAGAACACAAAGAGAGGGAGAGAACTTGAGTAAGAAGAGAAGAAGCTAGGAAGAGGAGGGGAAGTAGCAAGCCACAACAGCTTCATCATCTCAAGGTAATAACCGTAGAACCTCAACTAGCCTAGCATGAATTAGTTAATGTTTCAACCTTAGAACAAGCATGAGCTTTTCAAACAAGAAACCATAAAACAAGCATGCTAAACATTCAGTCTCAAGCTCTTCCTTTTTAAAAACCTAAACCCATAAACATGCTGCAGTTTCACACACGAACTCCAAACGGATGTTAAATAAAAACTTCAGCCTATAAACTCTGAAAATCCAAATTAGAATCCAACATAGTATATTCTGTAATTTCAGAAAGTCTCAACTTAAATACAAGAAAAATAACATACGCTATCAGTTGCGGAAGCCATACTTAAGCCCTATTGAACTAAAACAAACGAGAAAACAAAACATAGCTTAGGAGAGAGTTAAGGGATTTGAAATCGAACCTCCGTCGAGACACGAGGCCTCGACGGTGAAGGGGCTGGACGGAGGGGCAGTTGAATGACAGTCCACGACGAGCAACGGAGAGCGGTGGCAACACCAAAAGCGCAGCACCGGAATCTGCAGAAGAGGAGAGAAATTCAGCAACTAGATTCATTAATAAGAATCGAATCCATTGATCAATCAGATAAAGCTGGATATGGTGGACATAGAATAGGAAGAAGAGAAAGGGAGGCGGAGTTAGCCAATTCTGGAGACGGCAGCTTCACTGCCATCCTTTTTGAATCAAAAATCCGGGACGAATGTCCCCTAATTCTTTCGAATTAGGGATTTCGATTTAGAAACGAGTTCCGTAGAGAGGCCACCGGAGCACAGGAGTTGCGCCGGAGGGTGAGACGCCCAGCTCGAGACCGACAATAGCAAGGGGCAGGAATCGATGGGGTTCAGACGCGGTTGCCGAACGACGCCAGCAACCGGCACCATCTCACTGTGCCGACGGGACCTCAGCTCGAAGGGAAAGCTCACCGGAATCGACCACAGGAGCCGGTGACTCGTTGCCCTAATTTCGAAATTTATTCCCGTTCCCAATTTCTCGATCGAGAGGGGGCCGTAACCGCAAAATGAAGGGAATAACAGAACAGCCACGACGCCGGACGGAATTACCAGCCGCGGCCGGAGAATCAAGGAGAAGAAGAAGAAGGTGGTAGAAGAATCGCGAGAGTTGAGAGAGAGAAGAGGGCATCGCATTTGATAAGAGAATAGAGGGTTAGGACCCCTTTTTGTAACCCGGGTCGGGTCAACCGCGGGTCGGGTTCTGTTGAGTGGCGAATTCGGGCTGGATCAAGGACAAGCCGGGCTGAGAATCGTTTCCCTGGTGGGCCGGATCTGCCTCTCAATTGGGCCAAGGGCTATTAAATAATCCCAAGCCCAAATCGAGATTTATTATAGATCGAGATATCATTAAATAAATCGTACCCTACCCGAAATTATTTTCGATAATCCGTAAGGAATTAATTCGCGATTAAAATGATTAACTTAAGATAAGTTAACTAACCAGAATTTATTTACTAAGAGTTAATAATTGATTAGGCAAATCAAATACGCAGCTAAACTTATCTAGATTAACAATATATCAAAGACAGATTTATTGATAAAAAATCTTATGAACCGTTCACATAACGGTATTTATAATCTCAGCCTAGATAACAGTAACCACGTTACTGGATTAGAATAACCTCCGATCAGAATTAAAACTAAGATCTTAGATAAGATTTTATTCGTTAAGATGCGAATCTTACCTCGATTTTTAATCGAAGGGTACGCGAAGGAGGGACAGTAGCAGAAGCCGAGATCAAGTCTCGTTGCAGTAGAGAAAAATAACGAGGTGGGCTTTCTATAAAACAAAGCATGTTTTATTAGATTAATAGCTCTTTTAAAGTATTGTCATGCCATAAATGTTTTCAGTTTTTGTATGATGCCTATCTGTTAAATGGCGAAATGCCAATTCATAAATCGAATTCGGGTCCTTGAATGATCAGCTATTATTCTTGGACTAGTGTACACATTGATCGTGTCATTCAGATAGTGACCGATCAGGTGACCGAGTGAGGTGGCCAACTCCTCGGGCACAACAAACTCAGATATGGTAGATTACTACAGAACTTAGTCTGCGCAGACACTTTTAAGATAACTCAGTTTTTCGTGAACATAGACCTTTCAATAAAACCCTATGCTTCACTATGAATGGCCTGACAATAAAAATGTTTTGGGCATTGTGTCCACTGAGTACTCCGTACTCACGCCCTGTACATTATTTCCAATGTGCAGGTTGAGCTGGATGACGGAAGAGTGACCAGCGATGTTTTGTCGAAGATTAGCGATTAGTATAGTTGATGAACACTCTTGGTAATACGTGTCTCCATACACGTATTTCCACACATTTCCGCTGCGTACACTCTAATATTCTGAATCATCTTCAATTTGGTTGTTATCTAAGTCAGAATCATGACAAGTCGTGTCGTACTACTTTCAACTATTATGCCCACTATCGATGTTGCTTTATAATTTGTTAGCGTCAAATCTCAAAATTTCACTTCATTTTCTTTATTATTCGTAAATTCCACCATAGTCACGAATCACCGAGCTTTGCTATTAATTAGTAAAGTGCGGTCGTGACATCTTCACTATCATGAATGAAATTTATTGAAGAAATTATCATTACTTATGAGTTATGATCAATATTTTAAAAATCAAGACCGAACTGGCCAGTTCGATCGGGAACTGATCTCGGTACCAGTCCGATTGACCCTAAATAACCGATGGGCGGTCAGACCGCATTTGGACCGGCAGAACGGGGAAAAAAAACTGTCAGAACCAAATTTGGCACATCATCTTAATATAGGGTAAATACCCATAAATAGCCATTTTCATATGATAAAAGTCTTTTTTGGCCATCAATAAGTAAATGGTCTAATTCTAGTCATTTTTCAAATTTCATGACATTTATGCCCTTATGGTGCATTTAATTGCTTGTACGAATAAACGGTTACTCGTGTTCGTATGCACGATCGATTCTCATTTTGCTCGTGTTCGTGCACACGAACACGAACACAAACACAAGTGTATTCGTACAATCGTAAAAAAAAAAGTACAATGTGAGAGATTTAATTTCCAGAGATGTGCGCTCTTCACCGGCATACTCTCTAGTTTCAGCGACAACGGCGCCCCTCGACACCAGCCTCATCCCGTAGCTTCGCTCAACCTTCCCCGCCGACGGAGACGGCAACAACACGGTGGCGATCGACACCAGATCTAGAAATTTGTTCAACATTACTTTGACAATCTCTACAATGAGAGAAGAATTTTGCAATCCAATTAATCGCATATCTGACAATACGGCGGCGACCTCTCGAAGGGGATCAGAGAAGAGAGAAAGAGAGGCGGAAGCGGCGGCAGCGATTGGTGATGACGGCGGCGTCGGTGGTTTGAAAGTGGTGGATGAAGGCGAAGAGAGAGAGAGAGAGAGAGAGAGAGAGAGAGAGAGAGAGAGAGAGAGAGAGAGAGAGAGAGAGAGAGAGAGAGAGAGAGAGAGAGAGATCCGTGAGATGGGGGGAGGGGGGTTGGGGTAGAGATTAGGGTTTTATTTTTATTTTTTTTTAATTGAATTCCATTAAGGGTAATAAGGTCTTTACATATGAAAAATGGCTAGAATTAGACTATTCTTTTATTGTTGGCTAAAAAAGACTTTCTTTTATAAAAATGGCTATTTTAGGGTTTGCCTCTCTTAATATATATATATATATATATATATATATATATATATATATACATACATACATACATACATACATACATCCATATAGAAATGCTCCACTAGCCACGGTGGACATACTTAATGTGTCCACCGGTGATGTTGCAGTGCCACGTCTGAAATTTCTCTTTTTAGGGTTTAGTTTTTATGTTAGGGTTTAGTTTTTTTATAATAGGGTTTAATTATTTTTGGTACGGTTTTTATTAACTTCCTTATATATTTCAATGTCACGTCATCCGTGAGCATATTAAGCATGCCCACGGTGAGCATTAGAGCATTACTCTACGTGTATATATATATATATATATAACGTTTTTAAATACTTTTAAATCACAAAACTTTCCAGCTTAGTTTTCTTTTCTCCCTTATAAATATTTTTTCAACTGCTTTAAAAATAATGTACTCCCAAATTGGTAATAAATGAATAAATATAAATTGATCAAATTTATGATTGGTGAAACTCCAATTATTTATTGTTATAGATTTTAACTTATTTATTATGCAATTTAATATGTATATTTATGAAATTGATGATTCTTTTACTTTATAAGTTATGAATTTATGAATACTTTATATTTTTCGCATATTTAATTATTAATAATATTATTAATTTAACGAACGGTACAATCACGGTTCAACCGATTGAACCATGACCCCAAGGCTTTGCCGGTTCGATCTTCAGTTTGATTTTTAAAATATTGGTTATGAGATTGATATAACTCATTAAACTTTGTTCAGGTTAGATCGAGTCTGGTTTGGTCGGGCTGATCTTGGCTCATTGGGCCAAATGAAGAAATCTAACGCGTATAATTTTTGTGACTTTTTTGGACTGCAAGCGGATAGAGGTGGCAAAGAAACGGGTTGGCCTGGACCAATCCGAGTGAGATGGGCTTTTAGAAAAAAAAATCAAATATGATTGGGCCGATCCGAAATTTTGTGGAGCCAAAATTAATTATGAAACATTCCTACCCAAATTAATACTTATATTGTAAAATGATCAAGTCATGCTAGTCTTGGGCCCACCGAGCTTTACATAATTTTGGGCGGGTAGACTTGCCTTGAAATGCAAATGCAACCAAGACTATAATCTTGTAGCTGACTCGGCTCGAGATCGTATCGGTCAAACCCGAATTGACGAACCAAGTTGGGCTATAAGATTTTAGACCCAAGTTCAACCATTTTTTCTAACAAGCCCAGCCCAAGTTTGGCCTGCTACAACAATGGACCTAGGCTAAGCTAGGCAAATAAGCTCGATGGGCTTGAGTCGATCTGATACTTTGCATTATACTAATATATAATTTAATTAAAAAATGATCATTCTATCATTGCTGATACGAACCATAGGAATTCATTCACTTGGTTCATTCCATTCTCATCCTTATTTTTTTTATCAGACAAACACAACACACACACCACGCACCTGGGGTGACTCGAACCCCCGATCTCTTGATTTGAGGGGTGGTGTCTTACCAATTGAGTTGTGCTTCGTCGTCTCATTAATATCTTCATTACATTCCTAAGTTCATTCTATTCCTGCTAAATTTCATTCCTAAGACTTGTATAATACACTCATATTATGTTAAGGTTCACGAATGGATTTTCTAAGTTATTAAAATATAAGGATGTTTAAGGTAATTTAAAAGGGCACACTTGGGTCAGTCCGGCTGTACGGTGAGTGACTTAAAAAGATTGACACTTTTATTCGTATAGATTAATACTTTTTCTGCATAAAGATTGACATTTTTATTCGTTAAATAATTATGTTAAAGATTGACACTTTTATTCGTGTAGATTAACACTTTTCTGCATAAAGATTGACATTTTGGGCCGGCCACACTATGAGTCCGGCCTCACCCAAGTTTTTGCCATTTAAAAGATATAATGATGTTTAATTAATTTGTAATTTTTCTGAGCAGATATGGCTGAAATAATATTGGTAAGAGATCGATCTATCGCTCTGGTGGCCAACAAAGAAGGAACCGCTCTGCATCTGCTTGCTCAACAAAAGATATCAAATCTAATACAGGAGACTGCAAAACCGATTGCAACGGAATTTGCAGAAGTACTTTTAGAGGAAATGTTTCGTACTCTTAGCCTTAAAAAATGTAGATGGTGGTGGTGAGGTTCATAAAACTTATTTTATATAAAAGAAATTATTTACCGTGCTAATTTTTCCTTCATTTTTCAAAAAAACTGTACACTCTCACTCGCACACTAGCACGTGCCTAGATCACTAACTCAAAACCTGAATTAAATCTATATAGTTTGAGGAAAAAAGCCTTACCACTGATATTTGTGTGGCTGTTGTTTATATCTCCAGAGTTCCGCAAATTACAGGAGAATCTTTGGAAGGTGATGCAAAAATTGGAAAAAGATAGCCTACTTGAGCTGATAAGAAAACCCCATCTTCTCCACGATGCCACGAAAGCAGGGAATGTGGACCTCGTAACTATGATCATTCGTAGTTACCCTCAACTTATATGGGACACTGATAGTCATGGGCACGATATCTTCCACATCGCTGTCATACACCGCCAGAGTGAGATGTTTAACCTCATCAATCAGGTTGATCCCATGATGGGATTTAGGTCTATTTTTCAAGACCAACAAGGTAACAACATCTTGCACTTAGCAGCAAAACCAGCAGCTCTTACCAAAAGGGAGTTACCCCCGGCTCTCCAGATGCGAAGCGAATTACTGTGGTTCGAGGTGAGAATCAAATCTTTTGCTAAATGAAAATCCCGACCTATTGGTTTGATGGGAAGCGTTCTACCAATTGAACTACATCTGCATGTTATGAATATGAACAGATGGTGAAGAAAAAGGCACCACCCGCTTGCGCGGTGATGAGAAACAAAAAGGGGTTGACACCCAAAGAACTGTTCTCCAAGAAGCATAAGAAACTTTTGGGAGAGAGCGAGACGTGGATGAGAAACACGGCCGATTCTTGCATGTTGATCGCGACTATATTGCTGACCGTGGTGTTTACTGCGGGCTTCACCGTACCAGGTGGATATGGAGGCCAAACAGGGGAGCCTGTACTTGCCAAGAAATACTGGTTCAAAGTTTTCCTGGTGTTCGAAGTACTAGGGTTCCTTGGCGCAGTAATCAGCATAGTGGCTTTCCGATCCATCATGGCTTCGCGCTTTGCCGAAGAGGATTTCAAGTCTGTGCTGCCGATCACACAGGTGGTCGGGTTCCAAGCTCTTGTGCTGTCTCTGGTTGGGGCTTTCTCAGCTTTCATGTCGTCGATTTCGTTGTTCAACCTCCAAATGAATGGTGTGGTCTGGTTTGGTTTCTGCACTTTGTATTTTGTTGGCGGAATTTGGGTTGCCGCAGAATTGGGTGCTATGTATCAAGACATTATGCTCAAGGACTCCATTCGCTCCACCAAGCATACCATTTTCGAACCTCCGAGGATGAATATCAAGCTGCCATTTCTTACTCGTGCAGTTATTGCATATATTAGGGCACTTAAGAGTTAAAATCTGAAAACTAGTCACTGGTGTGGTGTTTTGCGTTTGCCTGTGTTTTTGTACAATTCATAAGAACTCACCGGTCTGGACTCTTGAATAAGTAATGTGGTATTATATAGAAATAGCCACTTTTTATAACAAAATAACTTTTTTAGCTATGTTAATAAAAATGAACTTTTCTAGCCACTTTTATTTGTATGTATTGTCTAAAATATCCTTTATTTTTCTATTTTCTTTTCCATTTTATATTTTTCCATTCTTGTTTCCTTTTTTCCTAAATTTGCGATGCCCAATTCTTCTTCCCCAAAACATCAAAATTTTGTTCACACTGTCTCGTGACTCTTCTTAAAACTTCTATTCTCCTGCTTCTTTTCTTTTTATTTTCATTTTCACCTTTCGTATTCTCCTTGCTCCTTTTTTTTCCTGAATTGCGATACCCATTTTCTTCTTCTTCCCAAAACAAACCTCTCTGCCGTATATTCTCAAAGAAAAAAGGAAAAAAAAAAAAAAAAAAAAAAAGCCATATATTGTATTTGTCCCAACCCCTATTATCTTTCTTTATCCAAGAAATATACGACAACAATCAATTAATTCACATGTTGAGCAAAGAAACTTAATCATTCAGCAATTATAATACATTGCCTAATCATTTAGGAGACCCTTGACGTTCATTCAGCATGATAAAAATTAATTTATTTGTTCAGAAATGAAAATAAAACATACGTATAACAAAATAAAAGAAAAGATAGGGGATAATTTTGTCATTAAACATCAAAAGTGGCTAAAAAAGTTCATTTTTATAAACATGGCTATAAAAGTATTTTTCTTATCCAAAATAGGTATTTTAATTTTTGTCCCATAAGTAATTATTGGGGAAAAATAATATTTTTCTTTTCAAATTTAAAGTAATTAAGAATAATCTCTTATAAATATTTAAATATGACTTAAATATTTTAATTTATTAATTTATGTATATTAAGAAAAATGCTACTGTATGGCCGACCCACATTATGACTGAATATCATTATTGTAACTAAATTTGAGCAATCGAGGCTACCCAGCCCGGTTTAGTGGCAGCCGGGTTGTTTTTGTGACTCAGAACGAACCGGTCAAAACCATTTGAACTGGCAAACCGGTTTACTTTTAAAAAAAATTAAATTTTGCATTCATGAATGCTTGAGTTTGTGACTTCTTAGTTGATAGACCAACATAATAACCAATTGGACTATCAATAAACATATGATAAAATAAAAATAAAAATAAAAATAAAAATAAAAATAAAAATAAAATAAAAATAATATATTTAACAATAAATTACTACTGAAATCGATATTGACATAATTTTTATCAAGTTATTAGCAATGAATATTTTTAGATGATTGGTTTGGGTCTATTTGTATTTCTTAAATGAGATTGAAATACATAAAAAGATGATTATGATAATAAAAAGAACATATTAAAAAGAATGAGTTGTAATTTGTAAATGTTTTATTTTTAAACTTATCTTAGTATAAATTTTGATATAAAAACACTTCATCTTATTCATGCAAATATTAATAATTTATATATTTTTATATTAATTTTCAATTGATATAGATATAAAATTAAAACATGTTCATAGCTCAAATATTTATATATTTTACAAAATATTATACTATATAATAATATATTTATGGGTCATCCGGTTTTTTAAAAATGGGTCAACCTGTCGAACTAGTGACCCAATGACCCAATTGAACGACTCTGATTTTCAAAACATTGATTAATAGATGCAATTCAGGAATGCACAAGTTATAAACATGTGAAGTCATGAATTGTAACATTAACAATGAAATGCCAAATTTGCATTTTGATATTCTACATCGAATAATTAATAGATATCAAAGTAGTATAAGTATGGGTTCATGACTGTTTGGACAAAACAAAGACAAATGTCAAATACTTGCTAACGAACCTCATTATGCCATCATAGTATAACGGTCTCCCAATGCCTTGAGACCCTAGCTAAGTGAACTAATCTCCTCAATCAAGGCACCCTAGCTAAGTGAACTAATCTACTCCATCCATCAAAATTAAATTGACATGTATAGAAACTCCCTAGGTGCCTGAAATTGAATGGTAAAAACAAAACATACCTGGAGGGGATGTTTTAAGTGAAACTCTTATTCTACGCACGTAACAGCCAACAAAATCAAACAATTTAAAACTACACATTCATGTGAAACTCATATTTGACTCATACTACAACAAATCAACACCTTGAAACTAATGTCAAAATTCGTAGACGGAGGGCTTTCTTCATCTACGTATTGAGGCTGCAAGCACAAAATTACATTCGAACAGCTCCCTTAAAAGCGGATCGGATCAATGATTCGGGATTTTTCAAATGTTCTCTTTTGCAGAATTCCTAATTATTGTTGTGGTGGGGATTAATTTTGTAAATTAATTTGGATGTTTCTAACAATTACTGTAGATTTCGTGTGCAAGGAGAAGATGAGAGGGAAACAATAGATGATAGAGCAGCCGTCAGTGGCATAAGTTTTTTTCTTGTTTTATCTTTGAGAAGAACAGAAGTTTTGCTGGTATGGAGAAGGATTTGGAAGAAAAAAAGATAATATAAAATAAAAAAAGTAGAAAAAGAAAATTGGAAAATAGAACTTTTGTGGAGATATGGTGGCTGAAGTTGTACCAATGGTACAGTGGAAGAATCGTAGTCACTCGTTCAACAAAAATTAGTAGTCAAAAGATTAAAAAAAAAAAAAGAAGAAAGAAAACAGAATATAAAGGATAATTTAGGTATAACCAATAAAAATTGCTAAATAAGTTTTTTCTTATCATGGTGGCTAAAAAAGTTTTTCTTATGAAAAATGGCTGTACGGCAGGCCCAGCCCAGCCCATCCAACAAATTGAGTTTTCGGCTCACAGGCTAGCATGGACGAAGAATACTCTTATAAGCCCCATAATAAACTCCAAATATCCATATAATCCGGCCCAGTAATAGGAATGCTATCAACGTTCTACTATTTTCAATTTATGACCTTAGTACTAATTTATTTTGTCAATATCTCAAATTTTAATATTTTTATTGAAAATGCCCCATGTTCTCTTTTGGCTATAAGACATCTTAAACTTTTAATAATTCCTCATTTTTCTCCCAAAGTTACTCCAACCTCGACATCTTATTTGGAAGAAAAGCGTTTTACCAATTGAAATGCGCTTCATTGTCTAAAATTTTAATTTATTTTTGTATTACAACTTTTCAAAATGACAGTATATTGGCGTCAGGCCATCTCACTTCATTGGTGAGCCAAGTCACCGTTCCCACAATAGGAACAAGAAAATATGGGACATTTAAAAAAAATATTGAAAATTTGAAACATTTATAAAAATAAATTGAAGTTGGTGTTATAGATAAAAATATATATATGAAAAATATAGAAAGAGGAATGTCTTTTCTTGTTTTATGAATAGTTGTTAGTAGTAGCAGTAGTTGTAGAAGCACACTTTTATTTCTTGTAGTATAAATATCATTTTCCCTTGTATTTCGTACTATAGCTTTCACAATGTAATAATGAAGAATTTATCTCCAATTTTATTTTGTGTTCTTCTTCGCATCTCTTCCTCTGTTTGTTTTCTCCTCTGCAAATTTTCCTACAATTCATGTTCAATTTAGTTTTTCAACTTGGTAAAAGAGCACGAATCTTCTGCAGCATGTCTCAGATCTGTTTTTGGTTCTTCTACTCTATCGATCAGTTTTCATCTATTCAGCTTCGGTCGGAGACGTCATCGCGCCTCTGCATTCTATAAGGTTTTCTATGCTGCCTTCATTCTTCTTAGCAATTAAATTGATCTCTGTCTAGCTTTTTCTCTGAAATCGCAAGTTGCAATGTTATTGCCTCTATGGTTAAGGGTTTTCTCTTCATTCTCTATATTTTTGGTTTCTCTTTGGTTTTACCGATTACTCTTGCTTGTCTGTTCCAACCTTAGATGGTTGTTATATTCTCTCTTTCTCTAGATCGATCTGGATCGATGTGATTCAAGTCTCTCTCTGTCTACAATTTGCGAGTTGCAAATTTAATTTTGATTCTCAAATCGTGTGTTGGATTTCTCTCGTTCAAATTTTAGTTCCCAATCTATGATTGATTGGAGTTTTGGCTAGATCTCATGTGAGAATCTAAGCTTATCTCACTCAGTTTGTTTTCCACAATTCGTGAGTTGCGATTGTGATGTCATCTCTCTCTCTCTTGTCTTTGCTATGAGAAAATCTCATTTACTCTGCCTTTCACCAATTAAATCGGTAAATCTTGTCGTAATGCGTTTCTAAAAGTTTGCTAAAGATTGATGTTGATCTTAGCTTCTGTCATTTCTCAGTTGAAATCGCAAGTCGTGAATTTCATTGTGTCTCTCGTCTTTTGGTCTCCGATCTATGTCGATTAGGGTTATTTTTGGATTTCGTCTCTGTTTTGTGTTGATCAGATGGTGAGTTGGATTTTGTGTGAAATCTAAGCTCGTTTGTCTCTTGATTGGTTTAGTCTCTTTCATCATCTTTCAATTAATTCTCTCATCTCCTTGTCGTTTAACTCGTTGGATTTCGTCTAGTTTCTCTAGTTCTTATAGTGAGGGTGAGTTGTGAGTAGTAATAGATGCATGCTACAATTTAAATCATCAAAATCATCTTCATCATATGATGATTTCTCTTTGTATTGAGCAATGTCATTGGTTAGAAATATTGTATTATGGTTGATGTTCTTGTCATGATTTTTAGATGTAAAAGTATTGAAATGAAAATAGGGTAGTTCGTTTGATATAGCTTGAAGCTCTGAATTGTAATATGTCATCCTAGTTGAAATTGTTGTATTGATCTCTTGTTCAAGCAATCTCGCTGCAAAAGATATGTCTTTGGCTTTGGAGTTGCTTTGAATCAGTGGAATAAAGTTGCTCGATTTATCCTTTCCTTTTTTTTTATTGTTGATAGTTGTGTTTTGGCAAGATTGGACCATGTTTCATGTACTCTCATCTTGAGGGGGAGTATGAAAAATATAGAAAGAGGAATGTCTTTTCTTGTTTTATGAATAGTTGTTAGTAGTAGTTGTAGAAGCACGCTTTTATTTCTTGTAGTATAAATATCATTTTCCCTTGTATTTCGTACTGTAGCTTTCACAATGTAGTAATGTAGAGTTTTTCTCCAATTTTATTTTGTGTTCTTTGCATCTCTTCCTCTGTTTGTTTTCTCCTCTGCAAATTTTCCTCCAATTCATGTTCAATTCAATTTTTCAACTTCATTGGTGAGCCAAGTCACCGTTCCGACAACAGGAAAAAGAAAATATGGGACATTTAATAAAAACATTGAAAATTTGAAACATTTACAAAAATAAATTGAAGTTGGTGTTATATATATATATATAATAGAAAATTAAAGATCAATCAACCACGATTTTCTTGATTATTTTGCTAAATGATTGCCTAACTAAATAGACTCCCACAAGTGTATGGGTTCAATTGTAGTACAATGAAAATCAAGGTCGATCCTCAGAGACTAGATCGATAGAAGTGCAAGTACCATTACTAAATTGCTTGGATTTATCTAAGCTAACGAATATTTTTGGTTTAATTTTAGAACTAACTACTTAAAACAAAAGAGACTAAGTGAATGAAAACATGCAAGTAAACAAAGTGATTGAAAATCAAAGGGAGAAAGCTATCCTAGAGACTTGGCATCAATAATTTTGCAAGTGAATCGATCATAACCACACTAATCCTATGATTGGAATTTACTTAATAGGGCGATCACGAATTATATTTGGCCCCCTCCCGGACGACCAATTCCGTAGATTACTAGCTAGAAACGTTGTCCCCAACCGAATGCTAGCTTATAACTCTAAAAAGTGCTTAAGATCAAGTGCCCTCACTCAACTCTCAACCTCCCGGTTTTTTTGAATTAAAGTGCCTATTAATCACAATCCTATATTGAATCTCATCTCCCGAATTTTGACCCAATATCAATTAACATGTTTAAAAGGTAGCTAATCAATTAAACAAGCATTTAAAGCATGATTAATAAGAATAAGTAAAGACCCAATCATAGAATAGCATGATTAATCACAATTCATTACAAAATCACTTAGCCAAATCTCTAGAATAAAGGAAATTAGCCACACATGTTCATATCTAGCATAATCCCCAAATCATGAGAAAACATTATCCAATAACAAAAAGAAAAAGGGAAATGAAGAAAATCAAATCCTATTTCTTGAGCTCTTGAATCTTGAATTCTTGATGCCTTCTTCTTCAATCTTCAATGGATGATCCTCTCCCAAAAATGGAATGAAATGATGGATGATGATTATATGAAATGGAAGTGTAGAGATTTTGTGTGTGAAATGGGTGTAAGTGTGTGCAAAAGGTGGCTGGGGAGAAGATGACCTAGGGAAATGAGCTCACATTGGTATTTATATGTTGGCATAAGAATAGGGTTTATTTTGTAATTAGGAAAAGTAGTTTGGGGTGAAAAGTGGAATAAAATAGAAATTAAAGAGCAAAAATGGAAGAAATCCGGAGAAAAGAAAGGCGGAGTGGTCGCTCCCTCAAACCGCTCGGCGAAGAACAATAAGAAAGGGGCGGCGCGCTATCTTCACTGTTTCCGTTGTTGACCGCTCGCTTGGTCGCGCGCTAGACCGCTCCTGACAGTGCAATGATTCTTCTTCAGCGCGCTACCACTTGCGTTGCCAGCTCTCTGATTTCTTTCCGACTCGTTCTCCCTCTTCCGAGCTCCGAGTTGACTTCCGTCTTTTTCTACGGACTCCTCTCGACCCGAGCTCCGATATGGAATTGCTCTCTTTGCCTAATTTCAACTCCTTCTTCCTGAAAAATAAACAAAATGAACCAAGAAGTACCATTCGACAAAAATAGAGCAAACACATCGAAAGAGGTACAAACTAGCATTCAATTCACACTTATTTCACCAACTTTATCCTAAAATGAAGAGTAAAAACCATGTTTGTCAACCCCCAAACTTAAATCGTTGATTGTCCCCAAGCAACAAAGAAATGAGAAAGAAATTGTTACAAACACGGGACTTATGAATCATTGATGCTTTTATGCCTCAGAATTTTTTAAGAAAGAAAGTGAAGACTCATGAATTAGCAAGCAATCAATGTGTCACAAGGAATAACAAACTTCAACACCTAAACCCTCTTTGGAACTTGAATCCTCACAAATGGATTTTATCAAGGTGCACACCACTCTCAAGTGTATAGGATAGGAAGTATTTCACTCGATTTGAAACAATACAAGTACTCTACCATAGGCTTGCCATTCATTCTAACCTCTCTTTCGTTCAATGTGTTTTAAGATGAAGATCAAAAAGGGCTTTATATTTGGTTGTAATGAGGGCTCTTTGGTAAGGTAGGATATTTTTGGCTAAGTGACTCGTATTTCAATTAAAGTTTTACAACTCTAAGCACACAAGTAACTAGCTCTCTCTTCAACCCCCCAAACTTATTCGATACTTTGTTCGAATTAAGTTTGGATCACTCTTAATTCTTCCCACAATACCCAAATCATGCAATCCTCTCCTCAAGAAAACCATTATTGCTATGATATTCAACTATTCCTTATTATATTTCCCCAAAATTTCATACTAGTCATACCCTTTTATGCTCACTTCTTCTTCTTTTTTTTTCTTTTTTTTTTTTTTAATAATAAACAAGAGCTTATAAGGGCACTAGTATCTACCAACATTATCCTTATAGAGCAAAGAAATTTCCACTTTTATCACCCACCTACACATCCCAAAATAACACTCAAATCCAAGTTCTACCCTTTCATTCTTGGTTAAATCAAAGAAAAAGCTAAAGCTCAAAGGGGCTAACTAGGATTTTTATGAAAGTTTGGACAATATTTTTGGACAAAGTGGCTAACAAAGAAGGCCTTTAATCATTTCTTCTCTTAAAACACATCTACTCAACTTCGAGAAAGAATCATGGCAAGTTCTAGAGAGATACAAGCATGCTCAAACAATCACACACAACAAAAAAATGTAGGATTGCATAGATATAACAATCATAGGCTCAAATCCTCACATGGTAAAATATTTGATTCAAGTTCAAAGAGTGTCAAATGTCTCCACTTATTATTCCATGATCAACACATCATGCCTACATAATTCTTAAGCCTCAAATTCACATGAACAAAACATTTTTTCATAACATCATTGGCCTAGCATCAACTATCATCCAAACCATGCTCATATCACATTTCAATGACTCAATTCTTTGCACTCAAGCATAACCAACAATCCAACTTTGGATCACCATCAATTCATTAATCACCAATGCATCATGAAAGCAATTCAAATCATAATCCCCAAAACAATTCACATCACACATAAATAACTAAAGTCAACCAAGAACCAAGAAACCAAGAACCAAGAACAAACCAAACTAAATAACTAAAATAAAGCAAATAAAAGATAAAGGATAAGCAAACCACACACTTCTCCAACCCCCCAAACTTATTTCACACTAAGTGTGCAATAAGTTTGAAATAAGAAGTGGCGGTTTACTTATCAAGAGCTCACAAACTTCACGAAGGAGGAGGAGGTGGTGGCCAAAAATGGTTGTGGAGCTTTTGCATCATTTCCATCATCTTGTTTTGCTTCTCACGGATAAGAGCGGTGTCCATCCGGAGTTCCCTAAGCTCGTGTGTATAGATAATGTGTCGCTCCTCGGCTCTATCATTCATGGCCTTCATCCTTGTTTCCACAGTCTCATGTCTCTTTGCCCCTTCATCTTCCAAGCTTTGTAGGCGAGTCCTCAAGGCAGCGTATTGAGCATCCAAAACATTCTCTTGCCCTTGTCGATGAGCTCCATGAGTGGAGGTCTCTCTATGTTCACCTTCACCTCCTTGCCACTCTTCATGTTGAGGCGTTGCCATTTTCCAATTATCACGAGATTCATGATCACACACCGTAGTGAGTGCTGGATATGGCAAAGGAAAGAAGGTCCCATTTCGAAATACAAGTCTAATATCACGAACTCCATCAATCACCCTCATTTTTCGAAGTGTATCTAGATCCACATCCAACGATCCCTCAAGAGGTTCATATCCATGCCTAAATCCAAAGTGCTCAGCTATTGGAGTGATGAAACCACCTGAGTAAATTGTACTTGGAATGCCATGTACCATAAAGTTGAAATGCTCCATTAAGTGATAACCGACATTCATGTTTGTACCCGTCATCATGCAATATAAGGCGAAAAGTTCTTTCACTGAGATTCCCGTATTGTTCTCTCTTCCAAATAGACCAAAAGCCATGATCCGTTGAATGTATCGAAACACAGGGTTCCGAATAGACGAGGCCTTGGAAGAATTGGAGATGTAAGGTTTATCTTCAAGGATGAGATCCGACCATACGGGTCGATGATTGAAACCACGAGGGGCTCCGGCTAAACCACCTTTTGGGACTTTGAGAATCTCTTCATTAAGTTCATCCGCCGACAAGTGCCTCCGAACATTTCCAAGTTGAAATGACATGGTATTCGTCTTCTTGTCCATAGCAAATGTGCTTAAAAACTCGAGCACCAAAGGTTTGTATGTTGGCCACCTTGCAGACATGATGTGAGTCCACCCGACTCTTCCGAAGAGAATCCACACATCATCATAAATCCCCATATCTTTCATACATTTCTCATGTGGATATCTTGTGGGCTTCATGGTAATGCGATAGAGATCCTTCCACAGTTTTTGAGTGGCTTTATCCGGAAGATTAATGCCATACTTCCCTGGATCATTATCAGCATACTCACGAACCACAGCGGACGAGCTATTCACTCTACTCCTCTTCCCCGTGTTTGTAGCGGAGCGACCCATTGTGCCTAAAGAAACCAAAACAATCCAAAATTAAAAATAAAATAAAATAAAAATAAAAGAGCCACACAACTTTCACCTTCAAGCTACAACTCTCAAACTTGTTTACTAACATAATAATCATGAATAAGAGATGAAACCTAAGCATAAACTTGAAGCTTAGAATCAAACCCCCATTCTCAAGTGTGTGTAAACGAGTTTCCACCTTCACGTCTCAACCCACAAGCATATACACTCAAATTTAAGCTAATGAAAATAAGCTCTTATTCATGAATTTATCCATATTTTCACTTCAAAAATCAAAATGCAAGAAGTTAAACTCAGAATTTTCATGAACAAAACTCATTCCCACATGCTTATCCATCATGTACACAAAGCCCAAGAAAAAATTACCAATGCTTTTGAATTAAAGTGCCTATTAATCACAATCCTATATTGAATCTCATCTCCCGAATTTTGACCCAATATCAATTAACATGTTTAAAAGGTAGCTAATCAATTAAACAAGCATTTAAAGCATGATTAATAAGAATAAGTAAAGACCCAATCATAGAATAGCATGATTAATCACAATTCATTACAAAATCACTTAGCCAAATCTCTAGAATAAAGGAAATTAGCCACACATATTCATATCTAGCATAATCCCCAAATCATGAGAAAACATTATCCAATAACAAAAAGAAAAAGGGAAATGAAGAAAATCAAATCCTATTTCTTGAGCTCTTGAATCTTGAATTCTTGATGCCTTCTTCTTCAATCTTCAATGGACGATCCTCTCCCAAAAATGGAATGAAATGATGGATGATGATTATATGAAATGGAAGTGTAGAGATTTTGTGTGTGAAATGGGTGTAAGTGTGTGCAAAAGGTGGCTGGGGGAGAAGATGACCTAGGGAAATGAGCTCACATTGGTATTTATATGTTGGCATAAGAATGAGGTTTATTTTGTAATTAGGAAAAGTAGTTTGGGGTGAAAAGTGGAATAAAATAGAAATTAAAGAGCAAAAATGGAAGAAATCCAGAGAAAAGAAAGGCGGAGTGGTCGCTCCCTCAAACCGCTCGGCGAAGAACAATAAGAAAGGGGCGGCGCTCTATCTTCACTGTTTCCGTTGTTGACCGCTCGCTTGGTCGCGCGCTAGACCGCTCCCGACAGTGCAATGATTCTTCTTCAGCGCGCTACCACTCGCGTTGCCAGCTCTCTGATTTCTTTCCGACTCGTTCTCCCTCTTCCGAGCTCCGATTTGACTTCCGTCTTTTTCTACGGACTCCTCTCGACCCGAGCTCCAATATGGAATTGCTCTCTTTGCCTAATTTCAACTCCTTTTTCCTGAAAAATAAACAAAATGAACCAAGAAGTACCATTCGACAAAAATAGAGCAAACACATCGAAAGAGGTACAAACTAGCATTCAATTCACACTTATTTCACCAACTTTATCCTAAAATGAAGAGTAAAAACCATATTTGTCACTAAATTCTCATAATTTTGGCTAATTAGTCAATATATTAATATGATTAACATATATGTCTTCATAGAATTTCAATTTGAATAGAAGTCTCATAATTTAAATCATCTATATATACTCAATTATTTATACTCAATCATTTATTATATATATATTTATATATAATATTTTTTATTTATTTAAATTGGTGTAAAATAGTTTACAAATATTATAATATATATATATATATATATATATATATGTGTGGTATATGTGTGTATGTGTGTTTATACGCATATATATAATACATATAGATAATATTATTGGCATATATTAATATGTATAACTAAATTCTTATGGCAATAATTGATTAGTTATAATCGTCCATATTTTTTTATTTCCTTCCTTTATAGATAAAATAATACTATTATGGGAGTAAATATATACAGAGTATTAATTTATTTTAGAAATATTTAAATTTTTTGAAAAGTTTAATTTTATGATTTTGTCTTATTAATAAATTGATTTTTGTTTAATTTATGATATCAAATTGATATTTGAGAGATATAACTTTATCAATAGGAAAACTCAAACATGATTGAGTCATCTCAAATAAAATTTTATTAAGTTTATATACATGAAGAGAAGATGACTTCATTCACAGGAAAAATTACATGTCATGGAGTAATCCTTAATCAACATTTAAAATAATTAATAGACGACTTGAATTGATAACAAGTAAACATATCCGAGAAATGTCAACTTTCCTTAACAATCATCTAATTGACTGGTGACTTGACATTCTATCAATCAATATTTATACCAAACGACGGGCGGCTTTACGTTAAAATGACTATAACAACACGAAAAAATCATACCTCTAATTGAGTTCTTTTTTTTTCCTAATCGCATCTCTCCTAATCTATTTTTCGATGACAATAATCAAAGGCTGATTGACATTCAAAGTGAGTAAAACTAACCGAGTAATGCTAGACCTTATTTATCTATTCTTTCAAATTCAGTTCGATGCTATTTTTTTAGAATGGATCATAATCAGTCTATCTATAATTTTAAAATAAAAAATTATATTCGTCCTGGCATTTAAATTCATTACAACTTAAAAAAAAATTAAGTTCTACTTCTTTGCAATTAAATTAAACTACTCGAGAAATTACATATTTTTCTGACCTAATTTTTTTGTTAATGTAAATAACGAGTGACTTCAAAAATATTATCTATCTTGAACTATTCTTGTATTTTTCTATTTCGATTGTTTGGACTTATAACTTTTTCAATTGATTTATAGGTATTTTATGCAAGTTAATCATATTGGTTTTTTTTAGCGAATCAATAGGATAACGCATGCATAAAAGAGTTAAAAAAATAAATATATAACTTGATATTCAAAATGAGCATATACCTAAGAAATGTTATACCTAATTGACATATTTTTCTAATAATTCGAGGAATGTTACACCTCTTTATCCGATTTTTGAATTACATAGAACAATGAATGACTTGATATTAAAAAAAGAATATAGCTACATGAGAAAATATTATCTCTTCTTTTAACCTATTTTTTAAATAAATGCTCACATTTTTTTCCCTTATAAATTTGCCGCAATACTATCACGTATAAATTATTATATACTCGCTCTGTCCACCAATAGTTAATTATTTTATTTTTTTGACACGTGTTTCCACGCATCTTGATGATGGGTTTTAAAATGATTTTTTGCAAAAAAAAAAAAAAAATCTTTAACGGGATACTACAACTTTTGGTGGATGGGAAATATATTTCTTATATATTTAATTTAAAAATTATAAGTGATTCCGTCGAATTTTGACGGGCGCTACACTAGAAAATATTCTCTTAAATGAATTTTTAAAGTACTATCATTTTGAAACAAATAATTAAATATATTTTTTTAACTTTCGAATAATTCGAGGAATGTTACACCTCTTTATCCGATTTTTGAATTACATAGAACAATGAATGACTTGATATTAAAAAAGAATATAGCTACATGAGACAATATTATCTCTCATTTTAACCTATTTTTTTATATCATTCTATTTTTTAAAATAAATATTCACGTTTTTCCCCTTATAAATTGCCGCAATAAAATCACGTAAAAATCATTATATACTCTCGTTGTCCACCAAAAGTTGATCATTTTCTTTTTTGGCACGCGTTTCCACGCATCTTGATGATGAGTTTTAAAATGATTTTTTGAAAAAAAAAAATTCTTTTACGGGATAGTACAACTTTTGGTAGACGGATGAGAGTGTATTTCTTATATATTTTATTTAAAAATTGTCAGTGATTCCGTCGAATTACGACGGGCGTTGCACTAGAAAATATTTTTTTAAATGAATTTTTAAAGTACTATCATTTTGAAACAAATGATTAAATATATTTTTTAAATTTTACTGAAAAATTGGACCCCGTCAAATTTCGACGGACACTAAAATAGTATATATATATATATATATATATATATATATATATATATATATATATATATATATATATATCTCAAGAGTCGGGGGCATATAAACATAATTAACCCGGTTTAATATTCAAATGCAATAAATTAAAGCCCATATTCCTATGCAAGGGGCCCAAAATTTTGGCCTGTCTTATCAAGCCCACTTTGCAATGGTAAAATTGACCGATGCAAACAAGAAGACATATAACATTAAATTTTCTTCTTGTTTTTTTTAAAGAAAGATTTTTATTGGTAAATTAATTCGTTGATAAAAGTGGGCCGAACTAAATAAGTTAGGCACCAATACAGGCTATGTCACATTATCATTTGCAAGTGTAATACTCCGTACTACTCCAATACTAAAGTGCTTTACCTGCTTTATTAAAGCAGAAAAGGAGACAGCAAAACTAGCCAAATTATTAATTAAAATTTACAGATTAATCTGTATCCATCATAAATTAATTAGATTTGACATGATCCACAGCGACAACTGAATCTCCCTTTGAGTTGTAACAAAGGTCCCAAAATTTATGTGGAATAATCAAGTAGCCTATTTATTATTTGGACAGCTCTAAATGTGTGGATCGTATCTTTGCTTGATTTAAAGCAAATACGGAGTATATTAATAAAACATAAAATTATTCAAGTTGTGGATAAATTAATAATAGGTATGTAGATCATAGCTAGTTTTAGGTAAAGCTTTTAAGTATGTTCTTAATTAGAAGATTGAATTAAAGAAAGAAAAAAATAGAAGGAAGAGCTCATGAATCATGGGGAGATTTCTTTTTAATTAATGATAGTAACAGAAAGAAAACAATATAATTTAAATATATTTTTAATCGTTCAATAATTGAGAGCTTAACCCATCACCAACTCTTATTATTTTTTACCCATCTTTTATATAAGTCGCTTTCTTGAGTTTCTTAACAGCATTTTTATACAATTTTTAATTTGTTTGATGAAAACCTAATTCTTAAACAAAGTAAATTTGTAGGCCATAATGTAAATACTTAGCTTGTAATTACCCGTAAAAATGTCCAAAAATGTTAATTGTCAAAATTATCCAAGTGTTCCCCATTCTTTGGTAAGGCAATGATTTCAAGATATTTCCAATCAGAGAAAAAAATATACAATCCAATCTTAATTAGTCGTTCCAATGGTCTTGTAATATTTTAATTAGTTCATATTATTTGAAACAAGAAGTCTTGTTCACATTTGAAATTCTAGAGTTTGATTACTAATTTAAAATAATCTTGGGGGTCCTATAATTAATGTTTTATATTAAGAATTCTATGTATCACATTTCAATCTCATTTTCATTTTTTTTTTTTGGCATTATAATGCATATATATTATTATTGATTGATTGACAATATATAATGTCGAATCGATACAACATGCCAACTAACAGGGGTGGATTTAGGGGTGCTAGAAGTAGCCTTAGCACCCTCTTAGCAAAAAAGATAAATTTAATTTTTTTCACATTATAATTTTTAAAAAATTTCACCTGTTATATATAGTCGAAAATTATCGATTTTAGCACTATTGAAACTATATTTCTGCCAACGCCACTGCCAACTCGGACTAATTATTTTCTTATATGAGTCATGATTATCGTCAGAATTTAATTCTTTACGTAGATTATATATTTCCACATTTAATTGTGTACTGGTTTGTAGATATATTATATTCTGACTGAATATTGAAAGTGATACCCAATATTATCGTATGCATAAATGTACATGTGGCTTAATGTACTTGGGATTGATGAAAAAAAACGGGTCCATTTGAGTTTATTATTGGGGCCAACGTGGAAAATATTTATATGCATGATTATGATTAATTTATGTATTTGATCAAAATTTGGTATCGTATTTCTAGATGCTTCTATACTTCAACCTTATGTGTATAAAATTAATAAATACTAGTTTGTATCCCGTCAAAATTCGACGGGTTATCAATTTGTAATATATTTTATAAATAAAAGTATAAAATAATATAATATAGTAATATAATTTTACTCAAAATATTTTAACCATTAACAATTTATCCTAACTTATCTAAATCGAAAATTTCCCAAAGGGTTTGCCAGATTAACCGACAGTTTTGAAACGATGCTCTTGTATCTAATATAACGTCAACTGTCTTAGATTAAAAACATATACTCCCTCCGTCTACGATCTGTTGACACTAAACTATATTAGGACGTCCACGATCTGTTGACCCTTTCCATTTTGGGACGTATGCCCCACAATCACTTTAACACTTTATCACTTTATTTTTTAATACTTTAGCACTTTAATATAATTAAAAATATTATATGAGCCCATAATTATTTCACTTTAACACTTAAATTTATTAATATATCATCAAAACACATTAAACTTCGTGCCCAAAATTTTGGGTCAACAATTGGTGGACGGAGGGAGTATTTTGTTAAAAAAAATTGACAGTCATAATTATCAATACATACTAAAAAAAATTTAAAAATTTATTGGCCAACTAGCCACCCCAAAATTAATTTAGTGTCTAATATATAACTTTTTTTATTCAAAAAAACTTGACAAATGTAGTTATCGATACATATTAAATGAATTTTAAAACTTCATGGTCAACAGGTCACCTCAAAATTGAAGTTCAGTACAAAAAATATGTAAACTCAAAAACTCAAAAATAGCCTAAAGGGTTTGCCTGATTATCCGAAAATTTTGAAACGATGCTCATTTTGTGTTAATATATCATCAGTTGTCTTTAATTAAAAAAATATATATATATTTTTTAAACAAAAAACTAACTACCTTAGAAATCAATATATACTAAAAATATTTCAGAAATTTATTAGCCAACAGGCCGCCTGAAAATTAAAGTAAAGTTAGGGCCAAAATATTTTAATTCAAAAATAATTTAGCATGATGACTCGAATCGAAAATTTCAAAAATTTATTGTCTAACGGGCCACGTCAAAATCGATTTTGTGTCTAACATATAAATTTATTTTGTTTTTAAGAATTTGACAAACGTAGTTATTGATACATACTAAAAGAATTTCAAAAGCTTATTGGTCAACGGATCACTTCAAAATTTATTTTGTGTCTAATATATAATTTTTTTATTTTAAGAAATTTGACAAACATAGTTATCGATACATATTAAAAGAATTTTAAAAACATCATGGCCAGCTGGCCGCCTCAAAATTGAAGTTATGCTAGGAAATATTTTAACTCAAAAAATCAAAAATAGCCTTAGGGTTTGCCTGATTAACCGAATATTTTGGAATGAAGCTTATTCTGTATTAATATATCACCCACTGTCTTTAAATAACAATTTACTTTTTTTGTTACAAAAAAAATTAACTACAATAGAAATCAATATATACTAAAAATATTTCAAAAAATTTATTAGCCAACGGGCCACCTGAAAACCAAAGTAAGGTTATGGCCAAAATATTTTAACTCAAAAAAGCTTAAATCGAAAATTAAAAAAAAATTATTGGCCTCAAAATTGATCTTGTGTCTAATATATAATTTTTTTACTTTCAAAAATTTGACAAACGTAGTGATCGATACATACTAAACGAAATTCAAAAACTTCTTGGCCAACGGGCAGCGGGCTACCTCAAAATTGAAGTTGTGCTGATGATAAAATATTATAACTCAAACTCGAAAATAGACTGAAGGTTTTGCTTGATCAACCGAAAGTTTTGAAACAATGCTCATTTTGTGCTAATATATCGTCAAGTATCTTTAATTATAAATATATTTTTTGTTACAAAAATCTGACAACCATAGAATTCGATATATACTAAAAGTAAATTTTCTTGGCCAACGGGCTACCAGAAAATCGAAGTAGGGTTAGGCCAAAATATTTTAACTCATTCAAAAATGTCATGTTTTCATAAGATAAATATTGAGTGGATTGAGTTGTATAAATATATAATTTGTGTAATTAATTGCGATCTTGGTTGTAGTACGTTTTTATTGTAATTTTATTTATTTATTCATTATTATAGAATTATATAAATTAAATATGAATTTGATTTTGTTCTCTTCTTTCTTTTTTTTTGCAATTGAATGTATTTTTTTTTCTTATTGCAGATGAGTAGAAATTGAATATACTTTTTTTTACTCTAATCAGTAATCAACAACGATAAGACAAAATCGACAGTCTATTTTTTCACAATAAAATAAAAATAAAAATCCTAATTATCCAAAAAATGATTTAGAACAAATCTTATCCTCCAATTTCGATATGAAAAATAAATTAACCTCATTACACGCTTTATCTAATATTCAATTCTTGTCATCTTAGAGAAATAAACCAAGTAATCAACAATTAATGGAGACTAAAATATTGAAAGTAAATATATAATCAAATAGGACGTACTATAAGATAAGCATGGATCAAATATAAATATAAATAGAATATATATAAAACTAAATCTAGGATATATATAGAATAAAATAAGATATTTATGTAAGAGTCAAATATATTAATTAATATGTATTAATATGTACATTTTAGATAAATAAGAATAGAGGAAGGGAGAATATAAAAGGGAAGAGTTTGATTAACGATACAACTAAAACAAATTACATTAAATAACAATAATTCGTGATGTGATATAGTGGTATAAGACATAACCTATCACGTGATAGATCATGAGTTCGAATCCTCCAATCCTCATAATTATATTTTTAAATAATAATAATAATAATAATAATAATAATTAGTAATTAATACGTATAAATATATAGATTTTAGATAAATAGGAATTGAGGCCGTAGGTGATGCCACGTAAGCATATGAATTAACGTGATGTTCCGAATCCGCAGCGGAACGTATAATATATTGATTGATTGACGCTAATTAATACTCCTCCCATTCCCTCCATCCTGAACTTATTGACATATTTGTTGAATATATATAAAGTATAAAATATTAAATCGTGTCAATAGGTTTGGGACGGAAGGACTATTTTTTTTTCTTTCCCAAATCAAATTCATCACGGCTGCTGCATATTTAATTCTATGATTTTTGTACGCAACTGTTACATTCTTTCAGTTTGAGTTACACGTAATTTGAATACCAAATTTCAAAAGTTTTTGTGTTTATTTGAATCTTAATATATACACGCATGCATAGCCCTTTAATTAGTAGTCGTTGATCTAACTTAAGCTTTTAAATAATATCGTGATTTGCTTTATTAAATATTCAAATAAGTATATAGTGCATTAAGTAAGAAAAATAAATTTTAAAAGAAAATGTAGTGAATTCTCGAATGCCGCTTTACAAGAATAAATTGAACTCCACACAAAAAGGACAAGCAAAAGGCTTCAAAAATGAAAAGCTAAGTTCAAATGGTCACGCTATCTTTTAATAATATTTTTTTTCTCCTTTTTTAAATCTTTTACCAGACAAATTTTGCCTAAATAATCTAGGGTTTTATGTCAATTTCCCCAAGTTGAATTCTCAATTTTTGGATTAATTAATAGGTGTTAGATCAGGGTTAGGGATCTACAAAACAACAAAGGGATTTTTGAGAATCGGAAAGAAAGAAAGCAACCTTCTCTCAACCCGAGTTTCAGTGGAAGCAGGATTTCGTCTTCAACATAGTCGAACTCTCTGCAAAACAGACCCGGGGAGGAGGCTCCCCGGGAAAGGGACTCCGACGCTCAAGTCAGTACAGGAAGATGGAAAGATTTAAGGTTTTCTCGAGTGGAGAAAACCTCTAGAGAAAAGAGAGAGAACTACGATGAAGTGGGTGTGTGTGAGAACTCTGGGGAAATCCTCCCTTAGAATTCTCGAGCTCTTGTGTGGAGTGAAAGTCTCTTACCTTGAGTGTGAATGAAATGAGCTATTTATACTAAGGAGAAAGAGAAGGGTAGAGTTGTCTTTTACTGGGGGACACTGTGACCATAAGGCTACAGTAACGTCCTTTTAGCTACAGTAAAAGCGAGGATGTCGACCAGTAAAGGGACGCCACATGGGATGGTCCTGGGAGCTAACTGAAGTTGCTCAGACTATGGGCCGTATATGATGATGATGAGGCCAGATCCTATGGGGGATCTGGTCATAGCAGCAGGATGTCTGCTAAAGAGGCAGATCTCTCAAACATTTGCACATGGATCATGACCAGGTGTGAGTTATGATCTTCTGATTGACAAATCAAAAGGTATGAAGAGTGATATGCTCTTCAGAACCGACAAGGAAGAGTCTGCCCGATATGGGTAGGTTTCTGGTTCTGGATGTAAGGCTACGGAGCCTTCAATAGGAATTAAGTGTGCCTCTTTAACTGTGATATATTAAGAGTCATGCCACATGTCATGGCATGATTCGCTGTTGGGGGAGAGGTGATATTTTTCCCTAACAATAGGAACCCCAAAATTTTCTGCATGCAGAAATAAACCCATGCATGCAAAATGTGATGTTTAATTAAGTAAGTATAACAAAACTAGGGTAAATAATTTTTATCAATTTTATATGAACAATATAATGAAACTTCAATTTATGAATTAAAATATTGAATAATTTTCATAATTAAATAGAACAATCTTGATTTTCGTATCCTCAAAGATTACAAATCCAAATCTCAATTATTAAAATATATAATTCTCACCTTTGTTGTGAATGCTTACCATGTCAACTAGCAATACACAAAGTTTATATATGAAAGCTGCTTGGTTGAAAATTTCAAAAACATAGGAAAATATTGAAAAGTTGGAATTGAAAAAACTAAACCTAATAGCAGGTGACATAGATTTCTTTAAAGGGAAAGGGATCTAAGAGATCCACTTTACCTTCCATATTGGAATCTCAGACAGCTCACGAACATAGTTTCTAAACAGAATCTTGTCTTCGCAACACGGACAACTCACATTCTTTTTTTATTACTACAATTTATAAGATTCCTTTTACAAATTTTTACTAGTAATTAAGGGCAAGTGGATATGAATATAATTATTGGTTTGGGATCCTCTATCCCCAAATTTGTGTCCCAATGGTGTCCCAAAATTCAATTTTTACTATTTTCATGCAATTTTTTTTAATATTTTTTTTATAATGATTTAGTTTAATTTAATGATTATTTTCAAGGGTTCACCCATCCCTATTAGGGTTTATAATTATTTTTTTAGCATTTTATTGCACTTTTATTAGTGTATTAGACTTGAAAAAATTCAAAACTAAAGTATAAAATTTCAAAAAAAATCAATTTTTTCTTATAAATGACTATTTTGATTTACTATACTATAGTATTTTTATTTTTATAAAAAATAATATAAAATTAGTAGAAATTGAATTATAAGACACCATTGGGACACCATTTTGGGGATAGAGGATACAATCCAATAATTATGCATGGCCTTGAAATCTTTATTTTGTGTATTTGTGTGGGCTTAGTGGTGGTAGTAGGCATAATGCCTGAAATCAAAGGTAGGTCTCGAATACAAGTCTTTCATAACACAATTGTTAAGATTTAATGTAAAATTGTTAAAAAACGAAAAAAAAAAAGACAGAGAAAAAGAAAAAGAACAATAGCCTTTATTTCCACACTTGAAGCCTGTAATATAGTACATACAAGAAAAACGGTCGAAAATCATTCATATTATTTGGTACTTATTCGACATAAGTTATAATAAAATGCATGTGATTACTTCATATACAAACATATTTATATACATTTACTTAAGAGAAATTAATAGAACATAAACTAGCCAAATTGAAAAGGATAAAATAATTTTACAAGAATCAAATTTTCAACCCGGCCTATAGATGAATTATGTTCCTTCTATTTGAGTGGATTATAACATTATTCACAAATATATATCTATAGAAACTCAAGTTGACTTATTTACATGTCCCTAAAATTAAACCACCAAAAATAGATCTTTATACCTAACGTACTCAATTACAAGATTTATAACAAGTACTCTTCTCTAAGTTGGAAATTAAGATGAGGATGCTACACTTTTATTACACAAAATTATATTCTCAAACACTGATAATATCACTCTTAATTAATTCAACAAATTAAGGGATATGATTATGATGGAGCTGTCTTCTTCTTCAAATTCATGCACTCTTCAATTCGCAGCTCTGAATCAGATGGAAGAAATGCCATGTCTGAAATTCATAATCCAATCTTGAAATCTTCTCCAAAATCAAGAATTTATTCATCAATAATAATCCAAAAGTCCCCTCGAATTCTGCTGCTTCAAATCCTTATAAAACCTGGTTATGAATTCCTCAGCAGCTTCATCAACGCGATGATTATCCTCTTCAGCATCTCTCAACGGAAACGGAGAATCAGTAATCCTCAGCTGCCTCACCATCGGGCTGGGCCCGAAGCCCGGCAGTGCGGGCGACGCCGCCGCGCTGCTGAATATCTCGAGGGCCGCCGCCATCGCGTCGCTGTCTAACGGCGGCGGCGCGTGGGAGGAGTTGTTCTTGCGCTTGCTGAGGTGGAAGGGGAGGCGGAAGTTGGGGCTGCTGCTGCAGCTGAATTCATACTCGTTGTTTATCGAAGCCGGGAAGCGGCGGCTGGAGGCGGCGGTGGCGCCGTGGTGGTGGTGGTGGAACATGATGTTGTGTATGGCGGCCTTGCTGGCGATCTTGCCGCGCTTCATCATCATGTTGAGATCGGCGAATAGTTTGCCCTTTGAAATGCCTTTTCTCAGCATGAAATATACCACTCTTACTATTTTCCATATTTTCTTAGCTATGGCTGTTGTATTTTGCTCCATTTTTGTGTTTTTTTTCTTTAGATGATTGTTTTGGGAGTTGGTTTAGAGAGAGAGAGAGAGGGGATGAGAGAGAATATGGATTGTTTTGATTTGAGGGTGATGAAGGTGAGGGAGAGGAGGGAGGTATTTAAAGGGGAAGGCAAGAAAGGAAGATTATACACGAAATTGTACTTTAATTTGAATTTTATTAATCTAATATTTATTTCTTTTTCTTCTTTTTTTTCGGTTTTCCTTTTTGTTTATTTATTTTTATTGTTTTTTAATTTTTTGTGATCTTATCTTGAGTATTTATTGATTGAAGAGCAGTTTTGTTTGTAAATTTAATGCACGAAACTGAAATGCGATAGACATTAAATGAAATGAGGATTAATTTGGATCAATATCATGTTTCACTCTCAACTTGCGTACAGAACATGCAGTTTCACAATAAATTAAGTGTTATTCATTAAAAATACCAAAATTTGATAGTAGTATATAATAAAAGTACTCGCATTATAAAATTTTATTAACTATGCCCATTTTTTTAGTTAATGAAAAAATGATCTTAAATGAAAAAAATCCTATTACACACTTAATACTTTTTTTAATTTTTGTATAGGGCGAAGGTTAAATTATGTTTTAGCGACGGTATATAAATATAAATTGGGGAGAAATTAAGTTTCAATAATCATAATTTAGGCATGGACAATATATATATTTCATTGCCGATAGTAAATTGTACATGTAAAATTACATTCCGGCAACGGTAATTTAATATACAATGAATGTAAAATTACGCTTCAACAGCAGTAATTTAGGCATGGACAATATATTCAATTGCTACAATATATTACAAATGGAAAATCGTAAAAAAAATTTGATACATAAAGTGGGACTCATAAACTAATACACGGAAGCTATGGAGCATTTAGAAAAATTCAACATAATAGTGGGTATAGTTGATAGTGTTTGATAAAAAAAAATGAGTATTTTTTATCATACACCGTCAATTTTGAGTAATTTGAGTTAAGCTCCATAAATTAAATCAAATTTTATAATATATACTAATATCAAGACTATAGTATATGGCACCAAGTTGTGTCACTTAACAGCAATGAAAGGTTATGCTAATTAATGAAATTTTCATATTAAATTGTGATAGAGTCGTAGGCACCAAAAAAAAGGCTTTTGATTAATTAATATTGTTCTTATTATAGAACGAAACATAATTCATAAATTGGGATGAATGAACCGTTAGATGAATGCCATGTTATATGAATTGTTCTTATCTAACGGTGTGACATCTCCTATTGCACCGTTAGGTGAATGCCACGTGTCCATAACATTTTCAAAATCAACAATAATTAAAATTTTCCTTAATGACAAATGAGGGGTTTTGGAAATATTATTAACACATGTCAATTATCTATTGGTGCAATAGAAAATGCATCACCATTAGGCAATAGAAGATCCAATCCCCATAAATTGAGTTTGACTATACATACAATACTTTTTTTATTTCTCTTTTTTGGACTTTATGAAGCTCTTTTTTCTTTAATATTCATAGCATATTGTTTGCATGGAAAATACCTCGAAATTCGGGCACATGAAACTTGTTGCATAGTGTTGAGACATAGTGCTGCACCTAATTAATTTCAACATTTGTTTAAGAAATTAAAGAAACTTTTCTAATGATTGGTACCAAACCACCAAAGCCGTGTTTATACAACATGTTCCGACCTAATTAATATTTTTCTTTTTTTTTCATAATATTGTAAATTTCTTTTTAATGTGGGTTACACTATATTATCTCCTTAAAAGGAAAAAAAAAATAAGGTTATATACCTTGGGTTAATTAATCTATGAATAAATCGATAATGAAAATAAATTCCACCAACTTTTTTCTTAATTATATTTTTTTTTTTATGTAATAAGAAATTCGGTGGCAGCCTTTGTAAAAAGGTTTACTTAGCAGAGGAGGTTTCTCACTCACGTGTTAAAAGAAAACACGACTTGAGAAAAATTATATTCAACGATTTCGAGTTTTTTTTTCCTCGCTTAAATAATTTATTCAATTAAACCTTTTCTTCGATGTATGATTTTCATATATAGTAGATTATATATTGAGCTCACTTTAGCAATAAAAGATGCAGAATCTTTGCTTAATTATATTGTTTAAATCCAAGTCTTTGCTTTATGTGATTTCAAGCAACTTCCTACTTCCTTCCTTCCATAACACCCGTGCTATAAAGCTAAAGGCATAGAAAAAATTACAATAATAAAAGAAAAAACCCAAAATTCTCTGTTTTACTTTTTTTTTTAATAAAACGTTAATATATTTTTTTATTTAATAAAACGTTAATATTATATTTTGTTTAATTTATATTGGACAATAATGGCATTAAAATCTTATACATATTATGCGTAAAATAGATTGATATAATTGAGTGAATCATTTACTACGAACTTTTTTCAAATTTTAAACTATTTAATAGATTTATAGTTTTTATAGACTAAATTATAATAATCAATAATCATCACATGTTCATATGAAGTAATTATGTCAATAGAATTTAAATTGTTCCCGAGCAAATTCTAAGCTAAATAAATACAAAAATTAAGAATTGAATTAAGAGCTTAATCACTTTATTTCTTAATTTCATGTGGAGATAATGTGCCTTTTTACCCACTTTGATATTGTAATATCAAATTTTGCTTTGGAAGATAATTAACTTAAATTTTACCCATATTTTGGGTTGGTGGACAAAAATACCCTCAGGTTTTAGGTTCGGATGAATTAGTTACTTTAGTTTATTCCTTGCAAAACTGATTGTGAGTAAATTCTCTCTCTAACTGATTTTCGAAATCAAATTCTCTATTCCTCCCCTGTTCCGATTCAATTCAATCGAAATTTCTCCAGTCTTCTCCTACTCAACATCTGATAGTGCGGCGATTGATTCAATTTGCGAAGTATGAAAAGTCGATTTCTTTGATTGGTGAAGATAGAGGTAGCGATTGCTTTTACTGGTGAATATCGAGTCAATTTTTTGACTGACGCTGTTTGATGAAGCAATTTATGTAATCTCCGGCGACATATAGGCTGCGGCATCCGGTATAGAAGCGCGATTTTGATTTAGCAGTAGAGTGTTGTTCACGATCTTACAATTTTGAGGTAATAGGCTTGATTTGTGGTTTTTTTATTTTTTTATTTTCGTTTTTGTGATTTTTGCTACATCATATCTTTGATTTGTTATATATTAGTTTTGGATTCGTGCTTGTTTGATTTGACTTGTTTGTTGTTAGTTTTTCTAATTTCATTTGATGGTTCTGTGATAATTATTTTGGCTTAGGTTGTTTCATACTATTCTTCTGCAAATATAAACACTTCTTTTTGTTTTTTGTCTTCTTTTTTTTTGGTTGGTGTTCTGTTTTCGAAACTGTTGTGATTTTATCTTCAATGTGTATTATTTCGAAGTATATTGAATGTATAAGAGTCATCAATTTCATCATTTATGCGATATTAGTAATTTCATTTGATTAACATGTTGGTATGTTTTTTTTGCAATGCTTGTGTCCAATGCTGTGTTGGTATATTTTTTTTGTTTTTGTAGGCAATGGTTTCTTCTGTAATTGTTGTTCATGGTGGAAGCTGGAATGACAACATATATGGGGGGGGGAGAAGGGATTTTATACCTATTCCTTCTAATGGGATATCATTTGAAGAATTGTTGAGCAAAGTTGAAGTAAGGTTGAAGAAGGATGGGACTACAAATGTCTTCGACATAGATGCTTTAATTCAGCTGCAATCAGGTGACATGTCAAGAATGAAAATCTCTGATAACTTTGAATGGTCTTACTTGAAAGAATTGGTGGATGTGCCTACTATCTATGTGAGTGTTTGTAATAGACATAATCAATCTGAATATAGTAGTATAATTCAAATGAATTCTGGAAATGTGGTTGATAGAACTGATTCTGGTGGGGTAGACAGCTATAATGTGTATACATTAGATAATTCAGGTGATAGTAGTGCTGCATATGGTTCTGCATTTGGTCGATGGGTTATTCCGGGTGCTTCGTATCATGCCTCTATTCCTTGTGATGAGATGGTCATAGATCCTGAACCTGTTATAGGTGAGCTTGTTAGTGGTTCTACATTTTGTAGTAAGGATGCGATGGTATCAGCTATTGCGGTATACCACTTGAAGAACTGTTTGGAGTTTCGAACTAAGGTTTCGGATACTGAGCGATATCATAATGTTTGCAAGTTGGCTGAAAGTTGTAAGTTTAGTGTGCGAAGTAGATCACTTGGTCAGTCATGGAAAATATATAAATGGATTCCACACACGTGTGAGAGAGATTTGAGGAGAGCGCCTCATCCTAAAGTGTCTTCTAGAGCAATAGCTGTGCATGTTGGTGCAAATATGTCAGAAGATGGTTGTGTTCTTAGGCCACGCGATATCCAAGGTCAGATTCTTAGAGAGTTTGGTGTTAATTTGAAGTATTCAGCTGCTTTGGCTGGTAGGAATCTCGCCTTTAACATGACTTATGGAGATCAGGACAAGTCATTTCAGGTATATACTCATACAACTTTTTTAATTTTATGTCCTGTTTGTTATTGTTACGCAGTAAGAAATTGTGTTTTTTTGTACTGTGTACTTGTTTGTGAGTGTTACGCAGTAAGAAATTGTATGTGTTTGTACTGTGTACCTTCGAGTAACTGCTTTGGTTGTTGTGTGTAATTCTTTGTTTATATGTGTAAAATTGTATTTCATTTATCTGATTTGTTGGTTCATATTATTACAGTTGCTGCCTAAATACCTATACATGCTACAAAAGTTAAACCCTAGTTCGATTGTTGATTTAAAAATTGGTGATGGTGGTTGTTTTGAGTATTGCTACTTCGCTCTCTCTGCATGTTTAAGGGCATTTCGTGCATGTCGCCCTATTATTGTTATTGATGCAACCCATTTGAAGGGGAAGTACAAGGGCATTATGTTTGTTGCATCAACAAAGGATGCAAATGAGCATATTGTCCCTCTTGCTTTTGGTATTGGTGACAAAGAGAAGGACTTGTCTTGGAATTGGTTTTTAGCACACGTCCGACAGTCATTTGGAATCAGAGAGAATATGTTGATCGTCTCTGATCAACATGCAAGTATAAAGAATGTTGTGGCGTCTGTTTTTCCTGATGTCGCCCATGGTCTTTGCTCGTATCATATACAGGGCAACCTTAGGCGATCAGGGTCCACTGTGATTGAGATTTTCCAATCTGCTGCAACTGCTTACAGGATTGAGGATTTTGATACACACATGGGTAATCTGAAATCAAGATATCCTAAAGCATATGCAAAACTTTTGAAAATTGGTCCGGTTAAGTGGGCTCGTTGTAAATGTCCGGTGCGGAGATATTCTTTTGGTACTTCTAATGCTGTGGAGTCTTTGAACTCTCGATTAAAGTGGGCTAGGAAATTACCAATCTGTTCTTTGTTGGAGTATGCCCGTAATCTTGTGCAAGAGTGGTTTTGCAATCGGCGTGCTACAGCTGAATCTAGAACTCTAGAACTTTCCCAATATGATATGCAGAGACTTGAGGATGCTACAATAAGGGGCCGGGTTATGAAGGTTGTGCCTATTTCTGATTCAAAGTTCAAGGTGATTTCGGGTTTGAAGAGTTATATTGTTGACATTCGGTCAATGAAGTGTTCCTGTGAAATTTTCCAAATGGATCTAATTCCATGTTCGCATGCCACACGAGTTATAAGGTAAGAGAATTACCTTATATTTTTACTTATATTTTGTTCATTCATTATTTTAAAATTCATACTAATGTCCATTTATTTTTATATTTTTCCCACTTTTGTTTTATAGTCATGTGAATCAGTCTTCGATTGGATACGTGCATTCGTGTTATAGCACTCAATCATGGCGTGAAACATATGCAATTGAGGTTATGCCGGTGCCTGATCCATGTGATTGGTGTGTACCATCAGAAGTTGCTTCAATCGTTGTTGGAACTCCATCTAATCCTAAACAAGCAGGTAGACCACGCGTGAATAGGTTTCAGGCTGGAGATTATGTAGTTGCTGGAGACAATGGAGGAGCTGCTGGAGATGTTATATCTTCTCTATCTACTGTTTCTGATACATCTGTTGTATGTGTTGGAGAGTCTGTTGAATTATTAGAAATTGATTCAAACGTTTCTGGAGCTGATGGAGTAGATGTTGGTGCTGATGGAGTAGCAGCTGGAGCTGATGGCCATGCTGGATCTTCTGTATTTGTGGGAGCTGCTGAATCTGTTGAAGGTGTTGGGGAGCCTGTAGCCCCTAAAGTCTCACGTCAATGTTCTCGATGTCATAAGAAAGGCCATTATCAAACTACATGTACTGCATTCATCGAGATTAATCCCGAGGAAGGAGTAAAAGTAAGTGCTAAGCGTCCTCGGAAGCAAAAGTCTTGTGGTATTTGTGGTGTAGTTGGGCATACATGCACAACTTGCACCGATCCACGTAAGTTTGAGTAATCTTGTTTTTAGTGGTAAGTGGTACTTATAATGTTAAGACGTACTTTTGATTTTTTATTTTTATGGTAAGCGGTACGAATAATAACAAATTGTACTGATACCCAAAACAGTTATGTCTGTTTTTCAGTTAGTGTGTTTGGATAACAAAATATAAAATAGTATTAGTACTTCTATTTGTAGCATGTTTTTGAATAACATTGTTTCTTATGTTTTCGATAAGTATTTCCAAATATATGTTCTAATGCATCTGTACATGGTACTTATAATATTAAATTGTACTGACACTAAAAAAAAAAAAATTATTTTGATGTTATGAATATTAGTGTGTTTGATATACTTTGTTTTTGAACAACAAAACATTATTTAGTATCAGTATTTATTTGCAAGCAAGTTAATTATTTTTGGATAAAATTTTTGGTTTGTGTTTTGTTTCTCGTATATGTAAGAAATACATAATTATTGAATAAAGTATCACCAATTGTTTCATGTTATGAACTAGATTAAATTGATCTGATTTGAACAACAAAATAGTTATGTAGCACCAAGTTTCTACTATTGCATGAGAAATAACAATTGCCAAAACATATCCAACATAAAGACATTGTTACTAGTATGTTTTTCTACCATATCATACTTGCAAAAGTGCTTTAAATTTTTTCCATTGGAATTGGGCTATGTCCCTCAGTTGTGCTGAATCCATAGATGGTACGTGCAATGTGGTATCTGTAAAATCAAGATCTACAATGTTGTTCAGTCCCTTGGGCCCCGGAGTCTTTGCTATTGTCCTTTCAACCTGCTTCAAGGAGTAAAGTGGACTACTGACACTGTCCGTCTGCTTCTGCTTGTACGCATTCTTCGAGTTGGCAGGGAGAAAGCATACCTCCCACTGGGTGTAACGTGGATTCTTGATTTTTTGTGACTCATAGTATTGAATGGCCTTCATGATTTGAGGAAACACCCTGGACAGTGGGATGAGGAATTTCTTCTCGTTGTTTCTGTCGGTTTCTTTATATCCCCAATTCTTTGGGTCGTTAATCCATATTTTCTGTTTCTTCATATCTATTAGTACCATTACACAATGATTTTCAAATAAACATATTGTCACAACCTGAAATAACATAATAAGCAAATTTCAGTAAATTGTATTAACTAATAATAGTGTATATTCAAAAGTTACTAGATTGACTGAAACAAGTATTACCTTTTCACATTCCACCCAACGTTTCATGTTATTCCCCCATTCAGGACAGCTTGCATCAGCATACTTTAACAACACAGCCATTTCATCACATGTTATCTGCTCTTCCTCGCTTGCCTTGAATGTTGCTGATTTATACAGATGCAATGGGTGTTTCTTATGTCCGTGGATGTTGTTAAACACATCATCAACTACATTCTATAAATAATTCAATGTGAGTACAATTATGATTTTACACAAATTCCATATTATTATAATGAAGTATACATACCATGAAGTAGCTTGGTGCAATGGCAATATTGTTGTGACTATCCACTACGCCTGCAAATGTGGGATTTGTTGCTAGTATGGAGAGGTAGCAGTTCATGTGATCTTCATCAAGCATTCTTTTCGAGTTAAGAATTTCTTTAAAGAATTCTTTGTCAACTGGATATATCAAGCCCACGTTTCTCATGCTGCACATTTAAATATTTAAGAAATTAGTGTAGATTTTATATAAGTAAATGCTTTTATTCTTGGGCTTACATTGTTGTTGGTGAGCTCAAGAACGTTTCGAATGTGTCTAAGCCAGCTCTTATGTCATTGATGAGATACGGACTTCTCAGTACTCTTGATGGGAACTTTTGCCTGATTGGTCTTATATTTCCTGGCTCAAAAACTTCTAGGGCAACCTCTTCCAATGGAGTAGGAGCAACAATAATTTGCATGTCTTCCGGGTCTCCTTTTCCCTCAATCGATGCCATTAAATCATCGAGAAGTTTATCAATGTTTGTATCTGTCATGTTGTCCTCCTGTTTCAAACATTGGAGGTAGTTATGGAACAAATATTCATATATATTTTCATACCATGTAGAGTTAGACATAGTACGATTTTATGATCTCATACCACATTATCTGTTACGCAGTATAAGATTTATATCAAATGTAACCCATACTTATAGATCAAGATAATATATATTTTGTACTTGGAAAATATTTTTCAATTGTCATACAATTAAATCAAAACATAGTTTTAAAATCTACTTAGTAAAATTTAAAGTGAAATATTGTTTTTAAATCTGAATTCTGTTATGCATCTGAATGCATGTCTTGTACCTTTTCAGGATCTGTTGTGCCAGCCGTTTCTTCAACCTCCATTGGTGCTGATGTTGTCTTCATCTTGTTTGTGTCATCTTCTTCAGCATCATTCTCTTCATCTCTGGATGCCGTCTTTGATCTCTTGTATTTCTTCAGTTCAACTTGCTTTTCTGCATCTTTGTTAGATCCAGGGTTTTGTTGTGCTGCTTTAGTTGTTGACTCCTCAGGTGATTTTGTTGCTGCCTCCTCTGATTCCAAGATTGTTGCTTCCATTGTTGCATTTTTTGATTCTTTTTCGGCTGTCTTCAATGCTGCCTCATCAGCTTCAGTGTATGATGCTTTTGCTGCTGTCCTCAATGCTGCCTCATCTTCTGATGCATGCTCTGCAGCAATAGTTGCTGCCACATGTTCTTCTATTAATGCATCTGCTTCTGCATCTTTTTCTGCGGCTGTTCTTGCTGCATTCTCTGCATCTATAGTTGTTTCTTCTTGGTAACCTCCTAGTCCAGAGTAGTCATGTCCAGCATTGTATCCTGGTGATGCCATAGTGTTGTTAAATTGAAGATCAGTGGCATGCTGCTCATGTGATTGGGCTCTGTCACTAAGGTGTTCCATGATACTGTCAAGCTTTTTCTGTATTTCATCTATCTTTGGCTTCATCATGTTTGATGCATATTCACCTATTTTTTTCAACATGGATTCATCAAGTTGTTGAATTCCAAATGCAGAACAATTTGAATTTGAAGGAGCAGCTCCAGTAGGCAGAATCTCATCCAGGTGCTTCTTTTTCTTTTGGTCATTATGATCGTATTTCAAAGCGAATGGCATTTTGTCGGGGTCATAGGAGAGTGATTTCCAGTAGTCTGTGGCAAGCTCTTTCTTAGTTGGCTTCAGTTGCGGCACAAGTTGCTACACATAAAAACAATTGTAAAAGTACATTAGGTACATGGTACACCTTGATCTAAATCTTACTTATTTAATGTTTAGGTACACAGTACTTCTTAAACTAAATTGTACTTATTACCATCATATCTAGGTACGCTGTACTAGTTAAACTAAATCTTACTTTTTATTTACCATGATATTTAAGTACTCAGTTCTATTTAAACTAAATCTTACTTATTACCATTTACTAACTTATTCAACCCATGTTCTGTTTGAAGTTCTTGGAAGAATTTTCATACCATTTTTGGATCTTCATCTTCTGGGTATGCGTAGTCCTTTCTCACATACTTGTAGCGAAGGAATCGTGGCCTCTTTCTTTTCTCATTCCTCAATCCTATCACTTCTCCAAATTCTGGAAATGCTTCAAATATCCAGGCCTGTAAATTTGAAGTGTATTAGTTTACTAGATAAACAAATTAATATTTTTGATATCAAGTATCAATTGTAGTTAACTTACAGAGAATGCGATGGTGTTTCCTTTTATGTGGTAGCTGACTTTATCAGAATTTGGCACTCTGTCTTTTTTCACATTTCTTATTTGATGGGTGAGTGCTTGGTACGAGTAACTACCCCATGGGAAATCCTCCCATTGCTGCTTGTCTTCTAACAGAACCCATAGCCATATGGGGATTATCTTCGTGCTTTGTTCAAATCCGACAATATATGTTGTTGCTATCAACAACTTTGCAATTTTTATGTAGTCGTCAACAGTAGCTTTAACTTCTATCTCTTTCTTTTCTAGTCCCTCTCCTTCAAAATATGTGAACTTCTTGTTTTTGAACATCTAAAACACATCTTTTGTGGTGGTCTTCTCATTGCACCGGAACAGTCTAGCAAATACAGATTCTTCTGGTACTTGATGGCTCTTGTATGGGTTGAAATTTGACTGGCCAAATCGAAGGCCAGTGACAAGTGCAAACTCCTCTCTAGAGAAACGGAGAATGACATCACCAATTTTGAACCACAGTGCCGTCGTATCAGGATTTGGATTAGGTGTGACTTGTCTGAACACAACGTAATGCAGCATAGTGCCGTTACGTGTGTTATATTTCTCCAAGTACAAGTAATTGCCTAAACATGATTTCTTCACTTCCTTATATGCTGGGTATCTAATATCCATCATAACGGTCTTGATTTCACCAACCATTGATTCATATCCAACAAGCATTGTCCTATGTGTATGTCCAGCTAAATGGTATCTTTCATAGTCCCATGTAACCTTCAAATAAGGCAGAATAAAACAATTCATGAGTAATAGCAATCCAACAAATAAAGCTCTTTATAGTCGAACGAATTATATTTTAAAATCTGCTCACATAATGTACGAAGATCCTTGTTTCATAACACTTAATTTGAAGAAACACTGATTTCAACAGCCTATGTATCAAATTTGAATGGAAACACACATGCATACTATATTTCAATTCAATGTAATGCAGACTGAAACCTAAATTCTAGTACAATTTTCATATTTTCGTAACAATTAATGAAAAGGAAAACTGATTGGAAGAGTATATATATCAAAATGTAATGGAAAGTGGCATGTATACCACATTTCACTTCAGTGTAATGCAACGGAACCCTAAATTCCACTATCATTTTCATATTTTTGTAACTACCAATTCGAATTAAACCATCATTCAAGCAGTATACATGCCAGTTTCATACTGGAACCCTAAATTCCAGTATAATTTTCATATATTATTGCACATAAAAATGAAAATAGAGTTCGAATTTTTTTTTTAAAAAAAAAAACCCTAGTATTCTTACCGCTAGATGAGCAAATGGATTTTCATTTGTTTCCACGGTATGATCTTGTTGTTCTTCCCTGATTTCCGTTGATTTCGCAGTTTTTGTTCGAGCTTTGCTTGTGGAAGCTTCTTCTTGTGTCCTCTTTGAACTGCGCTTCGCCATTTTTGCCTTTTTTTTGTTTTTTCTTGGTCGCAGCTTCGGTTTCAAACGACGGATCGTGCGAAGGATTGTTCGTCCTCAGAATTGCTGAACGGAATCGTGAGGGAGGAAGGTCTAGGGTTTGTGACGGCGAATCGTTCTGAGAAAAGGGGCTGGACGAAAAGGGGCTGCAAATGGGGGGTAGCGGTATATTCAGGGGCAATTTTGTCCACATACCGAAAATATGGGTATTTTTTGTGTTTTTTTATCTTCCATAGCAAAATTTAGTTTTTTAATGTGTATTTCGGTATTTTTATTTTGCCTCTTTCATGTGTGTGTGTGTGTGTTTTTTTTTTTTTTTTGAACACTTGTGTAATAGTATTAATTAAAACATGGGGAAAAGGGTGTTAAGAGTTCAGACCACTTAAGATTGCCATAAAGCTAAACATGCGTATATTATATGTATTCTTCTTCTCTTTTTCGTATATGCTAAGTATATTTTTCCGACCTTACTTTTGTATTCTTTTTCATACTTTTTCAATTGAGTGTAGCTATTGGATAGAAGCTAATAATTTCCACCACATCTTCTAATTATTTCCATTTCATGAAAAGTAGAGTTACCATTACAAATGCAATCTGTGTGCACCAGAATTTCTGCATGACCTAATAGCATGCAACGTGTTTGTTAGAGAATTAAAAGGAAACCCAAACTCTCTCTCTCTCTTCCTCTCTTTCATAATAAACTTGTTAATCAAATAAAATATTGATATATCTAACAATATATACGGATTGGATCATATGAAAATCAAATTCTTGAGTGGAAATTAGAAACTAATCTGAACAGTTAATTCTTTCAAGATCAATAGTTGTCATGATTTTAAAAAAAAAACATGATTCTCGGAGCATGATATAAATGAAAAATTAACAATCTTGGGAATATTTTGCACTTCTACAAGCTCAATTATTTCGCATTTAAAAAAAAAAAGTAAAATTATGCTTCTATCATTAAACATATACACTATATATATACACAATTGTTATTGAAGTGTTTGGTTAATTTCGACAAAATACATATAGTAACGAAGTACTTTTGTTGCTCTTTTAGGATGCAATAGATATAAAAGAAAGAATGTGGATGGTTAGGCTTATAATCAGAAAGAGTACAAGTGTACAGGTAGCTTTTTATATCCAAGATCAACATTAAACTTTTTATCCAAATTCAAAATTTAAAATAGAACATAATTGGAGTATTATACAAGAAGTGTCTCCCACTTTTCAAACATAAGTAAATAATGCGCAATGTATAGTACTCCTCTATTTTCCAAAATTGTTCATGATTCTTGTTTAAATAAAATTTTCCAAAATTAAATATAAGAAAGGGTTATATTTTTAATTAGCCTATAGGCACACTTAATGGGTCTACAGTTGATATGGACCATCGATAATTTTCTAATTATGGTTTTGTTTTTAGTAGGGTTTAATTTTTTTTGTAGCGTTTTATTTTTAAAGTATATATTTATAACAATTTTTTCAAAAATATATTATCATCACATCAAATGTGAGCACGTTGAGTATGTCTACGGTGAGCAGCGGAACATTCCTCATTATTTAATACTCCCTCCGCCTCACTATGATCGACCCCTTTCTTTTCGGCACGGGATTTAAGATGAAAGTAATTAGTGTGTAAAGTGTATTGTGTGTAGGGATGCAGTGTTATTTATGTATTTAGGCATATTTTAAAACCAGACCATTATAGATGCATAAAAATATATTGATATATGATCTTAAATGAAATATTACATCAAGACATTTAAGTATAATAAGATATATATTAATTGTATCATTTAAGAGTTAATTATTTCTAAAAAAAATGTGTCAATCATAGTAAGACAGTCAAAAAAGAAAAATTGGTCAATCATAGTGAGACGGAGGGAATATATAATAAAAGACAATATATAATTTGTAAATGCATATCTTTTGCATAAAAATACATTATAATAGTTGCACATTTTTGTTGTATATATTTATATGAATAATAAGTACAACACGCCAAATAATACGTACTTTCCTTCCGACAGTAGGCTTCTTCATTCTCCTCCTAAACAATATTAATTTTTCTAATTGGTATTAGTTGAAATTATTTTTTGGAGAACAACCGACACGTGTCCCTCAGCTACCTTTCTTGCTAAGTAAACCTTGCTGTTGCACAAGACCAATAATTTTGAATTATTAAATACAGTAAATTATAAGCCGGAGTGAAATTAACGCGACACTTGTTTTCCTTAATTGGTCGGGTTGAAAACGAAATAATTATTTTTTAAATCTCTTCCTACTTTTTTGCACATTGTTTTCTTCGTACATCAGTCATCTCAGTGGTATTGTAGCAATCATTGTGGGTTGAAACATTTTTCAATTAATTATTATAAAATAAAATAAAAAACAATTCAAGTTCAACAACAAAATTAATTCAAGGATTAGACGTATTTAAAGATTAAACTAACTAATTTCATAATTGATCGGTCCCATGCATTTTGATCAAATCAAATTTTGTTTCTCTTTTTAAGCAAGATCAGATTAGACTAACCAACCATTAGTTATGAATGGAAACAACCAAGCCATCCCAATTTAGCATAGCAATTAGTATTTGCATAAAGAGAAACTTTTAATAAAAAATATGCGGAATTTTGTAGTTTATATTTTCGTTTGTATTGATCTTGACGTTATGAGATATTGAATTAATGAATTTAATAACTAACTTCAATCAATTCCGGCTAGTTATTTACAACTCTTATTTTGTAATATAACTTAATATGAACAATCGGTATCAAATATGGCATTTTTATTTAAACATCTCCGATTGCATAAATTGATTACTTTTCGAAATCAACAAAAATTAGATATGAATGAATAAAAATGATTTATTTTTATAAATATTGTGAATATGTAACTATATATATCTAATAATACGATATGAGATATTGCACAAAAATATAATACTCCCTCCGTCCCACTTCATTAGTCTCATTTTCTTTTTTCGTTTGTCCTATTTATTAGTTTCATTTCCATAAAAGGAAGAGAATTAGTGGTGGAGAATGCCCCTTAAAATCCTTTATTTCACATGTCATTGGTTATTGTGTTAAAAACAAATGAGACTAATGAAGTGAGACCGAAGGGAGTAGAAGATATGAATTGAAATCTGAAATACTTTAAACATGAAAGATATTTTTGGCAAGTGCGTATTTAATTTAAATCATGCATGAACCTCAAAGTACAACTTAAAAAGTAGAGTACAACTTGCACTCCTTCCCTCTTTACATGCCTTTATATACCACCCTCGCACGCCTCCATTTTCATCAAAAAAATCAAAACAATCTTTCCCTCCAACTTTTCCTCTCGATTCCAACCTTCTCTCTCCAACAACCCTTTCTCTCTCTACAAACAAACATCAAAAGCTAGCCAAGCAAAAACAAAACAAAAAAATGGAGCAAAATCTACCAATCATAGCCAAGAAATTCTTGAAAATAGTAAAAGTTTTATATTTCATGCTGAGGAAAGGCATTTCAAAAGGCAAAATACTAGCGGATCTCAACATGTTGATGAAACGCAGCAAGATCGCCGGCAAAGCCGCCATCCACAACCTCATGTTCCACCACCACCACCAGGTCCACCACCACGGCGGCGACACCAACTCCGCCGCCGCCGATCGCCACCTAGAATACGAGTACAGCTGCAGCAACACCACCGCTCACCGCGGCTTCCACATCCCCAGCTTCCACCTCAGCAAGCGGAAGAACTGCCAGCCGCCGCAGCCGAGCGGAGAAGAGCTGATGGCGGCGGCGGTGGAGATGTTCCACAGCGCGGCGGCGTCGCCGGCGCTGCCGGGCTTCGGGCCGAGCCCGTTGGTGAGGCAGCTGAGGGTGACGGACTCCCCGTTTCCGTTGAGGAATGCTGAAGAAGATAGCCACGTGGATGAAGCTGCTGAGGAATTTATTACCAGATTTTATAAGGATTTGAGGCACCAGAATTCTGTGGCTTATTTGGGTTACTCTTGATTTTGAATTTTTTTTATGTACTTGTATTTTATTTTATTTTTTTGGTTGTGAATTTGTGATTTTGTAATGAGACAGTTTTTTACTGGAATTGATAAATAAAAAAAATTCAGTAGAAATGTTGGATTCACTTAGATCATATCTTAGCTTAGTTAGAATTTAGTTAGAACCAGAATATGCATTTATACGATGTACTTCCTCCTTTCATAAAAAACGTCCATTGGAGTTTTGGTTTCACTTTAAAGTGTATTTTATGGGTTAGTGAAAAATTGTAAAATCAAATGTAGGTCTATTTGTGTTTTTTTTTTTTTTTTTGTTAAAATTAGGAACACTGATAGTAAAAAATTAAAAGGATGAAGTGGAGATTCATATCAAAAAATGGAATTTGCAGATATTTTATGAACGACCTAAAATGAAATACTATGCATGTTGTGGACCGATTGAGTGATATTTATTCCCTAATGTCAAAATATCAAATATAAAAACAAAATTTATTGTTCTCCTTAAAATTATGTACTCAATGTTTTTAGTTTTCCAAATATATATATATATATATATATATATAGGTAGTAGATCATATGAAAACTAATTATTACGTGAAACTTAAAATCCATCATAAAATGTTACATTTTATGCATAAAATGATGCATTTTGTGCATAAAATATTGCATAATAAAATATATTATTTTATATTATTTTATATTATTTTTATGCATATAATGCATTATCATGAGAATTTGCATAATAAAATATATTATTTTATTTTATTTTATATTATTTTTATGCATATAATGCATCATTATGAGAATGCATCATTTTATGATAAAAATGCAACACTTTTGTGTATAAAATGCAACATTTTATGATGGGTTACAGGTTTTACGTAATAATTAGTTTTCACCATAACTCATATATATATATATATATATATATATATATGCCGATGGTTTTCATTTATTTGGCATTATAATAAACCAGTTGGGGTTTGCTTTAGAATTTTAATATTACTTTTTTTGTTTGATTAGTATATTTGGTATATGTAAAGTATGTAATGCAGTTCAGAGAGTCGATATCACTTCTTTTTTTTCTTTTTTCTTTTTTTTTTATTATTAGACAACGCAACACACGCACACACATCCGAGGTAATTCGAACCCCCAACTTTTTGGATGTAAGGAAAAAGTCTTACCAACTAAACTACACTTTGTCGTTCTAAAAGATATATATACTCACTTCGTCCCGCTTTATTAGTCATATAAATTGAATGTATATAACATATAAAATATTGTTTCAAGACTAATGAAACAAGACGGAGAGAGTACTATATAACTACATATGTTAGAAAATAATTCGTTCCTTCTAAATCTCGACTTATATTTAAAATATATTGTTAATTAATAAATAATCATGTGATGTATGTTTTCACTTTCAAAAGAAATAGACAAACAACCACCTCAAACATCAAGAACCTAATAATATCATGCACTACTAAGAATAAATATGCAAATGAATATAAAATACGAGATGGTATAACAGAAAATAATGGGAAGGCAAAGCTGCTAAATAAATCTGCACAAGCAACATATTTTCACAGACTAAAAGCAAAAGCAAGTACGAAGTTCAAACCAGAGAACAAAAGAGTGCCATAGGCAGTGAACACGATGAAAATGTTTGAAGCTCCATTAACCATTTTTCCCGTTTCTAAAAAGCTAATAAACGACGACGAACATCAAACGAAAGACCAGTTGACGAACATGAAGCAGAAGCAGTGTGGATCTTCATCTTCGTTCAGAACTTTCCACGCCACAGCTCTCTCGTACGAGATGGGCCGACTCATACTCGACAAACAGATTCCACCTTGAAGCGATGCAAAGCCCTACATAAACAAAATATGAGCTCGGGTGTTTGGATCCTGATTCTAGAAATATTGACCCATCGGACGATCTCACACGTAAACACGACTCTATTAGGTATATATAGTAGTTTCGAAATCGTGCAATTTCATCCATGAAGACAGAATGTGAGAAGAGAAAGGTTTCAGATGTACGATCGTAAAAGAGAAAGCTAGTAATTGTTGCAGATTGACTGACCTGATGCATAATCTGAGGAATCTCGGAGCAGAGGTTTTTCCTGCCATGGTCGTCGAATATCTTCTCCAGAGATATGTCTTGAAGTGCAACCAAGGTCGTCTCCAGCATGTCGAGACCAGCCTGGTTCGCAAACGTGAAAACGGGCACCGCCTGTAGAAATTTTCAACTCGAATTAGATGGATACAGAGATGAACTAAGAGAAGTTATCAACCAATATATTTAGCCATCTAAACTCTTTGGTACAGCAAATATTTTTTTCAAAATTGGTGCATTCGACTAAGTTTGATGCAGAGGTATGGAAACGTTACCTTCATGGAGCAGCACATGATGGCGTCTGAGTGATGCCATAGAGCTTTAAGGATGGATTCACTCCCTTCACCGCTAGATTTTAGAAGCTCGACTCCCATATAGCTCCTAAAAGTTTGAGTAGAAACTTTTGAATACTACATACTATTTTATTGCATAATCATATGAAGCAATTTAGGAAAATGAGTAGATGAGCAATTGATCAAGAAAATTATACCTGTAACTTTGGCAGATCCAACGAGCAAGGGTATGAGCTTCGGGTGTCCCGAGTGGCGAACGAAGACCGGAATTTGGCCCGAGGCTAGATGAGGAGAGAGCTAAAGCGACCCTCTGAACTGAAGATATAATGCTACGCACATATTGTCGAGCCATTGCTACAACAGTTTCTTGCATGTGACTTTCAAATGCAAACTGGAAAGCAATCGTCATCACAGATCTTGTAGTGCTGCTGGTCACAGCGAGCTCATTAGATGGTTTATTGCCTCCAGTATCGAGTGCAGATGCGAGGTCTAGAGTGCGATTCGGACTTGAAGCCTCCTGTGAAATATTTGCAACTGTTCATAACTAGAAAGTCGAATAGAAAGCTTCTCAAGAGATGCGAGTGAATATTCAGTTTAAGCTTCAGGGCACCACTTGTACAAAAGATTTCGAAGACATGCAACGGATGCGATAATGGCAAGAAACATCTGATCAAGTGAACATTTAGCATCGACTTAAGATATGGTTCTGCTCTTATATACTATGCTAAATCTAGCAGAAATGATAAGCCTGTTCCTCCAAAATATCCAGTCCTTGCATGAAAAGAAAGGCAATACACACACAGGACCAAATTTACGTAAGAGCCCTTACCTTGCCAGAACCAAGAGGAATGATGCGGAAACCAGAAGGGAGGAGAGGAGCATCTTCAGCAAAGGTGGCATCAATAGGCGCAAATATAAGTTCAGCACATGTGCCTACAGCATTTTCATCCATGCCACTGCACAGCTGCACAATTTCCAATCCATCAATTATTATTTACAGCACATGTAATAAGCCATCATGCTATTAAAGAATTATTATTAAGTTCGTGGAATTTCATTTCCTAGATGAAAAGGACACAAAATCGAAGAACATTTGCATAAGATTTCCATAACAATTTGAATTGAATCAGGAAGGCAGTAATATAAACGAGTAAATCAAGTAGTTTTGATATTGAATATATAAGACGAGCAAGATTTTTCCGTCATTGTTTATACAGAATATTTACCTGCAGAAGGAATACGTCCCTAACCATCATAGCATCCTCAGGCGAGTGACTGACACCTTCCAACTTGATTACCTCCAGAAGCTAGTGAGAACCAAAAACACGTGTTTTACATAATTAAGGATTGCAACAAAGGCCATTATCGTAAATTGGAAGAGTCTAATAAGATAACAATAGTTAAGAACTTAAGAATAATTCAATGCACTTACCTCTTCATGCTCAATAGTTTGTGCCAATGGAAGGACCACTTGACCCCCGAAATTTCCAACTCGAGTCCCTAAGAAAGTACACGGACCGATTTTGGCAGCAGATGCTGCGTAAGTATCAACTGTTGTCCGCCCATTCTGACCTGTGCTCTCGCAGAAACCTGAGTAGAATCGCAGGAGGAACGTTCTGAACACAAGAGAAAAAGAAAAGAGTGAATGAGAAACTATCAAATACTCCCTCCGTTCATAAAAAGCTCTATGCTCTTTCCGTTTTGGGCATCCACAAAGAATTTGATACTTCCACTTTAGTACATGGGCCCCCACACCCCTTTATATTCTAAACCCATCTCTTATTATTTTTTACAAAATAACCACCACTTATTACTCCATTTTCTTTCTACCCCTCCTTAAAAAACTCTACCAATCATAGTATAACTTTTTTATTAAAAACTGTGCCACAAAGAGTGCATCAAACTCTTTGTGGACGGAGGGAGTAATATTTATTGCAAAAAAAATTAAATAAATAAATAAACCCAATTATAAGTTGCTAAGATAAATATTAGTGCGAGAAACTGAAAATAGAAACAAGTGATGTAAACTACCTGTAAGAGCATAGAAGCCTTAGCACAAAGTACAGTGTTGCAAATGGAGTTGTAATCGTTCGTGAAAGAGACATTCAACCCCATTAATTTTTCTGGATTGGAGTTCACAAGAATGGTAACGTCATCCATGCCATCGTTACCTAGCAACGTCCACCCCTCATCATTGAATCCATTAAGAGCCTCGTTGAATCCTCTGATCCATAATTAGGAATACCGTATGTGTGAGATAACAAATACAAGTCAAACCAAAAATATATCATGTATAATAAGCGGACCTGCTCAGGCGATGGCCTAGTGCTCGTAGAGCTGCTGGTCTTCTGCCCCAGTTGCTAATATTAGTTTGAGAGATGTCCTGAGCCATCTGCCTCAATTGACGAAGAGCCTGTATTGAAGAAGAACACCAAAAGTAATGAAATCAGCAAGGCAAAGGATCACAATCAGGCTATTACTTCTCAATGTTGGACTATTTTGAATTAGCTATCTATTCTCACCGCCATAGTAGTCTTTTGGGCAAGCACAGTTGAAGATTCATAGAGAGGGCGCAGCACTTCAGGGACACTCCATGCCTGGTAAGGAGAGGAGAGGGAAGGAGAAAGAAAAGCTAAATACTTGAGAACGAGAACTCTTTCATGAGGAAAGCTATTCCACCTCCGTACAACTTTACCCATATTCCACACGACATCGGCAGATGAAGCAGAAATATTTAATTACCTCCAAATTCAAGTGATCAACGATGTGGATGATCGACCCTCCTCCCTCACAAGGTCTGATCAAGTATCCACTAGGCAACATCTCCGCCCTCACAAAGTTCTGCACAGGTGGCATGCTGGGACCATTCTGAGTATTGCTCAGTGATCTTTCACAAACCTGAAAATATAATCCAAAACCAACCAAATGTGTTGCCATTAAATTTGTACAAAGTACATAGTTCCAGCATTTTAACACGGTGGAGATTCAAAACAGTGAAAATAGAAGTGCATGGTTCACATACCACTAAGCTACCATCATCCATGACAGAAGTATAGCGAAGCAACCAAAAGTCACGACCTGGCGCCAAAGTTGTAGGCGCATATAACTAAAAGATTTTGAATTTATAAACCCCGTTAGTAAAAAAAAGTACAGAAGGAATGCCAAAAGATAATACTGTGTTTGAATTCACAATCACCTGCATGTATAAAAGTTCAATGGTTCCACCATTGGCAGTAGGCAGCACGTTGAGAACATCCACAGCTCGGCAATCGCGATACCACGAAGGCCGATCCTTGAGAACTTCTGCAACCTGAAATATAAATTGGTAATAATAAATTCATATTTTAGACTCAAACTCCGCACAAGTATGACATGATAAGTCTCAACAAAAATACAGATAACTTACCCTTGTGGGCTCGAGACCAACCAGACCACAAGCTCGAGCTGCCACGCCAGTGCAACCATGAGAAATAGCAACGATTCCAATGGAATCCGGACCAGGCTACTCGAAATTAATATAAAACAAATGTCAAAATCGTTAAAATAGCCATTACATATTAAGCAAAGAAAACCACCGGCATTTTCATGCATAGTGAAACATGCACAAGTGAATTAAGTGCTCGTTTGGTTCAAGTCGGGTAACGGAAAGAGAATGAAATCAAGTCAAGTAAAGGAATGATAATGATAATGGTTACTTTTATTGAGTGTTTGGTTCAATGAAAGAAAGTGAGTCACTTTTAGAGGGATTCCCCTTCTCCTTGTTTCCCCTCCTTGAGGGGTAACAATGTAATTGATTGAGTTACCCCCAAGTAAGGGAAATGGATAACATATTACTCAAACCAGAATAAAAAGTAATGGAATCAATTCATTGTTTCCCTTTCCCTATCAAAAAAAATGTGAACAAAATATAGGCTAAGTAATGCTCTTCAAACAAAGAATAATGAAGTTTAGTAAACAATTAGGCCTTCAAAAATAACCTATGTATCTGTGCAAACATGCATAACATATCAAAGTAAATGCAGGCCTATAGAGAGTATAACCAAATATTAAATCTTGCACATATCAAGACAAGATAAATAATGCAATAAAGTTAAAAATTCAAGAAAGAACTGTACCTTCATTCCAGGCATTTGGACCCACTCAACAGCAGTTCCAGTGGCCTTTGAAAGAAACTCTGCTAAAGTTTCTTCTGCAATGGACAAAAGTCTGGAAAAAATACAAAAAGTAAGCAAAACCACCCACAAACACGCACCACAAGGTATTTGGGCTCACATAGCACGATAAAGACATATATACTCTTCCTTCCTCAATCAAGAAAATGACTTAACAACCATTCCTCCACTACTCTCTCGATTTCATAAAGATGAACTGCACTCGATACTGTATCCACTATTCATAATTCGTACTCATAAGAACACAAACACACACACACACATCCGCATGTGTATGTGTAGGTAGACCCTACTCACCCTGCAGGACTAGCATCTCTTGGAGGATGCTGTGGCGTCAAGTGGTGCTGTTGACCACTCGTCACCACTGATTCACAGCTCGTGTCTTTTGTGGAAAGAGCATTCTGAAAAGGGGGGAAAGAATTGGCTTTATCAATTTTCTTGAAGACCCCCATTTCGATTTACTCAAAATAAAGACAAATCACGGGATTAAAGAATGTAAGCTTTGCTGCTAAGGTTGAAATATGAGAAAAGGGGTGTTTCAAGATTTCTCACGTTTTGAGTATGCTGGCGAAAGTAGCTGTTTTCATACACTAAGTGAGAGACCTGCTTCTGCAATCTATCGTTCTCCTCCATCAAGAGCTTGTTCATGGCTGTCAGCTTCCTGTTCACACCTTGTAGCCTTGAAGCCTCCTTCCTTTGCTTCTCTCTGCATCTGTATTTTTCAAGAAAGATATAACTCAAGATTATTTCAATGAATTCAAGAACTATGAATCTACAGCGAATAACTCCAATTCAATTATTGATTAAAAATTCACATAACTTTAACAATAACTTCACACATACAGCTGCCAATTGAAAGAAAATACCTACAAAAACAGAAAAAATGGTTACCTTCTATTTTGGAACCAGACTTTGATTTGCTTAGGCTCGATGTTGGACAAGATGGGGCATTCACGAATCAGCTGCTGACGCCGCATGGAGCTCGGCTTCGGACAGTCGTGGTACAGCCTCTCGAGGGCTTCCACTTGCTCCGGCGTGTAACGCACATACTTACCGTTGTCCAAGGCGGCGGCCGCCGCTGCCGCCGCGGCGGCCTTACTCTCCTTGCAAGACATTGCCATCACTACACAATCACAAAATTCAACTTTTTTTCACTCACGCAACAGCTCAAACACTTTGGGGATCAAGACTTTTATCCCTTTTGGGAGAAGAAAGAAATTCCAAGTCCCTCAAACTTAAAAACATAAGCTGATGATTTAGGAGCGAGACTCTCGATTTTTTGCCAGAAATTTCTTGTCCACGGAAAGCAAGAAATCACGACAACAGGTTGCTGAACTGAAACGGCGGTATTCTCCTTCAACAAAAACAAGGGAAAAAAAAAATAAAGAAAAATAAATCACACCACCACCACAAACAAAATATCCCCAAAAAAGAGTGCTCCCTTCTCAAATCATCTCTTCCATCGACGGCGCTTGCCTCCAATCCCACAAACTCTTCTCCATAACCACAATTTCAAGAATTTCGCAAGAAAAGATTCGTTCATGCAAAGATCGGAGCTCTCAGCTTCAACCAAAACATCCCATATCAGAGATTCTTCTTCCACTCCAGTAAAAACAGAAACTTACACCAATCAATCGAGATCCCCCATGCATACAAACACCCACATATGTATGTATTTCGTATGATTACAGTTGGAAAGATGGATCTGGGCCGGTGACATGAAAACTGAAAAGGGGTTGTTGGTAAAGGAAATGGAAGAGGGAAAGCAGAGTGATTTTACTATTTCGGATTGGTTTTAATTGTTTGAATATGTGGGTTTTTCAGCTTTGGCTACTGTGGCTCCTTCATGCCCCTCCTCGCTAGCTTTTTTGTTACCTTTATTGTTTGTATGTATAGTGTATGTATAGCCATAGGTGTGGGGTTTGGAGATACTCTCTTTGATATTGAGGAGTGCAGAAACACACTGGATTTGGAATATTTTATGAATGGATTCATTTCTGGACTAAAATGCCCTTTACATTTAAAAATTATTAACCTTTTGGAATTGAATTAGTATGAATTACGAATTTGTTAGGATTGGATTTTTTTTATTACATAAGAATGAGATTTTTTTTAAAAGGATGAAGTCGGGTATGCGGAGTATTCTACAAATTTGATATTTTGAATCTCTTTCAATTTTGGTAAATTTTATTCTATTTAGAATTTCTCTATTTTAATTGTATTTTTATAAGTGAATTAGAGAACGTTATATGGGCATTTTGTTTTTAGGGTATTGATATGAAAAGACATTTGAAGAAAGAATTGATATGAATACATTCATCATCATTTTTAATCAATAATGGCACGAGTTATCTTTTCTAAATACTTATGAATAGTTACAAATCTCTTAAGTGTAAAGGCACATGAAAATAAGAGAAATAAATAACAATAAGTAATTAAGTTCATATTCTTCACATTTACTTCATGCAACGTTACGTGATAGAAACGGCTAGGACGAGAGTCTCGTTTTGCTTTTTCTTCTAATTTTCGGCAAAAAATCGGATAAAAAGAGCAACTTTATAGCTATGACTAACCACCCTAATAAAAACGACGTGAATCTTCCGCTTTAACCTATAATATGATTTTATTTACATAAGATAAGATTTGATTCTGAATTTTATTCTAACTATGTTATTTTTTATTTTTTCAAATAATCATGTAAACACCGTAATAATAGCGCGAAAGAAATCCAAAAACACAATTATATCAAATCGAAATTTGCACAAGTTCAAAGACAAAACTCAAATCAAGCATCATCTATTACAATATATAAAAAAGAATAGTTGATATAAATTACAATTATACAATTTTCCCTCCAAAAGTAACAATTAATTGTCCAATGGTTTATGTACATGACTTACTTTAAAAAGTCATGAATTGTCCAATAGATTTAATAAATATATCTTAAATTATAAATATTGCTTCATTGTTTGCTAATACATCTATTTTTGCATTAAATTGTTCTATTGATTTTCTTATTTTGCTATATGTTAGTATTTGTTTACTTTTCAATTCTATTTTTTATTGTAAAATTTTTGTTGTGACAATACAAAATTTTGATATTAGGTTATTAATTGAATTTTGGTGAAATAATACTAAGTTAGATTTAAAGCTATTTATCGATAAATTTGATGTAATCATGATTTATTGCTTAATTTCTTGATGTATTATTTTTTTCACTGAAATGTATTACTGACATTAATATAGGAACATACTAATTAATTATTTAGATAACTATTACGAATCTAAATAAAATACCAAAAAAAAATATTAATTTAAATATCTTAATTCAATGGTAGTTTCACTATAATAGTTTATAGAGATCGGAGCTTATGTTTCTATCACATAAATATTTGAAATTATATTAAGTTTCTAAAAATATGAAAATTAAATTTTTATTGAAGAGTTGTTTAATAATGATGTGAGAGAAAAATATATAGTTTCAAATTTTTTGCTTATTCTATGTGCCCACTGCTAATGTGACAATATCATCTATGTAATGTTTTTTCATTTAGAGTTGCGTTATTTTAGTTGGGTTTAATTTTTTTTGGTAGGATTTAGTATTTATGGTATATATTTAAATTAGTTTCTTTATTTATAACATTGTCACGTCATCCGTGGGTATATTAAGTATGTACACGGTGGACATTATAGCATTACTCATTCTATTGCTCTTATAATTTTTATTTTCGTGCAACGCACGGGCACAACACTAGTTATATTAAATTCCAAAGTACAAAGATTATGAAACTAAATATTCCAAAAAAGGAAAGTGACCATGAAAATAAATCAAGAGGGTAAAATGGTAAATTGAGAAGGCAAGGAGGTATGGGGTCACATAGGACACCATGATGAGGCTGTGCATGCGCCCCTCCTCGGTTATACTTAAAACTGCTACTCCTTCTGTTTAATTAAATACAGTAATAATAAACCTTTATCTCGTTTCATTATAAATAAATAAAACTTTTATCTGCTGCCTCGATTTTTAAATTAATTTTATGAAAAGCCAAAAATTAACAGGTTCTTCAATTCTTCTTGGAAATAGTTTTATCCAATTCTCGAGAATTTTCATTATAACCTAGCACTCCAATAGTATTCCATTAAAATTGAGTGAATATTCTATCCTACTGCGTTTTTTATTCTAAACTTGCAGATCTTACAGCAAATATTCTGGCTTTCCTTTTTCTTTTTGACTCAAGTAAATATGAATATCATATGTTCCTTCTATTTTTCTCGAAGTGACTTAATTATATTCAGTAGGTAAATTATAAAATATATAAGTGAGTCACTTAAGAAAAAAAAAACAAAAAAACAAAGGAACTATATACTTTGACACAAAATCAATTATTTAAAGATTTGTTTGATTCCTTAAAAAAAACAAAAGATTTGTTTGATAAAATAAGAACAATAAATTAATCTCAAAATTTGAAAACTCTACTATAAAGTGTATATATTTTATACTCCCTCCGTCCCATCAAAATGGCTCTGTTTCTTGAATATATGTGAGGTATAAAATATAGAAACAGGGTCATTTCGACGGGACGGAGGTAGTATATAAGAGGAGCACCACCATATTAGTATGAGGTCTTTTAGGAAGGAGCTCAAAACAAAACCGTGAGGGATTAACCCAAAGTGTATAATATTATACTAATGTCGCTCGGTGGTAGTGAAGATATGTGGGTTGCTTATGCCGATAACATTGGATAATGCCAGAGGTACAAGACAGATTATCGTTCCCTCAGTGTGACCTCAACGATGAAGGTACAAGACAAATTATCGTTGGAGGGGAGGATCTTTGTGTTTGAGTGATGATTGTTACAAACAATCAAGTCTCACCTTGGAAATATAAGGTAGATTTACTTTGTATATAAGGGAACCACCACTACTGTTGGGATATTAGATTAAGGGGGAATCAACGCTTCAATTAAGTTGTTTTGATTAGATTCCAAAACCCTACATTAAAAATTTCCCTTGTTACAGTATTTTTGATGTAAATGCTTAGTTACTTATACGCTTTGATATGTTATAAGCACTCATGTGTTAGGGAGCGTATTATCATCTTGTAACTTTGCAACAGTCCAAGTAAAGCACAGAAGCCTTCGAGCGTGCCCAGAACAAAGCACGAGACTCAACGTTTGCCGCTCTAAGGATCTGGAGCATCCAACTCTTAAAGCGTAAGTGCAGACTTTCAAATTCAAAGAAGCGCAGCATTAAAGAAGTTCCAAAGCGCAAGGTAACCCGCATTCAAGGCGATAAGTTGACTCACGCTTTAAATTCAAATTGGTAAGTGGTCTGCACACTCCGTACGTATCATTAAATGCGCCGCAGTGTCAAAGTCTGAGGTGTCAACGCGGGATTACTCAACGGAAAGTAAATGCAGTACGAATCAATATTCAGAGCTAAATTCTAAACCTGTACAACAAGTTACATCTAGGATTTGCGCCGAAAATGGAGAAGAAGACATCATCTCCCTACTGATTCTCTGCAATCAAATCTGTCATTGTTTACAGATTTTCAAGGAAGTTGAAGAACACGCGCCGCTTTTTCTCTAACGGGAAGTAGTCGATCTCTAACTATAAAAGGAGGTGTTGCGACTCATTTGAAGACTATTTAAACTACTCACAAGCTCTCAAGCATACAATAAGAATACTCAAGCTTTCAGCGTTCGAAAATTCTTAAGTGTTCTTCAACCCTAGTAGTAGTCGAGTCCTTAGAACTTCAAGTTCTAAGTAGGCAACACCATATCTTCTCTGACCCTAGATTTGAAACCCGTTTTTAGACAAAATCTAGAAAAAGAATCCTTATCTTTCACTTGATCTTTCTTGTAAAAGGATTCTTAAGTTAGAACTTTCGAAAACCAAACCCCAAGTTTGAGTCTATTGTGTTTTTAGTTCGAGTTGTAAGTTGTGTTTGTGTTGTTTAGATTGAGTTTGTGAAGCTTAAGTTTGTATACTTAAGTGGAAGGTCGAGATCTAGTTGTTGTTGTTTAGGTCACTCGAGAACCCGTGAATCTTTGAGCATTTGAAGTCAAGTTTGACTTCAAATCACTTCACTTAGAAGTATAAAACAAGGACGAGTGAATTGTCCAAGCGTGGACGTAGGAGTGTTGTTGCTCCGAACCACTATAAATTATTTGTGTGATTTACTGCTTGCGCTTTAAATTTCTTATATACGCTTCAGCTATTGCATTCACACACACACGCTTAAAACAAACTCCATGATTTACAAGATAATTTTTAAAGCGAGTATATTAGGGCTCACACATTCCGCACCGTGCACTCTATCAAGGCGTGAAACTTTAAAGCGTATAACCTTTAAAGCGTCCCACTTCAATAAAAGGTCGAAAATAAAAAAAGGAGTTAAACACTTATTTACACGCGTATTCACCCCCTCCCTCTACATGTGTGAATCGCTTCAGAACCAACAACTACAATAGTATGAGATTTTTTGGGTAGGAGGCCAAAAATAAAATCGTGAGGACTTGGTCCAAAGTGAACAATATTTTACTAATGTGGTTCGGTGGTGGTGCTCGAATCGGTTTGACCTCAACAATTGGGAGATATGTGGGTTGCTTGTACTGTTGGTTCGATGGTGCTCGAGAACCCTAACACATATAAACAAGGTTTGAACTCTAAAAATCCATTTTTAATATAAGTAAGCTTGAAAGTTTATGTAATTATTTAAATTTCTTATGTAAGAAAGTTCACTAACTAATTTTGTTCGTAATATTTTCAACTATTGATTTAAAGAATATATATCTTCATTACTAATGAGCAAATCAATATGATTATCATCTTAAGAGCATCTTCAGCGCGTCGGACCCGGGGGGCTCGAGCCCGCGCCGCGAGCCTGGGCCGCGCTGGCGAGCCCCTACCCCGGCGAGCCCGACGCGCAATTAGGAGCCAGGCTCGCGCCCGCCTGCATCGCCTGTGCTGACGTCATTATGACGTCAGCAGCCTTTATTTTTTTTAAATTGATTTTTCAGACCGAAAAATAATAAAAAAATTTAAAATGTGCCGTTGAGCCTCTAACGGCTAATTTCCCAATTTCCCTATAAATACTCACACTCACACACATAATTTCTACACCTTCTATACACAATTTCTACCCAATTTACACACAAATCTATCACAAAAAAAATCATATTTCCTACAATTTTCTTCATCAATATGTCGAGCTCTTCCGAAATTGAATCTGATTCCTCCTCATCCTCCGGCGAACTCAATGCGATGTACCAACAAATCTAGAAGACTGCCGAAATTGCTCGCAAATTTAAAGAAGTGAAGAAGAAGAAAAAGAAGAAGAAGGAAAAAAACCACTGAGCCGGCAAAACGCCGGAGGTATCCCGTTCGGCGAATGATCGATCGGGATCGAGTCACAGGTTCGGCCCAACTTTTCTCTGACTATTTTGCTGATAGCCCGACTTACCCCGACAATTTGTTCCGTCGACGTTTCCGAATGTCTAAGCATCTGTTTTTGCGCATCGTTCAAGTATTGGAGACTCGCGTCGAGTATTTCCAACAACGAGATGATGCAATAGGCAGGCCGGGTTTCACATCGATCCAGAAGTGCATCGCCGCTATACGTCAACTCGCCTACGGTGGTCCCGGCGACCAATTCGATGAGTACTTGCGGATGTCGGAGATTACCGCTATCGATTCGTTGAAGAACTTTGCAGCGGCGATTCGAACCATCTTCAGTGGTCATTACCTGAGGAAGCCACAAGTAGACGACATTGCACGAATTCTTACAATGCACGAGGCTCGCCACGGCTTTCCAGGGATGCTGGGTTCGATCGAGTACATGCACTGGGCATGGAAGAACTGTCCAGTGGGGTGGAGGGCCCAGTACACACGTGGGGATAAGGGCCACCCTACCATCATCCTTGAGGCCGTTGCATCTCACGATCTGTGGATATGGCATGCCTTTTTCAGGGTTGCTGGAGCGCTCAACAACATCAACGTTCTCAATCAATCGCCGGTGTTCAGCGACGTCGTCAAAGGAATAGCCCATCCGGTTCATTTCCTCGCAAACAGAAGGCAATACAACATGGGCTACTACCTCGCTGATGGGATTTATCCGAAGTGGCCTGTTTTTATTGCAGCCCCACCACACGCCACTGACGAAAAAGTGGAGCGCTTCAAAATTCTTCAAGAGGCGGCGCGCAAAGATGTGGAGCGCACTTTTGGCGTTTTACAAATCCGTTGGGGCATGGTTAGTGGCCCATCACGACTCTGGTATCGTGATAGTATTCAAGATATCATGTATGTTTGTATTATTTTGCATAACATGATAATCGAGGATGAATGAGCAAACGCGACAAATTGGGCACCACCTGACGAGGAAGCCTCAAGTTCTGCTAATGGTGGAGTGAATCAAGGAGCTACCAGTCCATTTCGGGAGTACGTTGAGCGAACCGCGTCGCTACGCGATAGGACCAAACACGGCGATCTTTACAAAGATTTGGTCGAAGAAATGTAGGTGCGTAGAGGCCCAAATTAGATTGTGTATTTTTAAAATTATTCCTCTTTATGTTGTACTTTGTTTGTTTAAATCAATATTTGTTTTAATTTAATAAAACAAATTTAAAAAATTGTTACTTTTTTTTATTGGAAATATAATTAATTAAATAAATAAAATCAAAAATAAAGCGAATTAAAAAATAAACCGAAAATTGAATAAATAATTAATTAAAAATAAGAGAGAGCCCGGGAGAGAGCTCCTCCCTGCCGAAATAGTATCAAGAGCCCCTAAAAGGGGCTCTCGGCTGGAGATGCTCTAATTATCTATGAGCGTAACTTCCATACCATATTAGAAATTTATACATGAAACTTTATATGATATGAGTTTAATAGACTCTAGCTATAGCAATTTGGATTGACATTTTTTTGGCAAAATGACCACCGATGTCAAGTAATTGCTAATAGATCCATTGTGCCACCGTAGTGTAACGGGTTTCTGTCTCGTGGACTCGAGGCATTACTTATAGCATGTGACGTCCGTAGCAGAAGTACACAGTGATTGTCACTGCACATAAACACGAACAAAGAGCTGCAAGTATAACTTAAAACCCGAAACTATTACAATTACGACATTTCTAGTTTTCTAGTACTACAACTTAAGAAATTAACACATGTTATATATTTTCATGATATTTAATTATTTATATGATTTGTATTTGCTAGATACACATACATGGAGCATGTTCCATAGAAGTTAAACATGAGCAAAGCATATTATTTAGAGAAAAAAAAGAAACATTTATTAAAACTTATAAATTCAATGAAATACTAATATAAAACCACTGATGAATTGTAATAAAAAAATTAAACATGGAAATAAATTCGTGATTTAAACGTGAAATGACACTGGAAAAAAAATGAAAATATGGAGAATAAGATGATGATGAGGACGACGATGGATGTTGGGATGGTGGGAGATGGTGACATCTATCAATCCATCATCATACTTCTTGTTGGGACTACTGCATTTTTAAATTATGCTTTCTGTTCTATTTTTTTTAAACATACATTCAATTAAAAACCTGATAAAAAAAAATACATTCAATTAAAAAAAATACTCGTATTTACAGAAAAATATCTTTTTATACTTGTAATTGAATATTTTGTATTTATTTGTAATACTACCTCATCCCATTTATTAGTCTATGTTGTAAATGACACAATAGCTAATGCAAATACAAATATGTGGTTGTAATCAATTCTAATGAGAGAGTTAATTGTAACTATAAATTTTTTGCCATTTTAGAAAAATAGACTAAAAAGTGGGACAGATCAAAATGGAAAGGTAGCCTAATATATTTAGATGAAGCTAGTATATAAAATCTTGGTATACTAACAGTTTTTTCTTCTTCTTTTTTGTTGAGATGTGGTGCTGAGTACTTTCACTTTTTTAACTAGCACCTAATTAAATAGTATATATATTACTCCTCCCGTCTATAATTTTTAGACGTTAATATTATATTGGGATGCTCACTATTTATGGATACTTTATTTGTTTAGTGTAGACCCTATAACTTTAACATTTAACAATTTAACACTTTAATACTCATAAAAATATTAGAGGGACCCACAATTATTCTTCTTTAACACTTTAACATTTTAATTTATTAATTTATCATCACAATGCATTAAACTTTATATCGAAATTTTTGTATTCGAAGATTGTGAACGGAGAGAGTATCTAAGGTGTATATTTATATAATTGATAAATGATTCTGCAGCGATTTTACACAATTTATTTTATACTACTTCCATCTCATTTAATTAGACACGTATTCCGTTTTAGTCCGTCTCAACAATTAGACATATTTCCTAAAATGACAAAGAATACTTGACTACAATTAACTCTCTCTTCTCAAAATTAATTACAGCCACATATTCCCCACTCTTTTAGTTCTTAGATCTACAGTAAATGTCTCTAATTAGTTGAGATGGAAGTAGTATTATATTTTATTTTCTTACAGTGGATAATAATGATATATAGGGAACAAGTAGGAGTGTTGGACTTTTTCTGAGCAAACTATAATTTGCCACGAAACAATAATCATAATTCTGCTTCAGTTTTGGTCAAAATCTTGTTTCTGAAGCCCCTAGAAATTCCAGATTTAGTGCATTAAATTGAGAGATTCTTCTTCTGATTTTGAGCATCATTAAATTTGATATTTTTGTGCTAATGCGCATGATCTCAATTTTTACGGACAAATGTTATAGTCCTAGGTAACGAAACCTACATCTTCAATATTTAAGCATTAATACCCATATTTAATGTATAAACTAGTAATGTAACCCGTATGCAAGGATTAAATCTACAAATGGTATGATAAATATTTAATTAAAAGATATTTAATTTTTGTTTCAATTAATAACTTTTATTCTATTTTATTTTATTTTATTATATAACCCAATAAAAGAAAAAAAATATTTTTATATAAATATGTACACTCTAATATGTGTATGTGTCATGTCTGTGTATATTTATAGCTATTATCATAAATTATTAGATTAAACATTCAAGCAGGGGTGGATCTAGTAAGGAAGCAATGAGGGCTTAAGCCCCCACCGAATCAAAAAAAAAAGTCTTAAAAAATATCAAATTATTGTTAATTTGTGTATTTTATAGCATAAAAGCCCCTACTACCAAACCAAGAACAATATTTTTTTTATCAAACTCAAAATTTAGAAAAATTAGCCCCTGCTCAATATTTTTTTTGTGGATCCAATCAATTTTATAGGATTCCCAACATTATTAATTGAGTTACTCAAATGCAATATCAATTATGTACGTGAAAATAAAAAATTAACATGCATAAAGAGAATATGAGAATATTATATACTAATGTATTTTGATTTTCATAGTCAAAGGAAAAAAACCAATAATAAAAGATGTTGAGTCAGTAAAAATGAGCTTCACTACTTCTATGTTTGGTAAGAAGTTAGGATTTGATAGGATTAATAAACATGAGATTATTTGTATGAATAGAAAGTGAGATGAGTTATCCATATTGTTATTTTGTAGGTAAGATTAAAAAGTAAGATAAATTAAATATGTGTTTGGTATATAGGCAAAATACAAGATTACATTGGAAATTTACAAAAATAACCTCATAATATTTTTTTTTATCTAAAGACAAAATATCATCTAAGATACAAAACCTAACGCTTCTCTATTTTTGTAATCTTATTTTTTGTATATTGTAATGTAATTTAATTTTTTATTTACATTTTTTTGTAATTTGTAATCTATTTTAATTTAATTTATATATTATTAAATACTATATATTAAATAAACTCAGACAATTAGAAAAAAATAGTTAGTCAAATTAACTTTTATGCTTAAAATTTAATTAATGTAAATAAATAAATGCGGTGCTCATTACAGAAAAATTAGAACATAGTATAGTGATTTTGGTGCAATGATAATATTCTGACAATATTGAAATAAATACCGCGATGAGTATCATATCGTATCAAATTATTTCTTACGTCAGCAGCTGACAAACGCCACCTATTGCCGTCACATCCATTAATGTATCCATCTAAAAATCCAATATAACATCCTTTCAAAAAAAGAAATCCAATGCAACACAAGTCAACATTATTTATGAATTTACAAAAACAAAAATAAATAAATACATAAAATAAAATAAATAAATTCGTAATTGGGCCAAAATATATAGGATCAAAACAACCCCTAAATATAAGTTGTGGGCCAAGCCTACTTATTGCATTTAGAGAAAAGCCCAAATGATGGATCCTTCTCAAAGCTCTCCTCCATAAGGGCGGAGACGTTCGTTTAGGTTAGAGTCAAAGTGGCGAACAAGTGAAAAAAGGCAAGGGGATATGTTCATTTGGGGAGTGTTCGGTTTCAAGAACTAAATATATACTATCTCCGTCCACCATCTTTAAATATAGATGGTGGGCACGATATGTGTAATAAAGTAAATAAATATGGGTCCATATGTTATAAAATGAATTTTTTATGTGGGTCTATTTCTTAAATTGGAAATTGTCTATTTATTGTGGACATCCGAATAAGGAAAATATGTTTAAAGATGGTGGCCTGAAGAAGTATTGAATAAACAAAAGCTGCACGTATATATATTGAATTAACATCTGATATCTGAAATACAATGTGAAGAATCTTATAATCATTTACAAGCATAATTTACTAAGAACAAACACAAAATTCATGCAAGAGACTGGTCAATATCCTTCAAATATTAACAGTGTATTTATGTAACATGTTTGGACATGATTCTATATGTACCGGAGACCTTTACCACCGGAACATATAATATATAGTTTTTTTTATTATTTTATTTTCTCATAATTTTATATAATGGCTTCTCCCAAATTGGTTGGTTTAATTCTATTCTCCTTGATCTTGGCTACCTCATTTGTTCCTCATAATTGTAAGTGCATTCTAAAGCCTGAAAATAATCCTAAGCAATATTGGAGTATAATATTTCCAAACAAAAAAAAAAGTTACATTTTTTTCAACTTCTACATTATAAATAGTTCTTGAACATTTATGCATCGACGAAACCAAAAAGGAGCAAAGGTTGGGTTCAGCTCCCTCCAATCAATTTCTTTGCTCCACACTCCTAAAAATCTTTCATTTTTGGCGTTTTATGCAAATTATAATATTAAAACCCCAATCTTAAAAAAATGTCTTTACAAAATTCAAAACCCAAAATCTAAAAAAAAAAAACGTTCTTTTATTTTTTCTGGCTCCGCCGCTATATATATACCCTAATTATATTTGAAAACCATATGTTGTATATAGTCTTGTGACTCATCATGTCCTTGTGTTATTAATATTATGTATTTATTATTAATAATAGATTTTTTTCTGCGATGATTTTTTTTTTCCTTTGAAAATGTAGGCAATGAAGAAGTGGGCGGAGAGAGTAAGATAAATATTGCATCTTGCTCTTTCCAAGAGAATTGTGGTCAACCAGGTTGTTGGTGTTGTAACGTTAAGCCTGTTTGTACTATAGCAGAATATCGTTGCAAAGATATATGTAGACCGGGCCTACATGAACTAGCCCGGGCTTAGCCGTAAACTCGTTTCGAAAGACATCTTAGACATGTAATAAATTTCATCGCGGGCGGGATGGAGATAGTAGTAAATTATTCATATTGTTGTGTACTTTGAATAAAATAAATATATACGACTAATAAAGAGGTCCGCTCAATAAATATTGTTTATTTTATATATTTACGTAATATTTAATTAAATCTAATTATGGATTAATAAGCTAAATCGTATATATTTATTTTATGTTTTGTACCCATTTGACATGACGGTCTGCATGGCAATAGACACGTTAAAAATAGCAAACATAAATAAATATAATTATCTCCTTAGCGCCTAGGCGCCGCTTATGCGGGTTATGTGCAAGATTTTCGGAACACTATATATGAATATTAAATTAGTTTTGAAGGACAACTAAAATACTCCATATATTTCAAAAGTAATGATTTCCTATTCACCGTAGACATGTTTAATGTATCTACGGTTGAGATGTCAATATTATATTTAAGGAAAAAAATTAATTAGTATACTTTATTAAAATAAATTCTACCAAAAATAACTTCACCCTACCCAAAAAAACTAAAATTTAAAAGTAAAAATTATTAATATGACACTGCCAAATCAGTCGTTGGCACATTAAATGTGCTTACGGTGAGTATTTATATACATTTCAACGCTGTGACTTTTACTAATCAAATATTTATGTTTTTCACTCCAGGTGTCATGTTACTCATCGAATATTTATATTTTTCCTCCCTTGATTCAGTTACGGTACTGAAAATAGAACACTCATAATTACACGAATAAAATTGCATTTTGTATCGGCGTATGGAATAAACCAACCATATCTGATATTATCAGAATGCACCTTTTTTTTTTTCTTTCAATAATTGTTTAATTATTGCTTCAATTGCTAACATAGAATTATTTATTTCGCACGATAATCTAATAAGGAATACAAAAATTCGAGAAAAAAATCTCTCTATATCCATAAAAAAATACTCCACTATTAACTACTCATGTAGTATTTAATCTTTGGACAACGGTCCTATATATATGGAGACCTTCAGCATAGGAACATATGATACTTTTTCAATCATATTTTCACATTATTTTGGTAAAGAAAATAAAATATTTTTTCTCATAATTTTAAGCAATGGCTTCACACAAATTGGTCGGTTTAATTGTCTCCTCCTTGGTCCTGGCTGCCTCGTTTGTTCCTCATGACTGTAAGTGCATTATAAATCTTAAAAAATAATCCTATATAAGTATATTATAAATGTAATTTTAGTTAGTTTTATATTGATTTTATGTAATAATTACTTTTCTTGTGAATGTGTGAAATATAGGCAATGGAGAAGTTGGCGAAGAAGGTAAAATAAATATCGTATTTTGCAGGTTCAGGAACAAGGACAAGTGCCTTGAGCCTCCATTTTGTTGGTGCTGTAGCTATAGTTTTATTTGTTATGCCAACGAAAATTACTGCAACCAGAATTGTAAGCAGGCTCCACGTGTCTTAGGTACCCGAACCCAATTCAATAGGGTATCGGGACGGTTTTCAAATTGATTTTTTTTTGGTCGAACATTCGGATATCCGATTATTGATCAGGTATACCCGAATATTCGATTAACTTTTTAATCATGATATTATTTTATATTTTTATTAGTAATTAAATCTATTAATTAATACCTGAGATTAATAATGAACATTTATTTATATCAATAAATTCTAATTGGGCTAATTTTTTTGATAATTATCGGCCGAAAGTTTGGGCTAGAATGCACAAAATAAGCCCAATACCATCGGTATTAAAGCCCACGGGACATTTTTCTAATATTGAGTAAAAATCGAATATTAATCCCACATACTAATATAAATAGAAATTGCCGCGAATACTAGCATTAAAAAAAAAAAAAAAAAAAAAAAAAAAGAAGAAAGAAAAGAAGCAGCAGCAGCAGAGAGCAAACCATCCTTCCATTTCGGCGATTCTTCAATTCGGTGCCGTTCCTTCTGCAGATTTCTCGAAGCTGGAGGTAGCATTTTCTCTATACATCTCCCTCTCTGGTTTTAGTACATGCAATTTTTTTTGGTGGGGGTAAATGTTGCTGGAAATGGGTGATAATTGCAATTCTGATGTTGATTTTTGAAGTAAAGTTTGGTGAGTTTCTGAAGTTTTTCTTCTGAAAAATCACTACGCATTTGTGGCTGAATTTTTTTGAAGTGGAATGTTGCTAGATTTGTGGTTGATAATTGCTAGAATTTTGCTAAAAGCTCGTAATGTTAGGTTTGGGTACTTTCTTTTTTCACCAACAGAAGAAGAGAGTGAAGATGAACTCTAGTTTCGATTCGGAGGACTGATCCTATGACCGGTGTAGATTGATTTTGTTGTTTGCTCCTCGTTTCTGAATTTTGTTGTGATCTGTTCTGCTCTATGCTCAGTCATTTGAGGACTTTAAATTCAGTGCACTTTTTACTTTGTATACTCTAGTTGTGTTAACTTTGCACTGTGATATGATGATCTTTGTGTAATCGGGCTGTTGTGATTTCATTTGTTTGATTCATACTGATGTGTCTCTGTTTCTATCGATTTGATTGAGGCGAAGAGTTTTGATTGAGCATTCGTGTTGAAGAACGTGGTCTGATCTAATGACTGGTGTAGATTGATTGTCTTTATCTATTGTTGCTCTCGTCTCCAGATTTTGCTGCGATATGTTCTCTTCTGTGCTTAGTTAGTCATTTGAAATTGACATGAATGTGACTTGATAGGTAGTTATTTTCGCTGTGTGTTTTTGTATTCGTGCTTCTGGAGATGGCAAGGCCTGTTTTCAACTTCTTCATCCTGCGGTTCTTTGTCCGTCTCCCGATCATTGCTAGGCGCCGTTGCTATGGCTGGGATTTTGTCAACTTCGGGTGGCCGATGATCGTTATTGCTGTGATCTTCGTGTTCTGGAGGGAGTTCTCCATTGAGGATCGTGTTCGCGGGCCCCGATTTCAGCTCGAGCACGGATTCGAGATGGGATATTCGTGTCGTCCGGAGTCGAAAAAGTGGAGGCAAAGGAATTTCTTCATCTAAGGGAATTAGCTTACTAGAGGAATTGAGTTGATTGTGTAGTAAATTTAGGCTTCTTGCTCTGTAGTTTCATACTTTTGCAGAGTAAGAGTTGGATCTAATGCTGTATATGCTAATCAAATGCTTTACTTTTTAGCTAACTTCTGATTTTCACATAATTTTGTATCATATGCTGAAAACCTCATTTTCAAGATAAATAGGATTGAGAAAATAACCAATAATTATATTATGTCACATTTCTCTACCAAACTTATCTTTTTTATTTTTAAATATAATTAACATAAAATTTAAAGGCTTGACATTAACCCTCTACCGCTAGGGCAACACACATATACAAACTTATCTATTTACGCTATGAAGCTATGGATTTTTGTAACATTAAAATCACTTATTTCTTGTTAATTACTAATGAGTTATAAACTCATTTTCACATAACATTTTTAAACCCAATCCATCCCACAACCAATTAAAATAAAAGCTAGAGTATTAATGTCTCTCTCGTGAGCCAACTTTATAAATCACGAGTCAAAGCACATACACTACAGAAGTTTGAAAAAAGAAAAAGAAGAAAGAAAAAGAAGTTTGTTAAAATACTAGAGGCACAAATTAACTAGACACACAAACCAGTGGCAATTAGTATTTCTCAACCTCAAATTACTCAACATAAAGTAAACCACATCCGTGAATATCCAGTTTCAAAATATTAAATAAAAACCTATACTAGCAAAATAATAAATGATGCTCAACATCAATCACTATATATATATATTTTTATGAGAAATCTTGGAATTGTATTTCGTTCATGGCAAATTTCTGTTGCTCCATTGAGTTAGAGCCTCGCACCTTGAAACAAGGACAACTCGATCATGCAAGGGTACGTACGTACATTGTTTAATCAAACATTGTTTTCTGCTGCTCATATAAATAGTAGTACTTTGAAATTTCCCGACGCGACTTTTGCTTACGGGTGTTTTCCGTTGACATTCCGTCAGTCGTCCAGATTTGTGCAGCTAGAGAAGCTTCAAATATTTTTGTTCGTATTTTGAATTTTACATTTCATGCTTTATGTACTAGATTGTCTCCATACTTTCGAGGAGAATCATAAATATAGAAAAAAATAAAAAATAAAAAAAAAATTATGCACTTGCAGCTTGTATGTGGACAGACACTTCCCTTTCCCTAATATGATAGGAGTATTTTCTCGATTAAGATAAATAAAAGAAACATTTCATAATATGTGTCGCTTAACAAGATTTCTATTTGAAATTTGATTTGATGCAGGAAATTGCTGTTGACATTGTTCAAACGAAGGAACCAGATGAAGCATCAACCATGTTTACTGAGGTTTGCTTTAAAAAAATAAAATAAAAAAATAAATAAAGAAAAAACCTTTTCAAGTCTTTGAATATTCAATTAGCTACTTGCATGATTTTGAAATCAATGGAATCGATTATCGAAAAAGAATTAATTAAAATAAAGTATATTTATATGATACCTAAAATAAAGGAATCAAATTTCTCTTTACATATAACCATCTTCCACAGCTGCAGGGACTGAAGGAGGTGGTCGGAGTCAAAGAGGCGGCGGTGGTGATGGCAGTCTCAGGTGAAAATCCGCCGGAGGGCGGCGGTGCTATTACGAAGGAAGAGATAGTAGTGGAGACACGTTGCCAATGTTTAGTAGTGGAATCATCACCAGAGTGTAGGGATATTAAAGAGCCCCTATCTGCTCCTTTTTGAATCTTCCTTTTTTTCTAAGTCATAATTTAATGGACATTAATTATGTTTAATCAATAATATTGATTTTTTTTTTTCAAATTTAACTATAATATCATCTTATTATATCTTGATGACATCCTTAATTCTAGCTTTGTTTAGTGATGTTGTGATAAATTGTGAAAAATCATTCTTACTCCATACGTTTGCTATTTGTTGACAGAAAACAATCAATAATTTTCTCAAAAAATAAAGCAAAACCCTAAAATCAATCGCTAACTAGAGTACAAGAACTAGGTCAAACTAAATCAGAAATGAAGGGACGTGTATCTGAAGGTGATGATATCTCACTCTTACCAGTACTATTCCACGTGTAATCAATGTCTGAAATCAACATAGGTTTAGTTTCTTCATAAACTCTTCTTTCTTCATCTTCTTCTTCTTTCACACTTGAAGAAGGCATTTGAGCTATCCTAATACTTTCCAATTCTGTTGCTACTTCTCTCATAGTTGGCCTCATTTTTCCCTTATGATTCAAGCATCTCTGTGCAAGCCTTGCAACCGCAAGAACCTCTTCCCTCCCACCTTCCTCGGAAACTCGAGCGTCGAGAATCGAGTCGAGATGGTTAGCTTCCATCGATGAAAGAAATCGCGACGCTAAATTCCTATCGCCTTCTGTCTCCATAGATATCGGCCTCATTCCCGTCAGAAGCTCGACGAGAACTACTCCGAAACTATACACATCGCTCTTATCAGTGAACTGGCTCGACTGGAAATACTCTGGATCCAGGTACCCGAACGTCCCTTTAACCATCGTGGTCATGTGGGTCTGATCCACCGCGACGACCTTAGAAGTTCCGAAATCCGACACTTTAACAACGAATTTGTCGTCAAGGAGGATGTTGCTCGACTTGATGTCTCTATGAAAGATAGGCACAGAAGATGCAGAGTGTAAGTACGATAATGCCCCTGCTATATCGGCCGCGATCTTCAAACGTACGTTCCACGTGAGCGAAATTTCAGCATTTGGATCATGAATGAGCTCGTAAAGCGTCCCGTTCGAGATGAATTCGTACACTAGGAGAGGAACCTCCGTCGCAAGACAACATCCCAATAACTTGACGACGTTCCGATGGTTGATTTGCGACAGAATCACAACCTCGTTTATCAACTGCTCGACTTGATCGTCGTCGACCAACTTTAGTTTCTTGATAGCGACAATTTTTCCGTCGGATAACATTCCTTTGTAGACCGTGCCTTGCCCTCCTTGTCCGAGGATTCGGCTCTGATTGAAGTTGTCGGTGGCTTTCTCGAGCTCTCTTGCTGGGAAAAGTTTGGTTCTTCCTTCATTTGTTTGATGTTGTAAGAGAAGATGTTCGAAGTATTTCTCCTTGTCTTTTCTCTTCTTTCTTTTTTGCATTACCTTGCATGAAAGAAAGGATAATGCTAGTAATAGTATAAATCCTATTCCACTGCCCAAACCTGCACAAAAAAATTATGCATCTACATAAGGTAACGATAATAAATAAATACGTAATTTTAAATGGGACATAACTTTAACATAATTCTTTAAACCTTAAAATTATAACATCACTTTAATTATTGAAAAAGGTGGAGATATTGTAAGTACAAGAAGGTTAAAACTAGTTTTGTCTCGATCAAAAAAAAAAAAAAGACTAGTTTTGTCATCGTAACATTTAAAAGTCACGTAAAAAATTAAAGATTAGTGTAATTTTCAACAACTAACCCTTTTTAGTAACTAGGGGTATGTACCTATGGAGACATTGGCAAATGTAGACGGCGGCCGGCGAATGCAACCCTCACCGTCTTTCATTCCGTCGCCATTATATCCTTTCCGACACGAGCATTGAAAACTCCCTAGATTATTAGTGCAATCCGCATTAGAATCGCATGGACTATTCGTACTATCGGCACATTCATCGACATCTGCCTCGTAGCAAACACAAGAAAAAAAACTAATTTAGACATATAATAAATCAAGATTAGACAAGTAGTAGAATTTTTCCTTCCATGGTAATTGAAAACCAATATGTACTACTAATACTGCATGATCTACGATTGTCATTAAAAGAAGTACTACCAACCTTGGCATCCTGGTTCAAGGTAAGGATTGCCCTGGTACCCTTTTGAGCAGTTGCAGAGGTACCCTGCAATATTGGTATCAAAATCAACACAATCAGAATTGGCCTGACAAGCATAAGTAGTCGGATTTCGCGGTGGCTCGATGCAGGTCTCCATCCCAATTTTCCAGTCGAGGAGCACCGGCGGCGTATTCTTGGCCGACCAGTCATCAGTTTGGAATATTGTTGAATTATCTAGGTCGTTCAAGCGATATGAGAACTGAGATTGACTTGAGATCACCTTCTCCCCTACAAAGGCGTAGCTAGTAGAGAAAAGCTTGTTGCCTCTCCAATTTCTATGTACGTCGGTTAAATTTACGTACAAGCTTGTAGTTCCTGCATGGGAATAGTGAAATCAGAAATAAATGGGAAATATATTGTGTTAATATTTGAAATCGTTTTTAATTAGGAAGATGCATGTGTTTGTTGTTTGGAGTTAAGTATGGAGATTGATTATAGTACATATTTACGCCTTGGTGGATTTGGTATAAAAATTATAGTTAGATATATATATAAATTTACCTTCTCATTTTTGTATACAAATTGAGACATTGACTAAAAAAATAAGTATATTAATTTTAGCAACATAGTGAGATCATTTGACGATTTAATCATTGACTAATGGAAACGTAGGCCAACAACTTATTGATTACTAAATGTTCAAAAACATATTCTACAAGACAAAACATATAAACGAAAAAGTCATGGATTCTTATTATTTTTATTTAGATTCATAATTTCTTTTGTAACACTTCTTATTCTATCGCAATCATTTCATAATACTACGGAGTCCGTCTTACTCATTAAGAGGTCACTTTTTTTATAATTAAATTAACATGAAATTTAAAGATTACGCCATAGAAGACTCGACTCAAAATCTTTGGTCCAAGGCATTAACCCTCTACCGCTAAGCTAACACAGCACACAGTTAAGGGGTCATTTTAATGAAATTGAATATGTTATAATATTCAAATTATTGACTCTTTATGAGTGAGATGTGTGGAGTATATCTTAATAAATTAGTTCATATCAATTAATTGTACCACATGAGATTCGATCTTGTATCCCTAGTACCTAATTGTGCATCAAAGTAAATTTTTTCTTAATTTTACCTTATTTTTTCTTCAAGTTTTCAATATTATATTTCAATTCAATTTTACATTAATTGACTAGGGTTCATCAATCGAATTAATATTTATTAATTATTTTATAACTGAAAAAATAAAAGAAAAATATTAAAAAATAATTATATACTCTATATGAATTAATAAATTATTTTTAATTAGTACAATATTAAACTTAATAATATTACATCGAAATTAAAGAAAAAAAAATCAATTTTAATATACAGTTAATATACGATAATTGAGACCGAGGATACCATCTGCAATTCTAAGTATATAAATTTTAGAGACTTCAATGGTATTTTGTTTCTTGTAACTATATTACCTAAACACGGCACACCATTTTATTTTACTAGCAGTGATTACGTGCGTTGCACGTATAACCTCTCAATTAATATATTATTTTGTATGAAAGAACAATATATTTTGAATGCTAAAAAGTATGAGTAACTTATGAAAAACTTTATGATAATTAATTGAAACCATCATAAAAATTAGTAAAGTAGATCAAAGCAAATCTCCTACTTTGTAATAAAAGGTTATGATATGTTTTTGAACATTTTAATAGATGATGATTCTCTCGGTCATGCAATTTTAAAAACTATATAAAGATAGGATATAAAATTAGAGCCTACTTTTTTTTTCTTCTATATTACACCTATTTGCTAACTTGTTGAAAGTTGATAATCTATGAATAAAAATATTATAACTTTTTAAAAATTATTCATGTACAAAGTATTTTTCTAGTTAATCATTTTAATCTATATATAAGTCTTGTTAACTTTGCTCTTCAAATTTAAATTATCTTATTGGAACCTTAAAATAATCAAATGAAAACATCAACTTGAGTTTTAAGTTAACCGCTACCATAATTTTTCTATCACTATTCTTCGTTTTTTAACAATTAATTAAATGGACCGATAAAAAATCATGTCAAATGATCGGTTAACCGAACCGTGATCACCCTTACTCAAGAATATCCTTACCCGTGTTTCAAAAGAAAGAAAGAGAATATCCATACTCACACGAATCATATAGTGTAATATATATACTAAAATAATCATAATGAGTGCTATATATATCATTAATATATTAGATCAATTATTTACTACTTGATCCTATAAAGCATTGTTCATATGATATTTGACGATCAAGCTTTATTATCATGATATACATTGAAATAGCCTGAAATATAATTTGCACATATTCTACCAAATTTTATTCTAAGCAATTATTGTAGTTGAATAAAAATGTCAATTGTCGTGAATAAAAGTGACAATTGTTATGGGTAAAAGTGTCAGTTTGTGTTATATTCAAAATCTTTCAATTTATCGTGTTGATCTTGTGATGATTAAATATTATAAATACGCTAGTTATATACACTAAATTTTATATATATGAGTAATGGAAGAATCTTCTACCCTTTATGAAATAAAATATTTACTAGTTCTTTTATTTTTATTAAAAATGTCGACTGTCGTGAATAAAAGTATCAATTATCATGAAAGAAAGTGTCAATCATTTTAAAATTTGAAATCAATATATTTCGATGCAGGTTGGATTTGTGCAGATCCGACTGCACAGTGAGACCGGGCTGACAAGATTATACCCCATATATTATATTAATTGACATCATTGTCTTGTTTCCTTATTAAATACGTATTGTTTGTCTGTTCCCTTCATATTTTCTTAACCCTAAAGATCATATTATTTTTGTTTTACTTTTCTTCTTATTATCATATTGGAGAGATTTGGTGATTTAATATGACAATCATAGTATAATTTTTATAAGGGCATTACTTGAAATATTAATTAATTTTAAATAAGTATTATATTCAAGATTGACGTAATTCTAATATTATAACACTATTTACAATAATTAATATAATATTATAATATGTTAACTTGGATAGAGTTCTAGTACCACGAACCTACTCAAAACAGTTATTATAACATTAGTATAATATATTACAATATTGCCCTTAAAATTAAATATGCTATAGGGATATAATAGAAAATTAAATTTTGTAAAACAAGACACTTTTATATAGGGTATAGATTTGACTACTGCTGATTAAACTAATTATATAATTAATTCTCCAAATGTTGATCACCAAAGCCAGAAAGCTAATGATAAAAATAATCATTATCATCACTAAAAAAATAAGATAAACTGAAAATAACATTCATTAATTACCTTTAGGAATTGGGGTCCGACAGCAGCCGGTGCCAAGCCCGAACCCGTTAGTATCATCGGGACAAGATGCGACGCCGCCGAGTCATCCCTGCTCCGGCAGTACGACACGCATCCGCCGCTGAAGCTCCGGTTAGCCTCGCCGGTGACGGCGGCCATGTCGTCGCAACCGATGGCTGTGAGCCAGTTCTCGTCGGATAACGTGTACATCCCCGGCAGTCGGAAACTGACGGTCCCGACGATCGTCCGGTTCGGACCGTAGGATGTCACAGCCAGATTCAGCAACTTGACCCGAATATTAGTTGGGTTTATTTCGAGGATTTCGGGGCCCCACCCCAAGAAGGCCTTGGGCGGGTCATATGTGGCGTTGCAAGTGATGTCGAAGGACCGCTCCATGGAGCAGCCCGACCCGACTCCGAACGGGTAGGGGATCGGTAGGCTCCCGCACCGTTCCGGGCAGCCCGGTCTGGCGGTTGAACCGGAGGAAGGCCGTGGCGCGAGGAGGCAGATAAATAGATGGAGGAGAGAGAATTGGAGAAGCATTTTGTTAGTGTAGTTTGAATGCAAGAGCTTGAATTTAAACTTATGTTTTCATATTTATAGCAATTCATTTTTTTATTAATTATTTCTGTAATGCTGGGCGGTTGATACTATAATATTTATATAAGTAAAATAATAGTACCAGACTCTGACCGGCGACCACGTATACACACAAAAGTTTCTTTTATAATTTGAAATTGAATTTGAATTTGTGTTTGTCTTAGTCCACACCCAAAAGTTTCTCATTAATTGAAAAGAATAAAATAATTTGAATTGCTTATATTAGCTGATTTTTTTTTTTTTGAGCAATGTTTATATTAGCTGATAGTGGCTGTAAAACGGGTATAATATGATATTCTTTAGACCCTATTATTATATTCGGACCATCCAACAATAAAAATACTTTAACACTTTAATACAACCAAAATTATTAGTAAATCATCGCTTCAAGAAAAATATAGTAAATTTTAATAGAAATTTAAAAAAAATGAAATTTTAATTTATAAATTACATATCATAGTTTTGAATTTATCAACTCTAATATAATAAATAAAAGTAAAATTAAATACTAAAAGATAGTTATTCACTTTAAAAAATAATTATAAAATTAAATTAGATTTGAGTTTTCTTCTAGACTAGGACCAATTCGTGCGTGAGTATTACGAATCCAGAAACATCACCACTTTTTTTTCTTTTTTAAAAAATAAAATAAAATAATTATCGGTCAAATTTAAACTAAGACCATAAGGAACATTTAGTCAAGTCTATCAAATCATCTATCTATTCTATCTATACCCTATTATAAAAGTGTGTTATTTTATAAAATTTGATTTGCCTATTATATCTCTATTATATAATTTAATTTAAGATCAATCATGTAATTTGAATAGAATTAATATATTATTAGAATTTAGATTTATTTCTTGTAATAGTTATAATATATAGGGGAAATAGGGAAAAATAACCCTTTCAATTAGTAAAGATAAAAACTAGCCACAATAAATAAAAAGATAAAATATAGCCATTTTTTATGTTAAATGACAAGATTAACCTTAATGAAATGAATAAAGCAAAAAAAAAAAGAAGCCTTAAGCTCCCAACCGACCCCGCCACTCCCCTAGAGGTGCCCACCGGAACCGGAACCGGAACCGGAACCGAACCGTCGGTTTTTAACCGGAACCGGGCGGTTCCGGAACCGACCCGAGGAACCGGTAGAACCGACGGTTCGGTTTCGGTTCTGAAAGTTTGGAACCGGGAACCGACGGTTCGGTTCCGGTTCGGAACCGAAAAGAACCGGTTTTTTTTTTTTTTTTTTTTTTTTTTTTTTTTTTAAATTCTAATTTTATTTTATGTTTCAATATTATACTTGTATTTGTATACTTATTTGATGTAACATATGATTACTGATTAGTGTGTTACATTTTTTTATATGGAAATGTTATATTTGTAAAGTTAAATATTTTTATCATTTAATTTATAATTCACAATTTAATAAGCTAAAATAAATAAGACTAATACAAAAAATATCTTTAAATTAATAATAAACAATGTCACATGATGATGAAGAATTGAATATGACAATTTACATAAAAGATGTCATATTGTCATCAAAGTGAAATTAATTGTAGATGCTTTTAAATACAAAAAATATTATGAAAAAATATATTAAGTTTAAATAAAATTTATACACAAAATAATAATTATTATTAAGTATCATATTAGTAATGAGAAGGATAAAAAAATTAATATTTTTTGATAAATAACTTCATCGGAATCGGGTGGAACCGTGGGAACCGGGTGGAACCGAATGGAACCAAGGAGCGTCTGCACTCTGCAGCATAGCACCATTATTTGCTGAATTTGCAAGGGGGGGGGGCCGACATGCATTGGTGATGGCAAGCGCATGCATGCAAAATTGCAAGCTGCCAAGCATTTAATTTGATTTATTTATTTATTTTTAATCATCAAATTCAAAGTTTGAATTTTTCCTTGCAGGTGGGGGGCCAACTTCATGCATTGGTGGTGATGGGCAGATGGCAGGGAGCAGGCGCATGCATGCAAGGCTGCAAGCTACTAGCGATTATGAAATTCAAATTTTAAAAAATTGCCACGAATTCTACCACCATCTCTACGAGACTACGACTCCACCTATAAACACCCCCCATCTCAACTCATTTCCTCACACCTTCAAGAATCAATCGAGCAATCTCTCAATTCTCTTATTCTTTCAATCTCTGAAGATCTTTTTATATTTTGTAGCAAAATATTAGTCTATTATCTCTATTTCATCCATCATTCTTCATCTTCAACAAACACATACACTTTTCTTTTTTACACTCTCAAAGTCTCAATCTCTCACTTCCTCATCATCATCATCATAATGTCTGCACGTGGAGGCCGTGGAACCGGAAACACCTCTGGAGCCGGAGGTGACAAAGGCAAGAGTAAGGTGCCGCCCACCTCTTCACAACGTGTGCCACGAAAAAATGCTCGTAAGGGTATTGTGATCAACGAAAATCAAGGAGATGATTCATACTACTCTCCCTACACATCATCCCCAAATGAATTCGAAGGGTATCGCCGTTCTCAAGATGAAATGAACTACGATTCCCCCCCGTTCAACTTCGATCAATGCCAAGAAGACGAACGCCTTGCTCGACAATTACAGGAGGAGGAAGAAGCTCGAGCTCGACCCACCCAGCACAAAACCATCTACGACATCGACGAGGACGATGACATGGATGAGCACGGCGACGGAGGCCTAGGCGCAGATCAACATGAACCTGAGCGACGTCCCATGAACAGAGGAGCAATACCGGAGCTCGTTAATGGAAAAATCCCAGGCCCAGACGTATTCAAACGTTGGTTCACGAAGAGGGAATTCCCCGGAGTGGATGGCGAAGAGTCAACGTGGAAAGCATTTTGCAATTTTTGTGATAAGAGTTACACGTGGGGAAAAGAATATGGTTACGGAACATTGAAGAAGCATGCAATCAACAAGCATGCGGCGAAGGAGAAAGGCGGAGGGGCAAACCTCCAACAAACACAACTCGCCACGGCGGGAGGTAACTCTAACCTTACTCTTTTTAAGTACAACGATATTATTGCTAGGGAAGTCATGGCGAAGTTTGTTGCTACTGAGTCTCTTCCTTTTAAGTTTGCTGATAACATGCGTTTTCAAAATACTATACGTACTGGTTATCAACCTCTTGCAATGAAAATCTCTCGCACTACCATGACCCGTACTATTTACAAACTATCGGTAAGGTATAAGAAGTGTCTTCGAGATATGTTTGCTAAGTTTCCTTTCAGAGTATCTATTTGTTCCGATATATGGACATGTGCATTCAATCAAAATTCTTTTCTAGGCATAACTGTGCATTGGATTGATGATAACTGGTATTTATGCAAGAGGATTTTGTGCTTTAGAAAATTCAATTGTGCACACACTGCCCCCAATATTGCACTCTGCATCATCAAAGTTTTGAAACAATTCTCTCTCCTCACAAAATTTTTTTCTATCGGTTTCGATAATGCATCTGCTAACACTGCGGCGGTGCCTGAGCTGATAGCTCATTGTAACCCCGCTTTAGCAGGAAAATATTTTCATACTCGTTGCATCTGTCATGTGTTTAATCTATGTGTTCAAGATGGTTTGAAATTGCTCGAGCAGTCTATCACCCCCATTAGGAAAGCTATCACCATGCTTAGAGACAAAACCAACTGCATAGATCCTGGATTAAGTTCATTAAATCTAAGAGAGGCCGTAGTAAGGAATTCAACGTAGATGTCTGCACTAGGTGGAACTCAACCTACGAGATGCTTAGAGAAACCGAAGGTTATAAGGAGGAATTGTGTGGTTTTTTTGGAGTCGAGACAAACCATCTGCTCATGGAAACTCATTGGACTAGTTGTGATAAGGTTATCGAATTGTTAGGAGATTTCGATACTGCTACTAAGGAACTTTCAGGTGTTTACTATCCCACATCGCCTCGTGTCCTCTATCGTTTGGTTGTCATTGCCCTTACGTTTGAAGAATGTAGCTATCTAGATGAGCTCGAAAAAACTGTAGGTGTCATGATTCTGAAGTGGTTGAAGTACTTCACTTTTATTCCTGATGTTTTCCTAGTGGCATCAATCCTCGATCCCAATCTAAAGCTTGATGGTGTGATATCGCTCCTAGAATTCTATTACAATGCTTTGGGGGAGATGAGATTCGCAGGGGGGAAGGGTAAGGATGGGTTAGATTTGCCTTCCATAGATCTTATTAAGGGAAACTTAGATGCATCCCTTAGGTACCTGTATAACCACTTTGTAGAGAAATATGGGAGTTCTTTTGGAGGTTCTGAACATAGCAGGAGACCAAGGCCATCTATGGACTTAGGAATTAGTTCTCAGAGTCAACGGGCCCAACAACTCCATTCTTTCTTCCAAAACAGGGGATCATCCGGACTCGCTCAAAACGATGAATTATCTATATATTTAAATGAACCGGTTATTGCATCAGAACTAACAAGTGCAGGTCCAAACAATCAAGATCTTTTGCATTGGTGGTCAAGAAGAACAGCTCAATACCCAATCCTATCCATAATGGCTCGAGAACTCTTTGCTGTTCCTGCCTCGACAGTGTCGGTCGAGCAAGCTTTTAGCAGCGGAGGGTATACTTTAGACGAAAGACGATCAACGATGACCCCACGGAATCTCGAAGCTCAAGTATTGCTTAAGGACTACACTTTAGCCGAACACCGTGAGCAAGAGAACAAATGGGATGAGGTCTTTGAACATGATCCAATCAGTACCACCGAAGCAGAAACCGACACCGATGCCTCTGAAGAAACGGATGATTTCGACGATGATTTTGATTTTGATAATATGTAGTGGTCTATTAAAATGCTTAGACGAGTACTCTTTTTCCTCACGGAGGTTTTAACGAGGCTCGGCCCTTGGAATCGACATGTGATATCCAAGGGTTTAGGATTAATAAATAAAAAAAAATTATACAATCTCACTCTCAAGTATTTTTTTACATTTTATAATTTGAATCGTCTTACAATTAAAATTAAATCAATAAACAATGAAGCATTGAATCATAATCGAACAAATTTTTTTTTTTTTTTTTTTAAAAAGTCGGTTCCTATCCGGTTCCGGAACCGGAACCGAACTGGAACCGTCGGTTCCAGGAACCGGAACCGGAACCGGAACCGTTACTGTTCCGGTTCGGTTTCGGTTCCGGCCATCTTGGAACCGGAACCGTCGGTTCGGTTCCGGTTCCGGAACCGTGGGCACCTCTAACTCCCCCCCTACGTTATTTCCCCCTCTTTCCCTCTCTCTACCCCCATTGCTGCAACCACCAGCTCTCGTTCCGCTGGACTGCCTCGGCCTTCGCACCACCGGCCGCCACCGACAACAGTCACCACCGTCTCCTACATCCTCGCCATCCGAAATTGGAAAATTGACCGAGAGATAGCCGTCAGAATCTCGGCGAGCTACGCCGGACTGCGCAAAGATCTACACAACGGTGGTCGAGATAGCCACCGCCGTTGTATCCTCGCCGTCGGAGAGAGCGAAAGTGTTTCTGCTCCTGAACACCGTTCTTCCGCTCCTCGTCTGCGTCCCCGTGCTGCCGCTCGCGAGAGAAGCCAACGTCAGAAAATCGAAGAACCTTGTGGTGGGATTCAATCCATTGTTGGCGATTACGATGGTGACTGGTGGTTTTGCGGTGTTTACCAGCTTGATTCCTAAGGGAAATGTCTCTCTATTCATCAATTTCGCAAGATCTGTGAACTCACGAGTTGTTTTCTAAAATCACGACCATCATTGAACTCACGAGTTGAGAAGTCGTGATTTGTGATTTTTCTAGCACTAATTCACGAGTTCGGCATAGTAAATTCGTGATTTATTCGTGTTATGTGAGTGAATTCACGAATTCATGAATTCGTAATTTCGGGTATTTATGTGAGTGAATTCACGAATTGGGTTTGTGAATTCGTGAATTCCATTATATTTTTCGAACAATTCACGAATTTAAATTCGTGAATTAGGCAAGGGCGATGATATTATAATAAGAGTGACTATTTTTTATTTTTTTTTAACCAAGTAGTTATTTTTTATTTTTACTATCCCAAAGTGGCTATTTTAATAGTTGACCCTAATATATATGCTTGAAAATAATAATCTATTACTATTACCTTTAAGATGAAGAGTGATACATCAATTAGATTTATTTGCTAATAACTATTATTTTTTTTATTGATTGATGATGTGGCATAAATATAAATATTACATAGATTCTTCAAACTTTATTATATATATTAATATTTTAGATCATAAGTTAATTAATAGACGAAGGTCAAAGTGATATAAATAATTCATCAAATAAATGCCAATATGAAGATTTTTTGATTATATGAATCAGTTTATTTAGTTGGCGTATATATATGATAAATATAATGCAAAATATTAACTTTGTTTTAAATTAATTTTAAGTTATTGAATTAATAGGAAATGCAAACTTATAGAATAAGGCTAGAAAGATACATGAATAATTGAAAAAAAAAATAAAAAAATCTTATATCAGTATGTGTTACTTTGTATACAGATGTATGTTAAAGGAAAAAGATAAAAAATTGGGTGAGGCCGGCCACATAGTGTGGCCGGGTCAAAGTGTCAATCTTTATGCAAAAAAGTGATAATCTACATGAATAAAAGTGTCAATCTTTAACATAAATTATTTAACGAATAAAAGTGTCAATTTTTAAAAGTGTCAATCTTTATGCAAAAAATTGATAATCTATACAAATAAAAGTGTCAATCTTTTGAACGACCACATAGTACGCCCGGGCTCACCCAAGTGTGCCCTAAGGAAAAATGTACTTACTAAAAATTAACACGTAAATAATATGTGTAATACCCCGATTTTTCGTAAACCGGAAAACATAAAATTTTATTTATTTATTTATAAGACATGTTTCTAGTATCCGACAAATTTTTATTGCCTCGTTTAAGTCTTTTGGACTTATAATTAATTGGTGGATTATTCTATGTGTACAAATACACATATCGATAGTTGTTGATAAGTTACCTCACACGATTTAGGTCTCGTTTAAAAATCAAACTATAGTATTATTAATCACTTTTTTAATTGAAGAGAATTTTATTAATGGACCTTTCTAATTATTTAGCATTGGGTTGTTTCGAATTATCTCTTAAACCTTATCAACATTTAATTTAGCCCAAATTGTTAACCCAATTGATAGCCCATTATTTTTCTGAAGCCCATCCGCAGTGGACGAAAAACAACCACGTCTCTTATCAACTTTTTCATCTCTGCACCTCCTTTTCACCTCCCAAAGATCATCTCTATTTTTTTTTTACCAGCAAAGCAATACTCAAGAGAAAGAAAAATGATTTAGCAGAGGAGAGAAAAAAATGGGAGGAAATCGTTGTAGCTTCATCGTCCAATTCGACATCTACTAACTCAAGGAAGGATTGAGAAGAAGAAGGAAGGAGATTACGGAACAGCTTAAGCAAGCAGTGGATCAAAGAAACCAAGAAAAGAACGCACAGGAAGAAGAGGAAGAAGAGCAATTACAAATTCATTTATCATTTTCATTCCTGTCTATCTTCACCAAATCACAAACTCTAACATCATCAGTCATTGCTTTCCCACCTTTTTGTTATACTCAATTTTTCTAGTAAACCAAAAATCTATAAACTATGCGACTAGAGAATTCTCCTTTTTATTGAAGAGTGATGCATTTATTTAGAATATTCTAGATAATATTCATGAGAATTCTAGACTAGATTATTAATTGTAATATCTAAAGAATTCTCCTAGATATTCTTGTAGAGAATTCTAGGAACTTAGTATCAAATGAGGATCTAGAAGAATCCTCCCACTCCTATAAATAGAGGTGTTAGGAATCATTTGTAACCAGAACCCAAAATTCAAAGAAATCTATTTTAAAGTTCTTCCAATACTCTCTAAATTTCTCTTAACACTCTACACACAACCCACACTAAAATACCAAGCCCCTCTCTACACAACTCTACCACAAGCACTCACTACATCTAAAATACCCATAAATACTTCCTATTTTCCAACAGTGGTATCAGAGCCCAGTTCGATAAAATTGGGCGAACAAATGGCCGACAACTTCCGCTCAACTATTTTGGTACCAATTTTTCGTGGTGAAAACTACGACTATTGGGCCATCAAAATGAAGACATACTTTCGATCCCAAGACTTATGGGACATTGTCTACAATGGATACAAGACTCCGGAAGATGGCGCAACATTAAACGCCACCCAAAGGAAGGAGCTCAAGGAGAATCAACAAAAGGATTCTCAAGCATTGCTTGCTCTACAAATGAGCTTGGCTGACGAAATATTTCCAAGAATCATGGGGGCGACAACAGCTAAGGAAGCGTGGGATACATTACTGGAGGAGTTCCAAGGGAATGAAAAGGTACGCACCGTGAAACTTCAATCTCTACGAAGAGAATTTGAATATATAAGAATGAAAGAATCTGAGACTGCTCAAAAATATTATTCTAGAGTAAAAAAAATAGTAACTCAAATGAGAGCCTATGGTGAAAATATTTCGGACAAGAAAATTATCGAGAAAATATTAATTAGTTGCACAGAAAAGTATGACACAATAGTTACATCTATTGAAGAATCTAAGGACATAGATAAAATGTCAGTTTTAGAACTAATGGACTCTCAAGAAGCATTTGAAAAAAGATTAAGTAGACGATTTGAAAATTCTGAAGAGTCTGAAACCGCATTTCAGACAAAAGTAAATTTGCAGTCTCAGAAATTTAAGAAAGGAAGTGAACTAGACTTCCCTCCATGTGGTATATGCAAGAAAAATAATCACATGGAGAAAGATTGTTGGTTTAAGGATAAACCACGGTGCAGAAAATGTCGAAGATTTGGGCACATAGAAAAATGTTGCCATAATAAACAAGATCATGAAGTTAACTACACTGAAGAAAGGAATACATATAAGGAGAACTATCTATTTTATGTCTGCCGAGCTACATCACAAGAAAAAAGAAATATTTGGTATCTAGATAGCGCTTGCAGCAGTCATATGACTTATGATGAAAGCATCTTCTCCAAGCTTGAAAAAATAAAAGAGAAGGTTAAAATAAGAAATGGAGATTTTATGGAGGCAATAGGTAAAGGAACTATTGCAGTCCATACAAGAAGATGAGTAAAATTCATTACGGATGTGCTCCTTGTCCCAACAATTGATCAGAATCTACTGAGTGTTGGGCAAATGATGAGAAAAGGTTATTCGCTGCGTTTTGAGGGAGATTCGTGTATCATACACGATAAGCAAGATAAATCTCTCAAAATTGCAAGAATCAAAATGAAGGAAAATCAAAGTTTTCCTCTATATTTAACATATGCTAAGAGGACGGAAGCCAAGAACAAGGAGTCAAAGATGGACAGTCTTGCAAAGGAAAAGACTAAGCTACTGCAGGAAGAAACCATCCACTTCACGAAAGTCAATGTTGAGGAGGAGCCAAAAAGATCAACCAGTGACAGATCAAGTGCAAAGGCAACAGAAAAGAAGATCAAGACAGTATCAAAGGTACACAATACATGCAATCTATCGATCGTGGAGCAAGATGGCAACACAAAAATTAACGAAAGGAAAGTTTCAAGTCAAGACCCAGAGAAGATCAAGAACATCAACATGATGAAGCAAAGAGACTACCCGGATACAAAAGAGGTACGCAACAATTCATCAAGGATGACAAATCATATTTACACCAAAAAGGCTATACACGCAGAGATACTATTTATTCAAGCAACTATGTGATATGACTGGCATTACCAAAATGCCCAACAAGCAGGCATCTCCACGAAAGCGCTACCAAGGGTCTGATTCCAATTTCTACGAAGAATGCTCAGAGTTATCGATAAATGCATCAAGGAGGAGTATTGAAGAGTGATGCATTTATTTAGAATATTCTAGATAATATTCATGAGAATTCTAGACTAGATTATTAATTGTAATATCTAGAGAATTCTCCTAGATATTCTTATAGAGAATTCTAGAAACTTAGTATCAAATGAGGATCTAGAAGAATCCTCTCACTCCTATAAATAGAGGTGTTAGGAATCATTTGTAACCAAAACCCAAAATTTAAAGAAATCTATTCTAAAGTTCTTCCAATACTCTCTAAATTTCTCCTAACACTCTACACACAACCCACACTAAAATACCAAGCCCCTCTCTACACAACTCTACCACAAGCACTCATTACATCCAAAATACCCATAAATACTTCCTATTTTCCAACACTTTTCGAATAGCAAACGACAATCCATTTCCCATTTAAAACTAAGACCAAAATCAAAAACTTTTAAAAGAAATCTAGAGCAAGTAAGTCTATAACCGAAAAGAAAAGTAAATGAAGGAGGAGCCCTGCCCCTGCGGCTGTTCGAGGATATGGGTGACGGCGGCTTCGAAATAGCGGTGGTTCTGCGTGGGACGGAATAGAGGGATCGTTGCCATTCAACGGCGGCATCCATTTTTTTTAGAGAGAACGAGAACAGGGGAGGTTCGGCTGCAACGGCGATGGCGCATCCGAGCGCGGCGGTTGACGGTGGAGATGCTGCTGGAATCGCGGAGGCGCTGGAACTGCTGTTGCTGATGGCGTTTTGAGCCGCTCTGATGAAGACCGAGGCGGCGGCGGTGCTGACTTATAGGCGGCGAGAATCGCCGAAATCAGGAAGGAGAAAGAGATAAATTTCCGCTTTTCAAATTTGAGGATTTTTTTTTAAACTTTGGGGTTTCTTTTTCGGGGCTTTTGATTCATGAAATTGGAACCTGGTATTTATTAAAATTGAAAGAGGAACTCGTGAAGCCCGGCAATTGTTGTCATCGGAAATTGCGGAAGAAGAAGAGGGAGAAACAGCCGAGGAACTCGTGAAGCCCGGCAATTGTTGTCATCGGAAATTGCGGAAGAAGAAGAGGGAGAAACAACCGCGGCATTCTGTGAAAGAGAGGGAGAGGTGGGAGCCTTCCGAGGTGTAATGGTTGGGAGAATAAATACATTAACTTAGTTTGTCTTTTCTCAATTCATGATCCTTCTTTATTGGATTTTCCTTATTTTGTTAAATAGGAAATAAGAATCTGCAAACTTTTCTTTTGGAGTTTACGTAAACAATTTGATTAATCTAAAATTTGGCTTAATTTAGTTAGTTGAGTAATTGGAGCCTTACGTCCAATATATAGCCCAAGTATTGACCTAGAGTGTTTCTTTTATTATTTGAATAAATTGCTTAATCAAGTTTATTAATCAAGAGTTTTCTATATTATTAATAGATAAAGAATTATCGAGATGATATGATTTATATATGAGATCGAAACCTCGTGAATTATTATTGAATTCGATTTTTTTTTGAAGATATGTGAAGTTGGAGCCCCTTGGAACTTGTTTTAATATGACGGACCTTCTACTGTTTTGTTAAGCATCTTGATCGAGTCTTGGGACTAGTTTGAACGGAAAAACCGAGTTCTCATTTGAACTAGTCGACTTTAGCTGATTTTTGATAATTTAGAATTATTAAGTAGATTTATCGACCGTCAAGGCCATGCCGAATTTCTCGAATGGACTTTTCTATCCTCTCGATTAGTAATATATTTCTAAGACGCGATACGAACTAGAAGTGGATATGAAATCCTAAAACTCTGATGAGATAAAAGACTAAAATGAGAATTCTAAAAATAATACATTTCTTTAAAACTATAATATCTACTGAAACGAGACTTTTCCCTAAAGGTCAAACAAGTGGCGAGGGTCGAGGAACGTGAAGAAGAATTAGGAACCACTCAATCACTTTTGCAATCAGGTGGGTGTTTCTTTCAAAGAAAAATATGATTTTGCTTTAAGGAGGCATGCTTTGAAAATTTAAGCAAGTTAACTCGAACTCTCTTGTGCATAAAATGTTTTGATTTTATGTATGATGCTTATTTGTGTTGGATTGTCAATATTTATATTGATCGAGCCCGAGCTAGTTGAAGTTCACTAGCAAGCCAGGTTATGCAGGTTGTGTATACAGGATGTCGTGAAATGTGTGCTCATGAGATTGTGAGCCGGTTATGCAAAATCACGTCCGGGAAGGTGGCTACCTTACCCGCGTGATTTCAGATTTGGTCAATATATTATGGATGCGAAAGGAGTTGTACATTCGAGTAATATGTTATGGATGCGAAATGGGTTGTACATCCGAACAATATGTTATGGATGCGAAAGGGGTTGTACATCCGAGTAATACATTATATGGATGCAAAAGGGGTTGTACATCCAGATAATACATTATGGACCTGAACATGGTTGTACTTATGAATTGTTGTTAAACAAATGATGTTTATTATGCAGTAGTTATTTCTCTATAACCTTGTGCGATATTGTAGTGAATGCATGAATAATAATTATTTACTATATGCTTTGGCATACCCCCACGGAGTACATCAAGTACTCAGCCCTGCTCGTGTTTCCAAAAATTTACAGAATAAGCGAGGTGGCAAAGGCGGCAGTGTTGAGAGATGAATAACTTATCTTTTGCTTCGGTTCAGAAAGAGATACATATCTTCATATGTGTATCTATTTTGTTATAAACTTCCGCTGTCTTAAATTCTCATGGTTTGTTAAGTAATATGTAACTGGCTTCATGAACCAGTAAATCGAGAACTACTCTACCTTTCTTTCTTCACAAACTTGGATTATATTTGACTTTATAAGGTTTCTTCTCTTAAGTACTTATATAATATTTGAGCTGTGGGCTTTTCTGTATCTTCACTTGTCTTCTATTTCTCCATTGATCGAGTCTATTCAATTATTTATTTTCACTAATCACAGAATTATTAGTATTCTCCCATTTCTTCCCCGTTTCTTTTATCCAATCCCTAGTCACGCTCCGGTTGAGCCGTCCTTAGGGATAAGGGGCCGTGACAATACGATAATCAATTATGTGTGTATAGTTATAATGATCTTTATTTTTTAGAAAAAATAAAATTTAATATCTAGCTACCATGAAATAAAGATAATTATAATTATAGGATCCCATCTTATTTCAACAAGGCAACTTTTGTTACAATATTATAGAGGTTGGAGTTTATAAAACTCAATAGAAATACGCTTCATAAATATAATATAACAGGATTGATGATGATGAGATACTGATAAAATTGTATCTAGGAGCAAAGAGGAAGAACATTATTTTTTTTTTCTCAAACTAACAAATTAAACAAGAAAAGATTTAATTTAATGCATCATTTGTCTCAATTTTAGTGTTTCAAGTATCCCAAAATAAAAAGTAATACTATATTACTCTATCCATCCGTCCTTAAATTCTTGCTCTGATTTGACCAATTATGAATTTTAAGAATGATGTAATTGACTTGTATTGTTTATTGACAGTGAAGATTGTGCCTCATCTTTTAGTGTAGTGGATTGCATTATTTATTGATAATAGAGATTAAGTCTCACCTTTATTTGTATTATTATAGTCAGTCCATATTCAAAAATAGAAGGTGCATAATTTTGAGGACGGCCCGGAACGAAATTAAGAGCAAAGTCTTTGAAGACGGATATAGTACGTGAATAAATTTAATATACTAATATACAAGGAGATTATAGTTCACAAATTAATTATATAATGAAGTTTCAACATTATATGTAGGAAACCTTGAGCCTGTATCATCGAAGCAATCGGTTGTATAGTCAATTTTTTTTTCTTATGTTAACCATTTTAAAAATTTAATAAAATCCTAATAGATTTGAATTTTTTACAATTTTTTTTTTCCAGAAAGCGAAGTGATTTTACATATTTTAACGGTTTGAAATTTACCAAATTCAGTTGAAATAAGCTTCATAAATAAAAAAGTAAAGGGAATAATGATGATTAGACAATGAATAAACTTATACCTAAGAGCAAGTAGAAGACAATTCTTCTCAAACTAACAAAAGTAAAACAAGAAAATAGTTTGTCTCAATTTTAGCATCACAAACATGCCCAAAATCCACTTTTATTAAAAAAAATAAATGTTATTGTCTTCAATTTCAATATATTATTAACCAGAGTTTATTAATTCAACTAGAATTTATGTTTATTTTAGAATTTATTTTTAGTTTCATTAGTTATTGAATGTGACAAAATTACGGGTCCTTTCCAAAATTTAATATGAATATAAATTTTCATTTCAAATTATATACACATATAAACAATAATATAATTGACTAATTGTTGTTAATTTAGTTTTCAAATCTTTATTAGTAATATTGGACTTCCCGTAAATATTGAGATGTAATGCAATTAGAGATCAATTATTGTCATTATCATTATTTTATTTTTGTATTTCACACCCTTAGCAATTGTTTTTGTTTCAAATATCAATAATTCATTACACTATTGAAAATCAAAATTCCAACTCTCAATAGCTCACATAAATAGCATCCAATTTCATTTTCTTAAATAAAAATTTATGTGATACAAGTTGTATAATTTATGAAAATGATTATTTTTACTATATTTTTACAAAATTAATAAAAAAAATTAATTATTATATGTGCAACGCACGTGATCCCTGTTAGTTCATAAAATATACGGAGTAATAAAATAAAATAATCAGATTATCCTTCCAAAGACAACAATATGCGTTTCTTAATATTTAATCACCGCATTAAATGAGCATTTTTTTTTCTCAGGATCGATTTAAAATTGGACGTAATATCACACACGTCGCCTTTGCTAAATACTTCCTCATTTTCTACCATTTAAGAAAAGGTCTCATATTAATTTCTTTCCTGGTCAGTGTTAAATCTATACGTGGTGGATTAATAACATTTAATCAACAAAACTTCTCTTTATAAATGAGTCAAATTGGGTGTGCTTATGTACTTCCCACTAAAGAATTTAATGCATTTATTGTAGTTAATCATGAGTTCTAATCTTTGCAGTTTCTGAGACCAATTAAATGCTAAATAGTCGTCTCTTTGAATTGAATCACTTTACTTTTAGAAGTGTCTTATTTGACACTCCCCCATTTCATATAAAATGACATTTTCTTTTTTGCCTTTTCTGGCACACTTCTCGTTGATGGGTTTTAAAATGGATTTTTGAAGAATTATTTCTTTTACGGGATACTACGACTGTCGTAGTATCCCGTAAAAGAAAGAATTCTTCAAAAATCCATCTTAAAACCCATCAACGAGAAGCGTGGAAAAGCGTGTCAGAAAAGCCACTATTAAAATGTGTCATTTTAAGTGAAATGGAGGGAGTACGAATTAAACCAATTTAATAGAATAATATATTACTTTTCATCTAAGCACTATTTGCATATACTCTAAAATATAATTGTAAAATCTTTAATTTATCATAACTTACTTATTTATTCTGCAATTTTTACGATTTTATGTCAAATTAAATGTTTTAATTTCATATTTCTTTTGAGATCAATCATCGATATGTTTTTATAGATTTATGATGCCCTATTTTGAAAAGAAAAAAAAAACAAATTATGCATTAAAATGCTCAATAATATACTTTTAACACTAATAAAATACTCCGTATTTCTTTATATACTCATACCCAAAAGTTACGAGTCAAATCAAACGGGGCTGAGGGAATAATTGATTAATAAATAAAATGCTATCTATTTATTACTCCTCATGTCCACGAAATAAGTGAACATTTTGCATTTCCAGCCGTTCGCCAAATACGTGGACAATATATTTTTAGACATAGACCCTGCATTCATAATTTCCTTTTCACACTCAAAATCAATCAAAAATTATTATAATATCTAATTTACTCTAATATTCACCATTTTAAGTCGGACCCAAAAACCACTTTACATCCAATCTTTACAAAAAATAAAACATGTGTCAAAAGATTTTTGTTCGCGTATATGATGAAGATGGAGTATTTTTTAAAGATTGAGCTAGGCTTTTATTGAATATTCTTATTATATCATCGTAGAATACTGTAGAATATATAGATGGGAGAATGAGCAATATGTTACCAAACCTGCCTACCGAGTTAGACTACGTGCAACATTATTCAGCTGACGTGGAATCTATACCTATATAAAAAAGAGTCTTGTGGCAAAATGTACAATGCCTAAAATATCCTTATAATATGTTTTAAATTAAGGGTAATAAAGTAATATATGTTTTAAATTAAGAGTAATAAAATAATATAAAATATTATATTCTTAAAATATTTGGACGTGGTGAATCTTAGATTATATGCTAACGTGATTTTTGGGCGTTTGTTTATTATGAATTATCTTGTGTGGTAAATGATAAATATTAGGTTTGCTATATTTTTCAGATTTATTGCTATATCTTCTTTATTTCGTTCGTTAATTGTAGTAATGCAATATTTATTTTTTCCAATTTTATACTTAAACAAATTACACTATAGTTTCCTTATATTTAATACTCCTTTCTATTTTTTTTAAATGTCTATATTTCAAATTAAGAGTAATAAATTAACATAGAACCTTGTGACAAAATGTACATCGCCTAAAATATTCTTATAATATGTTTTAAATTAAGGGTAATAAAGTAATATAAAATATTATATTTTTAAAATATTTGGAATGTGGTGAATCTTAGATTATATGCTAACGTGATTTTTGAGCGTTTGTTTATTATGAATTATCTTATGTGGTAAATGATAAATATGAGGTTTGCTATATTTTTCAGATTTATTTCTATATTCGTTCGTTAATTTTAGATATGCAATATTTATTTTTTCCAATTTTATACTTAAACAAATTACAATATAGTTTCCTTATATTTAATACTCCCATCTATTTTTTAAATTTATATATTTCAAATTAAAAGTAATAAATCAATATAAATATCACAACAAAATTATTTAACTCATTGATTTTTGTATGAGTAGTGTTTAACTTTAAATAAGATATATACGTATCCGTAGTTGGTCTCATTTCTTAGTTATTGATAATGGGAGTAAATGACATTTTATGTATACGGAATGAATAATTTGTATGGAATTAAACTGAATTTACTTTTAGCAATTCATATTTGACCTAGATTTTGTAGATGGTGATAGACTCACGTTAATGACGTTTCTACAATTCATGGCTAGATTTTTTTTTTTTTTTTTTTTTTAATCTCTTATATTATGATTTTTCTTTCACATGTTTCGATTCCTAAAATTGTCTTATATCAATTTAAATTTGACATAGACTTTGTAAGTATTTTTTTTTTATCTCTTTCTTATTTCTTCCGCCCGTGCTGTAATTATTCTTTAAATTTATTATTCCCTAAAAGAAAAAGAAAAGAAATTAAAAGAAAAGAAAAGAAAACAATAGGTCAATTTGCATCAAACGTCATTATCTTATTTAAATTAGCGTTTAATTTAATTACCATAAGCAATAGTAATTATATGATTAATGTTAAAAATAAATTTGACAGAATGCCAATAGAATAAGTTACTTATCTTGCAATTCGAGACTTCCTCTCTGAAATCAAAGATAATTCACATGAAGATCAAGAAAAGAGTTCTAAAATTCCCTACCAGTAATTGAAACTCTTCACTAAATGTAACAATAACATTTAGTATGATAAGGATAATTATTATATGATAGTTAGCTTTATAAGTTACAAAAATTTAGTGGATTGTTGAGTATATATCATGCCAAAGCAATTTTTCCACCTTCCACCATATACATGGAAAATTATAGTATGTGTTTTTTCGCTATAAATCTCTTATATTAGTTTTTTTTTAATTGTTAAGATTAATATAAATGGCCACTATAAGCACCACTTGGTTTTGAGGGTTGAAATTGTATAAAAAGATATTTAATTCACATGTACACACACACACAAATATATATATTATATTGATATAGTTGTAGTTATTGTAATACATATATTCTTAGTGACATTATCAAACAATAATTAGTTTGTGCCAAAATATTTAAGATGTTACTACAAACTGTATTAGCTCTAATTTGTTGATTGTCACGCATTGTTCATGAGCAAACATTTTCATTAGATTAATGAGATTTATAGGTGAACTTAATACAAAAACAAAACTACTCTATTTTTCTCCATTATCCAATTTATCATGCACAATAATGATATACTCACTCCGTCCACAAAACTTGAGACATATAATTTTAACACGATTTTACCTAATATTTAGGTGAGTGTTGTTTGAATGCAGAAAAGGACTCACATGTGTTTTTTTTTCTTTTAAATAAATAAAATGATATGGCGGGTTTCAAAATGAAAAGTAGTAGGTAAAGTTTGTGGGTCATGTGTGATTTTTATGTAAATAAAGGGATTGAATAAGGTTTTTAAAATTAATTGTAGTTGGTGGTATATGTTCAAAAAGGGAATTGCAACAATTTTGAGGATGAATCGTAAAAGAAAGGTACAATAATTTTTGTGGACGGATTGGATAACTTCTTGCATGCTAATGACATATAATAATCTAATATATATCCATTAATATATTGGTGTATTAGAATATACATATTAGTATACATAATGATACGTACCATCTTTATTAGCTTTTGTTAAATGACATTGTTCATAAATAAACTAATATTTTCATTAGATTGGATGCATAAGTGAACTTAACATTGATTATGTGGAGAGTTTTGGGCTTAGACTTTATCTTTTTCGATTCATTATAGGTCTCTTGTAATTGTTTTGAATTTCATAAAGAATCAAAGTGATTTATATATATGCACATTATTTCCTAAAATAAAATTAAAAAAAATTGTTATAAGATTATTTTTATGGGTGATGAACAGATATCATAGTGAATAAAATACAAAAGGCTCATAACCTACATGCTTCGGTGGTATTGTGGTAAAATACCCACTTTTCATAACGTATCTACAAAATTACTCATTTTTATAAGGAATTTGCAAAAATACCCATTTTTATTATTTAAATATAGATATATTGAGTATAAATTTTAGACTTTCATGATAGTTATATTATTTTTCATTTCTAGAAATGAAAAATGCACATTTTATATGGTCATCCTAAAATGAAATTAATTGCACAAACTTAATGGACAAATAGAGCATCGAGATGAGGCATCATTCAAACCTATCAATCACCTAACCATCAAAGTTAATTATAAATCTGAATTCATCAAATAAAAATAAAAGTAATAAACGTGCAACGCACGTTACACAGAGCCGGACCTGCCTTAAGGCCCAAGAGGCCCACGCCTCGGGCCCCAAAATTTCGGGGGCCCACAATTTTTTAAAAAAAATAGTATTAATGTGTAATTTTTATTTTTATTTTAATTATTTTTTTGATTAAACGCAACAAAATGCACAAACTTTGGCTTGATTTTATTTTTAATATAATCTTTCTACAATTTAATAAAAATACACTAGTTTTGATCTTCATTAATTCTTTATATGAATCTAAGTTTGTGTTAAAATGAAAATGAAACCTAAGTTTGTGTATTTTGCTGCATTTAACCCTTATTATTTTTTTTTTATCATTTTTGTACTACTATTATTTATTTATTTTCTCGCTTCTTAAAGGGCCTATTTTTTCCGTTTTCGCCTAGGGCCTCACGAGTTACAGGACCGGCCCTGACGTTACATTTACTAGTATCTATAAAGGACGTGCACATCATCTATCAATAATTATTTTAATCAATGGAATGGCGTTTTTTGATATAAATTTTTTAAATCTTCTCTCAAAATTTGTTATTAGTAGTAAATAGATAAAGTTGTTAATCCTTTGATTAGGGCCAGGTCAAAACAAAATTGGGCTGGTTCTGGATGGGCCAAGGCGCATATTTCAAACTGCCTATGCCCATGGGCCAAATGGAGAATTTAAATTCGGTCGGCCTTAAATTTTATCGGGTTCAAGCAGTAGATCTGCCCGGTTTCAATTTCCAAAATATAATATTTTAATACAATATATACACGTGTGATTAACCTAAATATGCAATTTATATACATGTGTGCATATGTTGATTAGTACTCCCATGTCCTTTAAAGATGATTCGTCTTATAAAATAATACTGTAAAACGAATCATCTTTAAAGGTATGAAGGGATTATTAATTATGTGTTTGATAGCTTAGCATATGTTATATCACATGATTACTATATTAATTATGTGTTGATAGCTTAGCATATGTTATATCACATGATTACTATAAAAGAAAATAGAATCCAATTGCTGAAAAATGACGCATAATGTTATGTCTATAAATTGCACATTCATATCTATGTAAAATATGAACTTACACAAATTTAGTCCAAATTTCACGCAGATCATTGAGCAAAATTAGTTAAGAACATAAATACATGTATAATTATTAATTCATACGGTTCCCAATTTTAGTGGGTAAATATCTGACGATGATGATGGCACTTCACTGAGATCACTAGCCGTCCACTTGTATTCAGTGTCTGAAACCATTGTAGACTTGGCTTCATAGATTCTTCTTTCTTCGGCTTCATGGATAATAGTTTTAGGCAAACCGCAAAGTTTTCAATTCTGTGGCCACTTCATTCCTAGTTGGTCTCATTTTCCCATGCAAATTCAAGCATCTTTTTGCAAAAACACACAACTGCGCTTACCTCTTCCTTTCCACCTCCCTCTAGAACTTGAGGATCCAAAATCGCATCGCCATTGTTATCCTCGATCGATGCATGAAACCTCATCACTAGACTTTTCTCATGCTCTTCTCTTTCAGTAGAAATCGGCTTCTGCCCCGTCAGAAGCTCTACCAGAACTACTCCAAGCAGTGGCAACTCCAGGATTTATAATTTGGGGGTGCAAAAAATTATTACTCCATCTAGTCTTTCCAAGTTGATACACTTTTTTTCAACATTTATGACAAGTGTTTTCGAGCATCTCGATGATGAGTTTTAAAATAACTTTTTAAAGATTTTTTACTTTTACGGGATACTACAACACTTGAAGTATCCCGTAAAAGAAAAAAAATCTTAAAAAGTTATTTTGAAACTCATCATCGAGACACTCGAAAATACTTGCCACAAATGCTGAAAAAAAATATATCAACTTGAAAAGACCGGAGGGAGTATATAATATTAATAATACCATCTTATAAGATGTCAACGAAAATTCTAACTCCATCCCATATAGTTAGTCCCTTTTGCTTTATTGACTTTTTCGGCACGCGTTTCCACCAAAACCTAGTACGAGTTTTAAAATATAATTTTGAAATATTTTTTTTTACCGGATACTTAATTGACCAAACAATCATTTAAAAATTAATTTTCATGCTATTTCGCAACTTGTTTTTGACATAAATCATTCCGAAAAATACTCTCCCGACACTTGCGGTAGCAATTGGAAAAATCAACACCAACTTGATAAGCAAAAATATTAGAAGATAAGTCACATGTCTATTTGTTAACATTAATAATGTTTTAAAATATAATATAATTATTTAAAATGGATAAACATAAATATACATAAATATATATAGTATATATAATATATAATAGTAGTAAAATAATTTTTTTTTTGGGGGTACAACTGTACCCCCATTGCTCCATACTGGAGTCGCCGCTGACTCCAAGTCTCCAAAACCGTAAACATTGTTCTTTTCTGTGAATTGGTTTGATTGAAAGTACTCGGGATCAAAATATCCAAATGTCCCTCTGACTCTTGTGCTTACATGAGTCCGATCCACTGCAAGAGACCTCGAAATTCCGAAATCAGAGACCTTTACCACATATTTTTTCATCAAGAAGAATATTCCTAGACTTGATATCTCTATGATAGATGGGCGTGGAAGAAAAAGAGTGCAATAAGCGAGTGCTCCGGCTACATGTGCTCCGATTTTCAAACGCATGTTCCATGAAATCGGAAATTCAACCCTAGGATCATGAATGAGATTGTAAAGGGTCCCATTAGGCAAAAATTCGTAGACAAGGAGAGGAACCTCAGCTTCGAGACAACATCCCAATAACTTAACCACATTCATATGATTGATCTGTGATAGTACCACAACCTCGTTTATGAACTGATCCAATTGATCCTTGTCAACGAGCTTCGATTTCTTTACAGCGACGATTTTGCCATCAGTTAACATTCCTTTGTAGATGGCGCCTTGGCCTCCTTGCCCTAGAATTCGGCTTTCATTAAAGTTATCAGTTGCTTTTTCCAATTCTTCTGCATGGAAGAGTTTTGTTTCCCCAATTGGACCTTCATTAGATCGTTGTTTCAAGAGAAGTCCACCGTTTTGTTTGAAAAATTTCTTTTTACGCATTTTGTCCTTTCTCTTCTGGTGTGCCTTAAGCAACCAAAAACAAATCGAGAGGAGTAAAATAAATCCAAATCCAGAGCCCACCCCTGCATGCAAAATTACCCCTAGCATAAACAGATTATCTTTGCATGCATAGCTAGTGGCATTCTTCTTTGCATGGCTACAATTCTTGGCTCCATTAATATTAATTCGCCAGTCTAGCTTCACTACTGGTGGCGATCTTGTTTTCAACATCCATCCATAACCATCTTCTTCCAAGAACTCGCTGGGATTATTTAGATAGGTCAAAGAATAGGAAAAGATTGATTTATTGGAGCTCGTTTTCTCTTGGAGAAAGGCATAGCTGCAAGACACTACAAGAAAACTGAGCATTTGCAACATAAATTATGTGTAACAAATGTCTGTTTTAGTGTCGCAAAAGTCGATTTGCGTCACTTTATGCGTCATTACGAATTGTGTCGTAAAAGGTAATGTATCATTTTTGAGACACTTTTTTTTTCTTTTTATTGTGACGCAACAAGAATGACACATTTTGCTTCACTTGATTATTTGTCGCATAAAATTCTCGACACTTAACACGTCATTTGCTTAGTGTTGCATATTTATTAGCTACACAGAATGTGACATTATTAAAAATGACGCATATAATTTGCGACATAAACTTGTGACATTTCAAATAGAATGACGTTATTTTTCCCTTCACAATTGACGTCATATTTAAATTGTTGGATAATTTCACGACAAATGACATATGTCTCAAAAAAATAATTCATGTCGTAAAATATAGAATATTTTTTCCATCGGTTTATTTTTGTTGTCATAAATTTTGCATCACTTGTGCGACATTATTTCAAATGACACACCTTAATTTGTGACGCTACAATTAATATGCCATATTTCTTCGCGACACATAATGTAATAGCCATAAAAATCCGTATTTAGAAAAATTGGAATTTTGAAGGAGGAAATAAATTTTTTTGAGTATTTGAGATCGAGCACGGACGAAAATGAGCTTATGGAAATTTTTATAGGATGTTGGAATTTTTCCAATGAAATCTCGAGAATTTTTGAGAATGAAGGAATGATGGCAATGCAAGAAATTACCCGAAATGATTTTCGAAGAATGTTATTCTGTAAATATTTTACGGAAATAAGATGAGATGTGTGTAGAGATATTCCACTAGAAGAAATACTATTAGATACAAGTGTGTGTGGTGCATGTGTGTGCCACATCTTGAGAGAAAGAGAGATGAAATTAAATCTCCTCACCACCATTTCCACCACACACCCACACCACAAATCATAGCTCTCCCTTCTCTCTTCATCACCATTCCCGCAGGCCACCATTGCCGCCACTTTCGAGCTGCCACCGGCAACTCCTCCGGCCTCCGATCACTCCCAAAGTTCACCCTCCCCCATATTTTGGCCCATAGAACAAGAATCTGAGGTCGAAATCATGATTCAAGAGCTGCAAGTAGGACATGGAAGCTTCGGTTTACAAGCTCGAAGAACCCACTTTGATTTCATTCTTTCCTTGAGGTAATCTTCCTTTCTTTTGATGAATAGAGTCTAGATCTAAACAATAGATGGAAGCTTGAACCCAAAATTTGAAGAACATAATTCGTTCACCCCAAACCTTGTTGCTTGTTCGATTTTTCTTGAGATTTATACTCTACTCTTCATTTTAAGATGATCTATTAAAGGATTTTTGAATACTCCTTTGATTTCTCTTTAATCCGAGTCCTTAAGCTCATGTATGTGCGTTTTGGATGAGTGATCATCACGTTTCCTTGCTCAAATGATGGTTCAAGATGAGCTAGAGCCGAACCCGTAAGCATTTTTTTTCACGAAATTGAATGAAGCATTTTATCGAACAATTGGTGTGCGTGTTCTGTCCAGCTTTGTTCACCGATTTCGAACCCTTTTCCCGACCTTATCTCTTTTCAAGTCCTAAATGAAAGTTGTAGCTCATGTTCTCAGCTATCCGTAGCCCAGATTTCGTCTCGATCCAAGTCCATATGCATCTGTTATGACAAATTGAAATTCACATCTCATGTCTTTTGAAATCTGGAAAAAAGCCCACTTGCGGGCTAAACTGAGAACAACTCATTTGAAATTCGACATTTATTCTTCTTCCATGTTGAATTACGCTCCATTAGCCTTCTATACATATCTCGTTCACTCAAAACGGAGTTCGTATGAATTTACTATGATTTTTCAAAGTTTTTATCTCCAATCTGGAAATTCTGACGAACAACTTCTGTCCTGTTTTTCCAACCACATTTTGACCACTTTCCTTTGGTCGAATGAACAAAAGTATAACTAGAAAGTTGTTCCTTGTTTTCTAAACTTCAGTTTTGATAGCTCATTCATTCGAATCCATCAAGAAACGAGTGAGAAATCCTCACTCAAAGTTGGTACCCAGAATCTGCCAAATTCCCAATTTTCAGATTCTGAGTTCTGGAATAAATGCTTCAAACTCCCAGCTCACTCATGGGAAAATTCTGAAATTTAAACATGTAATAGCCCTATGTATTATCTTTCCAAAGCAATATCATATGCTCTGTTTCGATTTATAATGAGTGAGAAACAATTATTTTCCTAGAGGGTCGCAGAATTTCCAAATTCTCTTAGAATGTTGAACTTGTTTTTCATATGACGGACCTTCTACTACTTTGTTAAGCGTCTTGATCGAGTCTTGGGACTAGTTCGAATGGAAAAATTGAGTTCTCATTTGAATTAGTCGACTGCAGCTGATTTTAGATAATTTAGAATTATCGAGTAGACTTATCGAACGTCGGGGGCATGTCGAATTTTTCCGGTGGTCTTTTCTATCTTCTCGATTAATATAATTCTAAGACGTGATACGAACTAAAAGCGTATAATATAATACTAGAATGAGAATTCTAGGAATAACATATTATTTCTCTAAAATTAGTATATCTTCTGAAACGAGACTTTTCCCTAAAGGTCAAGCAAGGGACGAGAGTTAAGGAACGTGAGGAAGAAACCAAGAACCGATCTATCACTTTGCAATCAGGTGGGCGTTCTTACAAAGAAAATTATATTGTTGCTATAATGTAGCATGTTTTGAAAATAAAGCAAGTTGACTCAAAACCCTTTCATGCATAAAATATTTTTGGTTTTATGTGTGATGCTTATCTATGTTGGATTGCCAACGTTATATCGATCGAGCCTGAGTTAGACAAAGGTCGCTAGCCAGGTTATGTGTACACAAAGTCGTGACTGTGTGCTCTAGAGGTGGGCCGGTTATGCATGGAAACGTCCGGTGAGGTAGCCACCTTGCCGGCGTACTTACAGATATGGATAATACAGATGTGGAAGAAAATGAGGAGTGCACTCCAATTGTTTATGGAAATAAAGTTGTTTTAGTTACACAAGTATTTTGATAAAACCTTATGGTAACGGTGAAATGCATGATTGATGATTTTTTTTACTAAATTTTTTTTGGGCATAACCTCACGGAGTACATCAAGTACTCAGCCCTGCTCGTGTTTCCAAAAACTTGTAGGTTGAGCGAGGTGGCAAAGGCGGCATTGTTGAGAGGAGATTCGTTCATCTTTTGAATTCGGTTCAGAAAGAGATACATATCTTCATATATGTATCTATTTTGTTAAAGACTTCCGTTGTACGCTTCTATTATCTTATTCTGATAAGTATGTATAATTGGCTTCATGAACCAGTAAATGGTGAACTACTCTACCTTTATTTCTTCATGCCTTCGGACTATGTTTGACTTTGCAAGGTTTCTTCTCTTGAATACTTGTATAACATTTAAGCCATGAGCTTTTCTCCTTAACTTCGTTCATCTCCCAAATCTCTATTGATCGAGTCTATTCAATGGTTCATTTTGCTAATTACCGAGTTACAAGTCATTTCCCCTTTCTTTCCTGCTTCTTATATCCAACCCCTAGTCACGGTTTCCCGTCTTAGCTATCCTTAGCAAAGTGCGGTCGTGACACATAATTTGTGTCATATAGCATTACGACATATAAATTTTGTTGCAAAAAATTTAATTAATGTTGTAAAATATACATCATATTTTGCATCACTCTACTATTATGTCATAAATATTGCTTCACTTGTGCGACATTAATTGAAATGACACGCCCTAATATGTGACACTTTATATTGACGTATTTTTTCATGACACATATGACGTCATACACGAAATGTTGTGAATTATTGTGACATATAATATTTATCAAAGTAATTTGATATTAAGTTGTAAAACTCTTTAACACATTTTGCACCACTTATTTATTATGTCAAAAGATTAACATCACATGTACAAATTAAATAAGAATGTCGCGAAACATTGAGGAGAAAACTAACAACCATTCATAACAATGATAAAACAAAAAACTCTTCAAATTAAATTAACAATATCATAAGCTTAAAGTCATATGTCTATTCAACTATTAATGATCAAACGTCAAAAATCAAATGTCTAAATATCCATAAAGAAAATGTAAAAACCCCTAACTGAAATTCAAAGTCACTTTGTCTTGAACTTCTTTGTCTTTGTTACTCCTTTCACTTGTTCCTACACAATTTGAAAAAAAAAATGACATTATGTTTCTATGTTCAAAGTAAATTAATTGGAAAGGGATAATCAATATTAATACCTCGACATGTTCACCATCTAAAGAAATATGTGTCTCGGTCTCGACTGAGTCATTCATCTCCTTTCTCACCTAATAAAATCGATAAAAGATGATATTATTAAAATAGCATAGCATAATATATTTTGGAATATTAATAAACTTTTGAAAAATTACCTCTGGAGATTTAGTAGCTTCACTCGAGTTCTCTGAGTTAAAAAGTCTTTGAGATGATGACCCGTCACGAAGAGCTAGTATGCGCCGAGGATTGAAAGGTACAGATTCCTTGCATATTAATTAATTTAAAGTATTAGCTACACAATATCATATATATGTGTAAACATAGTATATAATGTTGACTTACATTAACATTTTGGCCCTCTAATGCGAGAAGTCGAGCCTTAAGCATCTCCATATTTGAGCAATAGTCGTCTTTGAATTTTGACATTTTCTCTTCAAAACCCTTTTGAATATCTGCCACTATCTCATTAGCTCTAACCTGAACAGCTCGGTCAAACTCTCCTTGAGTGGTGAAAGTCACATTCTTATTCTTTGAAACCACAATGCTACTCCGCAAACATCCGGGTGCGTCAATTCCAATAACATCGTCATAGATCTCATCATTAGAACGGATATAATCTTGCAGATTTTTAGGCAAATTTTGTTTCCCTCTTGTAAAAGAGCCTGATTGGAAAACACAAAATGACATAAATATAAACACAAAAGTTAGAACAGTACACATTCATTTTTTCACATCATATGTAGAGGAAAAAATTAAAATAAATTATACACAAGCAACAGGAACGTAGACATGAGACTACACAAAAGAATAAGTAACTCCAAAATAGTAATTATAGCTACTGCCATTACACAACGAAAGGAAGGTATATACAAAGCAAATCTCATGAAGGTTGATGCTCATATTGGAGCTAATTTAGTTGAACTCTCTGTCCAAAATTTCCCAATCAATCTGATTGCGTCATAAATGTCTTGCTACTCCCAACATCACAAATTGCTTCATGAATCAAAAGTTCTTATTTATTTCTGATTAGCACAACAAGAAGCTCCAATACATAAACAAAAGGCATATCTTAGAAGAGCACATGCAACACGTTCCTGAATTAATTGGGTAAATTATCTTCACTCTAACCTCTCTCGTGAGTTTACATTCATATTTTTTTTCAAAGCATCTCATAACTCCTAAATGAGACCCTTCCATTAAAACCTCTTTTTTTTAAGTTAATCAGGTATGACATGATACTAAGTACTCAGAGCTAATAATGTTTACGCATATACAATTTTCATTTTCTCTATGTGCTAAAATACCAACAAGCTCCAAAGGCGTGCACCACACTCGGATGAAAAGAATATTCAGGACTAGAAAGAAGTATCGCTTTGTTTATCTCTACACAGAAAAGACATTATGTACATGCAACACAATAAAGCATAAGAGAAGATACAACACAACTTTCGCACTACAAGAAAATCGCCGAATAGTAATGGAAAATTCCGTAGTAGAACTAAGTATTTCTGTATCTGTTCTAGAACAGCGACGGAAGGCTGCCGTTGCAGTAGGTCTCGTAGCAGTTTCAATCGGCGACGGAAAATCCATAGCCGAATAACTGGCGACGGAAACATCGACTGATATTATGCCTGTCGCCGAATGACTACGGATATACTGGCCATAGCTGAACTACTACAGAAATACTGTCCGTAACTAAACTGCTACGGAAATACTATCCGTAGCCGAACTACTACAGAAGTACTGTCCGTAGCCGAACGGCTACGGAAGTTATGTCCGTCGCAGAACTGCTATGGCAGAATATCTGTCGTGGAACGGCTATGGAGTAGATGTTGCCGTCGCTGTTTAACCAGATTTTTTATTTTTTATTTTCTTTGTTGTTTGTATGTCATATAATACCTACTCGAAATAATATAAAACCCAACAGTACAATTCAAAACTCATCAAACGGAATATATTATATTAAACCAAAATGCTTCATCTAATCCCACTTACAATTCATATTTCATAATATAAAGTAGCTATGCCGTAATTCACTTCATACTAATAAGGTATGAAACCAAAAGAGAACCTAAGTCACCATAAGTCATATGCTAGATTTCACCTTCATTTCTTCATCTCTTGCAGCATCCTTCCGGTTTTGTTCCTCCTTAAATCGGGCCTGCTCTTCTTCCTTTTCCTTCAAGTGTGCCTCGAGATCCCGAATACAAGCCGTCGCTGGAGATGAATACGAGCTGTTGTCACCCCTTGATCCACGGCGCACATATAGCTGGGATAGGCATCCTTGGCCTAGCACATGCCCCTTCGGGTTAACTTTTGCAACCTCCCTATATATTTCTTGTTCCCTCTCCGCTGTCACGATTCTCTCCTCTAAAGTGCCGGGAAGGGAGAACATTCCTTCGCCACTTGCCTCTGTACTTTCTCCTAAAAATGTTCACAATAAAACATGGTAAGATATCATAAAAGAATCTATTTACACAACATGCTTCTTTTCTTTGGAAGCAGCTTTGATCCAGTTAAGAGACATCTTTCTCTGCCATTTCAGGAAGGCATAAACAATCCCAGCATATGTCAAACTCACAAACATAATCAGCCTCAAACATACGCCTGAATTTATGATATTTCAATCATAAGTTCATCATTGTACCAAGTAATTATCCTTTAAAATATTATGACATCAAGATAAGATCATATAAGATCATAAATAGAAATAAATTTTATTAGTTCAGGACGAAGATATATTTTAATTGAGTATACAAATACCTACAATTATCTTGAAATAAGAACCACTTCTCCAAATTTATATTTCACTTCACTTCTATATAAAAGGTAGGTACTTAAGTGACAAAAATCAATAGTTAGGGCACAAGAACGAAAATATCTTACCTGTCAAACGATATAATTCAATTTTCTAAACTATTACAAAAATAGAATGATAAATATGAAGTATATAAATCTCAAATTAGGCTAACAGTGCCAATAAAGTTCGATACAAAGAATTAATAGTTTATACTTCAATCATACATGGAGCTTCTACACGAAGCAGCTGTACTTACTTGATGAGACAACAATACTATACTAAAAATGAAATTTCAAAGAAAAAGACTTCCAAGGCACACAGTTTGCTCACCATATATATGTGGTAAATTTTGACATAACAAGGCAATGTAAGTATTCAAAACCACTTTGAATGAAAGACAACTTCAAATTCTACCATTTTAAAATATCAAACATGAAGCAATAACAATCAAACAATAACTTGCAGACCTTGCAAAATATAGGATGCTAGGGAATATTGGCTAGTGTTAGAAACACACCTGTAAAAGAGCAGCAATTGTACGAAAGGAATTTCACAGCAAATGAGCCAAATCTTGAAATAGTTCCCTCTTCTACTAGAATAGTTGCCACAATATGCAAAAACCTTGCTCCAGTTCATACTAAAAGGAACACAAATCACAAAAAAATCAAAACACAAAAGCAACTCATGATCAACAATTAAATCATGCATTTTTTTCTAATCAAATCTGAAAACTGAAAATTCAGAATCCATGTTTGCAAAAGATAGTGGAAGTAGTCAGGTGATAGTTGCAAAAGTCAATGAATCATAAATGTCTTAAACAATTGCTCACAAATATCTAAATAAATCCATCACTCAAGCAAAGGAACTTTTTACGAAAATTGCAGCTGGATAGAACAAATGAACTCATACGGATTGATTGCGGAAACAAATGCATTTTTTTCTGAAATGACTACAGTTCTTGCACTAGACCGTGAAACTTAGATGTAAATTCTGTAGCACTAAGATAAACAATACAAATAAAAAATGAAATCTGTAGTCAATAGTCTAAAAGATGAAGCTCATAGAACCTATGAATCTACATATCATCCGAAATTGAGATTACAGCTAAACGAAAAAAAAAAATGAACAATAAATGAAAAAAAAAAACCCTGCAATTTCCAGACGCAATATTCGGTACAGTGATGCATAATTGCTTAGCGTTTATAAATGAAAAACAATGTGCAGAACAAAAAACAAAAATCATAGAGAGATTTCGCAAAGCATCAACCATGGCTGCAAAATGTTGGTGAGCTCACTGAGGGAGGTTATATTCTTTGAGTTGCCAAAACCCTAATTGCGTTAGCGAGAGAGAGAGAGAGAGACGAACAGAGAGAAAACATACCTGAAAAAGGCACCAGCGCTGTCAGCGTCGGAGTACAGCTAAATCCTGTGGCGGTGGAGTCGCAGCTGTTCGTCGAGAGAGAGATCGAGTGAGAGAGAGAGTCCAGAGATATCGAGTGAGACAGAGAGTCCAGAGATTCAAATAGAGGGAGAGTTAGAGATAGAGTTGAGAATTCATTACCTGACCGGAGGATGGCAATGGGGCGGCAGCGCTAGAGTGCGGCAATGGCGGAATCGAGGGTCAATCGCGATTTCGCAGAAGGGCATGAGCGAGCAGGGTGTTTGAAATAATTTGGGGATTTTTTTTATTTATATCCAGTTTCTACTACGGAAATAGTTCTGTCCGTAGCCGTTTCTATTACGGAAGTAATTCCTCTGTCGCCGTTTCTACTACGGACGTCCTGTGCGTCGCTGTTTCTACTACGGATGTGGTGTCCGTTGCCGATTCTACTACGGAATATGTTGTCCCTCGCTGTTACCGCTACGGAAGTCACCTCCGTCGCCGTTCTACTACAGAATATCTTGTCCGTCGCCGTTCTACTACGGAATATCTTGTCCGTCGCCTTTCGGCTACAGATGTTGAATCCCCTTGCAGTTCTGCTTCGTAATCAGATTCCGTTGCCGATTCCGTAGCAGTCAAGACATCCTGCTGGTACTAATGCATAACATCAATCTACAGCTGAAAGCCAATTACTACAAAATGAATTTACAATTAAGTGAATATTTTCTGTTAGGTAAATAACTGCAACACCATCTGCTGAATTGACACTGTATTTAGAAATATAACTCAAACTTACTTATTTGTTAAGCTAATTTGAAGTATTCACCTTAAAAAAGTAAACATGACTTACAATTTTGTCTTTGATAATCGTATCTGCTGGTGTTCCGGTACTCTTTCCTTTCACTTTCCTTGTATAGATGAACAAATCTAGTTTCGACGGTTCTTTACCATGCTCTCGGCGGTACTATTAATGAAAAATTAAAAGATTTTATAAGAGTATGATACATTCATGAAGAGAAAATTAAAAATTGCATGATGTATCGTACCTTCTCTACAGCATTGGCCATATCCTTTGGTCCCATTCTAGCTGGGAGTTTGACTTGCTTCCGACTCTTTTTGTTGGTCTTACTAAGTTTTTGGATATCAACCAAAGATAAAAAAAATTATAAGAAAAAATCCTAATACAAATAAATAAGAATTATTTGAAATTAAATAGTTTTAGCATTGTACAATAACCTTTGCATTTTTCGAGCTCCAATAGTTTACCAACAAAGGCCATTGATCAGCTTGCACACGTGGTGGACATTTCGAGAGTACGTCACTCTTGTCATGTCTGTGTGGGGTATAATATATATATATATATATATATTCAATCTATTCTTCCAGTCCTTCCACAACTTTCCAAGTTTTTTCATACAATTCTTTTTGTAAATGTCTGGCAAATTTGTATTTTCCTGAAAAAAAATACAAACACACATACTTAAAGAGGTACAGGTGATAGCAAGTTTTATGGAATAATATGTGGAGCGAGATGCTAATTCTGCTAAGACTTAGGGTGTGTTTGGTAGACCGGAAATCCTAGGATAGAACCAGGATACAACCATTTATCCTGGTTAATCATACGTTTGGTAGCCCAGATACAAAATTAAAGGGGCCCGTGATCTATTAGAAGGCCCGGTCAAATTCACTGTTCTTCTTGGAAATAATTTCGGGCCTCTCCCCCCCGAAATGCATTTCTGGTTTCAATAGTGATGACCTTCACCTCCCCCATTTCGTCCTCCTCCTCTCCACCTCCTCTCCTCGTCGTCCTCCTCTCCTCGGCCGTCATCCATCGCACCGTCATCCTCCTCGTGCCGTCTTCCTCCTCGCTCCACCCTCCTCCTCCGCACCCTCCGCCCTCGGCCCGCGTACCGCCGCCTCTTCCTCAGCTATCAGCCGGCGTGCCGCCACCCCCTCTTCCACTCTCGGCCGGCGCGCCGTCGCCCTCCTCTCCACCCGCGCCGCCGCCCTGATTTCTTCTTCTGTAACTTGGCCGCTTCACCCTCCTCCTCCGCACCCTCCGCCCTCGGCCCGCGTATTGCCGCCTCTTCCTCAGCTATCAGCCGGCGTGCCGCCACCCCCTCTTCCACTCTCGGCCGGTGCCGCCGCCCCTCATCTGAAAATTGGGGGTGAAATTAGGGTTTCTAATTGGGGGTGAAATTAGGGTTTGTAATCCAATCATGCTTTAATCTCCCTTACCAAACAAGTAGTGCATATCCATGTTTGTAATCCAATCATGGTTTTATCTCATGGGTTACTATTCTTCTCGGAAAAAAATTCTTAACCCCCCGATTCTACCAAACGAGCACTTAGAGTAGTTATTACATGAATTAATTTTATAGAAATTAAAGTTTGAATGGAAGAGATTTTGTCCTAGTGCTGAAGCTGTCTTATAGGTATTTCCATTAAGAAACTCAAGACATTATGATAATTTCAAGAAAAAAGGTAAATGCATTAAATAAAAAAATGTGGAAATCCCCATAAAAGGGGTAAAGAAGTAAACATTCATTTGAATCTAGTGCACTATTTGAATCATGCAATTTATCCTACCAAACTGGTGGGTTTATTTAACAAACCCGAATAGTGAAATAAGGTCGGGCTTTGGGTTTATCTCGGGCTCCCGAGTTTAGCAATATAGACTACCAAACAGTAAGATCAATCCAGTTTATTAGTCTTATCTTGGTTGATCACATTTACCAAACATAGCCTAAGTCATTTAATTTACGTGCATTTGCACGTAACTTTCTGCTAGTTACTATAAATATATCTAGAGAGGTGACGTGCTAGTCCACCAATGGTGGTCAACTCTGTGGGCACCTTCGTCGTTTTATCACTTTGGTATTACTTTGTTCGATTTTTTCAATTGTTTTATATTCTAGTACCTTAGAAATTAATACAGAAATTATAAAATCTAAAAAAATCAAAGCTCGATTTATTTTATTTTATTTTTAACTTCAAAAAATGACTAATAAAACAAATCGAGCTTTGATATTTATTTAGTTATTAGATTTTATGATTTATATATTAATTTCTAAGGTACTAGAATATAAAACAATTGAAAAAATCGAACATAGTAATGCCAAAGAAATAAAACAACAAAGGTGCCCACGGAGTTGACCACCATTGGTGGACTATCATCTCTCAATACATCTATATCTATATGTACAATTATGAAAAGGGTGTTGTTTATAAAATTTGATTTGTCCATTATATCTCTATTATATATATACTAGTTATTCTACACCGCGTGAGACACGGTGTTGCTATAATTGCCCAACGGATTAAATTTCTTGTTTCGACATGTTTATTAGTATGTAGAAGAACAATTTTGCAGTGTGTGCAACTACATTATATTATATGAGTTGTTGATCACAATAGTAATTCTCTTGAAATTTATAATGCCAAAGGAGACATTTAATTTACATATTCATAAAAAGAGCCGCAAAAAGTTGCTTCGAGGCATTTAACAAGTACCATCAAAAGTTGGTTCGAGACTTGTACTATGTACAGACAAAAGGCAGCCTCATATGGCTAAAATGGCATAGGCATAATTGTGTTCTAGAGTAGAAAACCATAAGTAGTATTATCCGAAGTACATACAAAATATCATTCACTTAGCAAAACCTGCATTGATTTAGTCCAACGATTTCTTTTTTATGGTCCTGCCACTCCTTGACTTGAGTGGTGGTGTTTGTGGGATTGTAGGTAGGCTCTTTTCCTTGTCCTTGGAGATTTTAGATTTCATCCTCTCCTCCATTGCCGATAACGCTACACATATAGCTCTTGTCAACTATGTAAATATAATGAATGAAGTACAAATCAATTTTCGTATTCCTCTTGTTTTTTATTTCTTACCCTTGGTAACTTGTTTGTTCTTTTCTTTCGGGAATCTAGTCTTCTTTGGTGATCCTGCCGTAAAGTTCTGCTTATTGCGGTGCAATGTACCTGATTGTTGCGAGACAAGAAGACTTTGATTTGGGTAATATTGTAAACAATAAAGAATATAAAAATCAAAGGTACACGTGAACTCCAATTATAATCTTCTAGATGATTGTGATGACTTGTATATATTTGCATGCACGTTCTCCACAGTGGTATGTAGAAATTGAGTTGCTTGTATATATTTGGATGCATTTTATTAGTGGGACAATCTATTTATGAAAGCAATTGTTATGCAAATATACTGATCGAAATTTTACGTACTCAAAATTAAGAATAGTTATACTCATCTACTTGAGAATCTTTCATCTTCGTGTTAACCTCACACTATATCTTGCTTTCAATGCTTTTACCTTTCTTCTTTGCTTTTAGAAGTTCTAACAATGTAATAGCCGTAAAATTTCGTATTTGGAAAAATTGGAATTTCAAAAAAAATTTCGAATATTTGAGATCGAGCACGGATGAAAATGAACTTATGGATTTTTTATTTTTTATTTTTTAAATATGTTGGAATTATTTTCAATGAAATCTCGAGAATTTTTGAGAATGAAAGAATTATGGCAAGGCATGAAATTACCCGGAATGATTTCCGGAGAATGTTACGCTGTAAATATTTTACGGAAATAAGATGAGATGTGTGACTTAGAAGTAAAAGACTACATATTTATAATAGTGCAAGTGGGAGGAATTAAAAGGAAAAGAAGGAGGAAGTGCTAGTGTGTGTGTGCGTGTAAAGTCAAGAGAAAGAGAGAGTGGTGTTCATCTCACCACCATTCAAACAAGAAGATTAGCTCCTCACTCCTCCTTCACTCATCACCAAAGCACATCCCCATTCTCTCATTTAATTTTATCACTCTAGAAATTAAGAGATAAGCTCTCCCTTCTCTCTTCATCACCATTCCCGCAGGCCACCATTGCCGCCACTTTCGAGCTGGCGCCGGCGACTCCTCCGGCCTCCGATCACTCCCAAAGTTCGTCCTCCCCCATATTTCGACCCATAGAACAAGAATCTGAGGTCGAAATCATGATTCAAGAGCTGCAAGTAGGACATGGAAGCTTCAGTTTACAAGCTCGAAGAACCCACTTTGGTTTCTTTTCTCTTCTTTGAGGTAATCTTCTCTTTTCTTGTCGGTTCAAGCATGATTAGGAGTAATAGATGAAGATTCGAAAACCATATATGGTGCTACAGATTCAGTTTCATTGTTAGAGGTTCCTACATGTGTTCGATTGTCTCATATTTGTGTTCTACTTCTTGTGCGATGAGCATCGATGTATAATTTGTTAGAATCCTCCCTTTGTTCTTCATGATAGATACCTTAAAGCCTTGGTTTTGTGTCTCTGATAAGCAGTGGCGGAGCAAGAAATTTTAGTTGGAGGGTGCTAAAATCAAAAATTTTGATGAATATAGGTGCTAAAATTAAAAAAAAATCTAAAAATAATTTTTTTACATGTAAATATATTTGGAGGAGGGTGCTAGTGCTCCCTCTAGCACCCCCTCCCTCCGCCACTGCTGATAAGTTCCTTCCACGCTTTCGATGTCAAGTAATGATTTAGAATCATCAAAAGTCGAAGTCATAGCCTTTGAATGCAGTTTCAGGATCAGACCTTCTATCGAACAATTGGTGTGCGTGATCTGTTCAGTGTTTTCAAGCATGTTCCTGACCTTATCTCTTTTCAAGTCCTAAATGAAAGTTGTAGCTCATGTTCTCAGCAATCCGTAGCCCAAATTTCGTCTCGATCCAAGTCCATATGCATCTGTTATGACAAATTGAAATTCACATCTCATGTCTTATGAAATCTGGAAAACAGCCCACTTGCGGGCTAAACTGAGAATAGCTCGTTTGAAATTCGTCATTTATTCTTCTTCCATGTTAAAGTACGCTCCATTAGCCTTCTATACATATCTCGTTCACTCAAAACGGAGTTCGTATGAATTTACTATGATTTTTCAAAGTTTGTATCTTCAATCTGGAAATTCCGACGAACAACTTCTGTCCCGTTTTTCCAACCACGTTTTGACTACTTTCCTTTGGTCGAATGAAGAAAAGTATAACTAGAAGTTGTTCCTTGTTTTCTGAACTTCAGTTTTGATAGCTCATTCATTCGAATCCATCAAAAAACGAGTGAGAAATCCTCACTCAAAGTTGGTACCAGAATCTGCCAAATTTCCAATTTCCAGATTCTGAGTTCTGGAAATAAATGATTCAAACTCCTAGCTCACTCATGGGAAAATTCTGAAATTTAAACATGTCATAGCCCTATGTGTTATCTTTCCAAATCAATATCATATGCTCTGTTTTGATTTTTATTGAGTGAGAAACAATTATTTTCCTAGAGGGTCACAAAATTTCCAAGTTCTCTTAGAATGTTGAACTTGTTTTTCATATGACGGACCTTCTACTGCTTTGTTAAGTGTCTTGATCGAGTCTTGGGACTAGTTCGAATGGAGAAATTGAGTTCTCATTTGAATTAGTCGACTTTAGCTGATTTTAGATAATTTAGAATTATCAAGTAGACTTATCGAATGTCGAGGTCATGCCGAAGTTCTCGAATGGACTTTTCTATCCTCTCGATGAGTAATATATCTCTAAGGCGCGATATGAATTAGAAACGTTATGAATTTCTAAAACTCTAAGGAGATAAAAGACTAAAAAGAGAAATACTACGAACTAGAAATAACATATTTCTCTAAAATTAGAATATCTATTAAGGCGATACTTTTTCCTAAAGGTCAATCGCAAGACGAGGGCCAAGGAACGTGAAGAAGAACCAAGAATCGCTCAATCATTTCTCTATAACCGGGTGGGTGTTTCTTTCAAAGAAAATATTTATGTTGCTATAAGGAAGCATGTTTTTGAAATGAAATGCAAGTTTACTGGAAATTATTCATGCATAAAATGTTTATGGTTTTATGTATGATGCCTATCTGTGTTGGTTTGCCAACTTTCTATCTATCGAGCCTGAGTTAGACAAAGGTCGCTAGCCAGGTTATGTGTATACAAAGTCGAAAAATGTGTGCTCAGAAAGTGAGCTGGTTATGTAAGGATACGTCCGGGAAGGTGGCTACCTTGCCTGGTATATAATTACAGATATGGATAATATATTATAGATGCGAAAGGGGTTGTACATCCGAGTAATATGTTATGGATGCGAAAGGGGCTGTACATCCGAGTGATATATTATATGGATGCGAAAGGGGTTGTACATCCAGATAATACGTTATGGATCTAAACAGGGGTTGTACATCTGGATAATACGTTATGGATCTAAACAGGGGTTGTACTTTCGAACTGTTGTGAAACAAATGATGTTTATTATGCACTAGTTATTTCTCTAAAACTTTGTACGATATTGTGGTGAATGCTTGAATAATAATTGTTTACTATAAAATATTTTCAGCATAACCCCACAGAGTACATCAAGTACTCAGCCCTGCTCGTGTTTTCCCAAAAACTTGCAGGTAGAGCGAGGTGGCAAGGGCGGCAGTGTTGAGAGGAGATTCGTTCATCTTTTGAATTCGGTTCAGAAAGAGATACATATCTTCATATATGTATCTATTTTGTTAAAGACTTCCGCTGTACGCTTCAATTATCTTATTCTGATAAGTATGTATAACTGGCTTCATGAACCAGTAAATGGTGAACTACTCTACCTTTATTTCTTCATGCCTTCGGACTATGTTTGACTTTGCAAGGTTTCTTCTCTTGAATACTTGTATAACATTTAAGCCGTGAGCTTTTCTCGTTAACTTCATTCATCTCCCAAATCTCAGTTGATCGAGTCTATTCAATGGTTCATTTTACTAATCACCGAGTTACAAGTCATTTCCCCTTTCTTTCCAGCTTCTTATATCCAACCCCTAGTCACGGTTTCCCGTCTTAGCTATCCTTAGCAAAGTGCGGTCGTGACAAACAATGACACAATGATAAGTTAGATTTCCTATAAAGATTAATAAATATATATACATAAGTACTTGATGTTTTATATGTATCTTGTTCAATTCTTACCTAATGATAGAGGCATATCTGAATTTGCATCGCGAAAATTCTCAGGTGTATCAACATGATCTGATATTACGAAAGTAATATGAGTGTTGTTAATTCGGTCATTGTTGTGAAATTATTCATGGAAATTTTCTTTTGCAGCATGACAATCTCACCACTTATAGATGAAAAGGATCTAAAAATTGTTACCTGAAATATGTCCAATGTGACCAGAAGGATCTCCATCTTTGCTAAACCAATGAGCATCATTTGCTGGCAAAAAAACATCTCATGAGCATCTTTAGTGAAAATGTACTAAATCTTGTAGTAATTATGGATTACCTGGATCTTGTGTTAGATCTAAGCGCACACTGCCTTTTATTTTGCTAACAGATGTATTCTTGATTTTCTTGATGACTTCATGTTTGTCTATGAATTGATAGTACGATTCCATTACTTTCATTAAATAATGAAGTCCGGAGTGAACATAATATATTTTACAAAGAACATACAAAAATTGAAATCAAACAAATTTATTGGATCATTATAAAATTGTTACTTGGTGGATGGTCTATGCACACACAAAATCCTTTCAAATGATTGTGAAAATTAGTTATCGAGTATTGGTCTAGCTAAGATTTTATAGGAAGAAATTTCAAAACTCTGGTGACGTACCTTTTTGAGTCGATTCTTGCTCATAACCAAAACTATCATTCTCCGAATCTTCATCTTCAGATTGAACAACAATTTTTTTTTTCCTTTCCCCCCCGAAAATTTCTATTAAGGGAAAAACAATATCATTGTGCTAAATGAGTATGCAAAACTATGTTATTATAGTAGCGGTTATACCTGATATTGGTTTTTCGTCATTAGAAAAATCACTATCTTCAAGTGTGTATCCAACTGTATCCTCTGTCGAAAATAATAATAATTATTATCATTATTATATTTCCAAACTCTCTATCTGGAAATTATAACAATTATTATCAATATCCTATTTGCACATAATATGTGCATATTATCATTATTCTCACCCTTGATATGCTCAACATTACTTTCCAAATTCATTTTTCCTTTGCCTTTATCTTTTGTAGCAATCTTCATTTGAATGCTACTGTCACTATCTGTATTACTTATAGTTAGTCATCATTTCAACTTACCAAAACAAATTACAAACAAAAATAATTAATAATTTCGTATTTACTACCAATTAATGTGCATTGGTTGCGATACTTTACCTGATGAACCATGATAAATCAATTTTCTTTTTACACTCTTTAGTTGCCCTAAAGAAGTGAAACATTTGAATTTTTAGCATTTTTACTTAATAACACATAATAGAAGAAATTAAATTTATACAAACCTTGTTCTAAGTAAGTATTGCATTGAATGATAGTTTTTTCTGGTGTTGTTCCATTATCATCTGGTAAAATTTCAATAGCATCCACAGTGAAGGTAGGAGCATCTTTGAATATTCGACTTTTTAATTTCAAAAGCAGAACAACATTGCATAGACGCTTCCTAAGAAAATTTGACTGCGCCGTCGAGAACTGTAACTTTGACAACAAGTGTTATTTCTCATTATATAAATATGACAATAATTCAAGATTGTTAATATAACAATTACCTCATTTTGTTTTTGATAAAACTCGGAAGGCTCTAGACCAAGAAGCTTTTAGGCTTCTTTCCCCATAAAAGTGACTTCTGCTTGTCCAGTCGCATCAAATATCACGAGACTGAATCTAAAGCTGTAATCAAATTATATTCTTTAGTGCACAAACTTGTACAAATCTATATAAACTTGATTATTAATAGTTGCACCTCCGATTTGCTACCCTCGTGTTCTTGCATGGCGTTGAGTAGCACATGAACTCAGTACCATACATTGCAACTGTCTTTGTGGAACATACCGAACAACTAATGTAAAAGTAGTCTTGGTATTCATTTTCCACTCTTGCTTTGACTTTTACATGAAAGTATGCATTCTGAAAAGAAAAACAATGAATAACAAAATATTAATACTAATGTTATTTGTGTGAGCACAAAGTAAAGGAGTCACCTCTGGAGTGTTTAATATTTGTTCCACCGTACTCATCTTTAGAGGCTGATTGGGTAAGCGCATGACTTTTTTCTCGAAAAAGCTAGTTGACTGTACCAAGATATTTATGGGATTTTCATTCTCGTGCTTCCTGCGAATTATATTTAATGAAGTTTAGAGTGAAAATATTTTTATGGCAAGGTTCGTATTTTGTAAGCAAATAGTACATTACCATCTTTCCAACTCAATAAGCATTTCATCCTTAGGGTCATCCAAAACAATTGACTGAGCATTGGAGCTTAAACTCAGTCCTGAACATCAAATATAAATCATGATTGTTTATTCTTGAAAATATATATATATATATATATATATATATATATATATATATATATATATATATATATATATATATATATATGTGTGTGTGTGTGTGTGTATAATATTGTCTTGCTACCTAAAAAGGTATGCATACCGTAATATGGCACGACAGAAAAATTCAATAAAAGCAATGGCGCCCTCTTCGATATAGGTTCCATTCTATCATACATCTCATCTGATATGGAGTCTTCCCAAAATGTTACCACAAATGGTTCCAGCCTATGTTTTCGCAAAATATTACTAAAAATTTAACCCAACAAAGAAATAAAAAATCAGAAAATCCACAGCATTCATAACATACTCTTTGTCAACAACAGCATACTCCCGAATGACTTTTCCCTGTCCTTTGACTGCAACCGTACGGGGTTCTTGGTTAGCAATAACAACACAAGCAGTATCTGGGCAAAAGAAGTCATTTGAATTAGCATTTTGGCAAACTAAACTGGTCTATTTCTCAAATATATAAGTACATGGTATTTTTTCTAACTAAAGTTATAAAGGATATTGTTGAAATAAATATAAGAAACAACTCCAATGAAATGCTGTAACAATTAAATTGATCTTAACTTATCAATGTCTTTGTTGAGATGAATTTGTGGAACTCGCAACCTGTCGTTGTTCTAAAACTTAGTCCGCAAGAAGGTAGTGAATCATTAGGTTCCTCCATTACTGAAGTGTCTCTTCGGAATGTCCACTGATAATTACAAGTAACAAGTGGGTTTTTGTATTGCTTTGGATCTAAAACATATGCTCCTTTGACCATGTAAACTTTGCCCTCTTGAAGCACATGTTTAAACCTATCTATATTATCATGGAATATCACAGCATCAAGTGTGCGTCCCTGAAAATATATAAAATATGAATAATTTGGTCACAACAATTTAAATATAAGGTATACACATGAACTTACCAAACCATCACCCAAGATTAACTTTTGGAATTTATTAGGACTATTGCTAGCTTGCTTTGCTCCCAGTTTCTTAATCACTCTCACCCTGCATTTCCAATCCTTTATGCCTGGTAGAATCTCATTCATTGGGACTAAACGTTCTTCCATTTCTCCTGCCAACCTGACCATATCATAAAAATATCTGAATTATCAAACAAACAATAACATAAGTTTATTATATCAAATATAAAAATAGATCTTTTCAAATAAATTTCGATCAAAATCCACAAGCGTTAACTAATTTATATCAAAATAAGATCCCAGTATGAACCTACTTATTTTACTATCTATTTTTCAAATTAAGACTGCCACAAAATTAATATATGTATCAAAATATAGTTAAGCTCTATAAATCGCAGCCTTCAACAAATGATCCATATTTATCATTGTGTTGTTGCACGCAAAATTTCAGTATATACAACATTTCTCGTTTCACATGTTGAATCCATGTCGGCAACTGGAGGTCAAATGAGGAATTTGATCGAACTTGATGTCCTGATCCTTGAGAGAGCAACATATAGCTGTCCATGTGAAAAAACTGAGTGAGGCAGATAAACACCAACACGATCCAATGTTTGGCCTTGAGATTTATTGATGCTTATTGCAAAGCACAATCTCACTGGAAATTGTAACCTCTTGAAAGCAATTGGACATAAGTGTTTATCATCAAGTTCCAATGGAATCCTTGGAATTAAGACATATTCACCAACATGTGTTCCCACTGCAATGACCGCTCCAATTATGTGTCTACCGAGATCACGCACAATTAAACGTGTTCCATTACACAACCCCTCCAATGGATTTAAGTTACGAAGTAGCATCACAGGACAATTAACCTTCAATTTAAGAAGGTGTGGCGGCAATGAGCCAACACTAATTGCATTCATGTAATCCTGATAATACTGTTGTTGGCTTGGTTCTTTCACATAATCCATGCTAACATATTCAACCATATTGCCTGGGAACTTTCTGATCAGAGATTCATTAATTTCTTCCATACATTCATTTTTGGGAGTCAATATAGCTGTATTTATGAGGCTCAAAGACCTGCTGGAATATGCATCAAATGATGGGAAAATTTCACTGACCAATGTATCAAGAGGCGAATTAGAACCATGGTAAGAAAGACATATGTCATCGGGAAGACTAATACAATCACCACAGACATTTGGCTATGTCCCTTCGCCAACCCTGAATAAGAATTATGTGAAAATAGGATCTTCCATTGCCCGCATATTTTGTGTCAGATGAATTTTGCGAATCTGAGGCCAAATGGATGAGTGTACCAAACAAGCACCCACAGTTTCTTCACGAGTACCCCTTCGAATAATTGGCACAGTTTGTCTAAAATCGCCTCCAAGAACTAACGTCTTCCCACCAAATAGTAATTGGTTCTCCATCAAATCTTGCAACAATAAATTTAGTGCTTCAATTGCCTTTCAATTAGCCATTGATGCCTCATCCCATAATATTAGATTGGCTGCAATTATTAAATCTGCTTGCGCGGTATTCTTGCTTATCGAGCATGACTTAGATTCATCCAAATTCAATGGTATTTTGAACCTAGAATGAGCTGTGCAACCATTTGGTAACAAAGAAGCTGCAACTCCGGATGAGGCAACGGCAAGCGCTATGCCACCAGTTGAACGAACAGTGGCTAGAAGTGCCTTATATAAAAAGGTCTTACCCGTGCCAGCAGGACCGTCAATAAAGAAGCCTGACCCAGTTGGTGCAACAAGACTGGACATTATCTCATTGTAAGCAAAAAGTTGTCTTTCATTAAAATGACCTATCGAAGCTAAATCAGCTTCATCCACTTGCATATTTATTTCAGCTGCGAACTCACGACTGTTTATTTCTTCGCGAGTCAACCCAACCGCAAAATCAACCCAACCGAAAAATCAACCATAGAATACTCATCGATACCATGGCCCATCATTCGCAAAAAAGAATCAATTGATTTTAATGATAAATTATAACCTTCTGTATGGATCTCGCAGTATATCAGCTGACAATGCTTCTCTAAATTCAGCCCACAATTTTTTTGGGTTAGAAGGGGGATTAAATATAAGTATAGTTGCAAATAGCTTACGAAGAGCAAATGGCATTTGATAAGCTGCAGCTTCTTGAATGGCATGTCTGACATTGTTATCTGAATCCAATAGCCCTCTATCAAGAGCAGCCTCTCGAAACGATGAAAATAAAATACCATTTGATGTTTTCAAATAGTCAAATGATGTCGGAGCCCGAACATGATTAAGCAAAAGCCTTAAATAAAAACGCTCTACTTCCACAATATTGACCGAGACAAGTCTGCCGATCATAGCCAATCTGGAACGTGGAGTCCACCTCCTACTTTGTTGGTTCCACACAAAATGTTCCACAAACTCTCGATAGAGTAAATTTAGTTGTGCAACGTCAGCCTTGTTATTCATTTCAAAAAACTCGGTTAGTTGAGTTCTATTTGCTCGATCAGAATCCACAATGTTTAAAAGAGACTGGTTGGCTGCAAAAAATATCTGCTGATGACCCGGCAAATGAACATGTAACCGTAAAACTGGCGGACACGTATCAAAAATATCAAACCCATAAATTCGCCACATGGCTTCCGGGGCACAAAGCCACCGTGACTTTTGAAAATCAGAAATCTCATCTATCGGCTCAATAGATGTAGCATCAACAACATTGTATGCAATCTGATCACTTCCCTTACAGACATATTTGTAGAGATACTTTACCAATTTAATGTCTGTGCAAACTTGAACATTAATGTGACAATCGAACTTTGCCAACAAATAAGCATTATAAGGTACCACCCATCTGTTATCCAACCACTTGCCACGCACTAAAACTTTTTTCCCATCATTCCTGTGCCTGTAATCAGGATAAGAGTCCAATCGATGTTCAGTGATTGGCTTAAACTCTTTCGGATAATTTTTTTTGCATTTGTCTCCTTTCATACATGCATTCTTTAGGTTGAGCTCACCGCATGGTCCATGCATCATATGACTAACGACGCAAGAGTGTAAGTGTGGATTCATGTCGGGATCTGGAATCTCAGCAGATACGAATCGATCATAAGCCTCAATTGAAGTCAGTTTATACCGTGGTTGTAATATTATCAACCAATGGACATGTGGCAGGCCTCTTTTTTGAAACTCAACCACATAGAAATAAGCAGCAACTGCCCCAAACAATGAATCCTTCACAAGTTCCTTTTTTAGCTCCTCATTTTTTGCTCTGAAAACTCTAGCGAAAACTCTAGCATACAAATCAACTCTGTTATGACTCTCTTCAACAGATAGTAATTCAGCTTGAATTTCCACCCACTTCGGATTACAAGTCATCGTGAGGAAAAAATTAGGGCGCCCAAAATTCATCACAAGTGCTAATGCATTCATATAACGGCAACGCAAATCACGCGGTCCACTTGTAAAGGTTTTGGGTAAAAGAACGCGCTTACCAACAGATCTTGCGTTGGTAGCACCATCTACAACCATACTCTCAACTATCCTCTGATAGGATTCAGCTCTCATTTCCAACCTTGATTGATTATGACGCAAAAAATCAAGCCGTTGGGTTTCAATCTTCACGTAAGTATCAATTTGAAACTGCTGAATGACACGCCCAGTTCTGAGGATATTTGTTCTATCGTTTGTGCGTATTTGGAACAAGTAGCAATAATATTCTCGCATGGTAACACTTGAAGACTTTTTGAAATTTCTACACAAATTTGCATAAATTTTAAGGTTCGTTAAGAATCTAACAAATAATACGAAACAAAAAACCACGAATAAATATCCTATTTGATTTATTCGCACGATCACTCTTCAGTGAACAACATAAATGTATTGCTTTTGCTAAAAGGAAGTCATCATGTATATATATAATGATTGAAATAGCCTTAGAACCAAGTGAGCAAAAATCAAAGGAATTCCAACGAAAGCAGTAAACAGTCATGATATTAATACAACAAAAAATATAAAATATTAGTATTACAAACTTACAATAAAATTGAAGGCAACCCGTCATAGCATGCAAAAAACATTACAAGAAAAAGGTAGGGGAAAACATAAACCATATTTACGTACTGTTTTGTTCGGCAGCAAGTAGAGTATCAACTTCTTGGTGCAAAAGCGGATCAACAACATCATTTTCAAAATCATTGATATGCTCATTAGCTCGATGAAATGTCAAATTAATGTTTTATGTCTTCTTTGGAATTCCAGCATACCAACCTGGCTCACCATATGGGAAGATTAGACAATATTGGAGCAGATCATAACACCCATAGTAATAGTGCACATAGCGCACACCACCGGATCTAAGGTTGACCCTAATATCACGAGGTTGTTCGAAGGAAGGGCCCATTCCCTCGTTCCAAATCGCTGCAACATGGTCAACCACAGGAAAATTATAGACACGCAGGTCAAGTTTAGGATTTGCACGCAACACAATAGCATAAGTATCCAGGTCATGCATGTTTTGCAGATTGGTAAAAAAATTATGGTATGGATTATTCTTCAATATATCCACCAATAATGCCATTATGGCAGAATCTAATCCCCCAAATTGAGATAAGCGGTTCTCCAACTCTCTTTCAGTACCATAGAAGTATAACTGCAAATGCCTCGGCACACTATCCTTAGGTGTTAATTCTTGAATATAGTGGCGGACAATACCTTGGACTTTGAAAGTATAAACCCCTTTGTTAGCTTTGGCCAGAGCTTCATCATAAGTCATCTTAATAGACGTGAATGCCATAGAGTTATTATATGCTCTGCAACGCCGACGAAACTCAACCCCCATAGGCGTCATATCATTGACATATAGATTCCACAGCTCATCTGGCATTTTAGGCAGTTGTATCTTTACTTTACCTGATGCACAACAAAAACCAGGGGCTTCGTAAGTAAAGCGAATAGCTCTACAATGATGACAAGGGTCTTTATGTGGTAGCTGCCAAGCCTCCGTCGGTATTATAGTTAATCTCTTGAACATGTCAACATCTTCTCGCAGAGCATAGTGCGAATTTAATGCGGAGCCTAATCATGCAATAGTGGAAAAGTAAAGCAGTGAATAATGCATATGGCAATATTATCGGAATACAAATGCATAATATAATAAGAAACGCGAAAAAAGAAGATGAGAGTCATTAAATAAGAATTCTCTTATAAAAATCACAACCAGGATTCCGAGCTAAAGATCTATAATAATATCATAAGCAAAATCTCATAGCCTAGAAATTATAATAAATTTTTTTTATTGGCTCTTGTAAATGTGAAGTGAAATATAACATTGGACGACTAATATTTTTCATAAAAAGTAGAACTGCCCACTAACACGAATCAACCAAACTATACCTTTTAAACGCTTAAATCCACGAGAAGCAATAGACGATAGTTTAGACAGTCGAACATTCACACTATATGATGGAGATGATGGAGCCAGACCAAAATCTAATTCTTGCAAGTGAGCTGCGAAACCTTTTTGTTACAAAGTTAGACCTTGCTCGGATCACCAACACAAATAACTCAGATGAGGAAAAAAAAAGAATGACGAGTATACTTTCATTGAAATAGTATATCATTCTACCACTCTTTACATGTGCCTAGTGTAATCAAAGAAAAAATAAAAAAATAAAAAATAAAAAGAAAAGAAAAGAAGAGTTACAGATGAAGATTCTGGTTAGATAAAAATATCACTTGATATTTATATTATTTGGCTTTAAGATCTCTGAATTCAATTAAAAAACAATTGTGAACTCATTTTAGGCAAACGTTAAACTATTCCACGATTTATGCAGATGGAATATAATAAGAAATGAGATATCGAAGAACAATAACCATAAATAAAACTAAGTATAGAAATATTGCAAATAGCCAACATGCAGCAGCTATATGTCGTTGGGAAACAATAATATAATATGAATTGAGAAAATATGCACTTGTTACTTCAAAGCTTCAAAGGTGTAAAATATATTTTGACAAGGGCGAACATGACCTGTGGATTGCAGAAGTGGAACAGTTGCACCAGCGCCTGCAGCAACATCATGGCTCTTCCTTTTTTTGAGACGCTTATCTGTAAATCACGAAGCACACTCGATAAATAAGCAATCAACAACATCATTCAAAAGTAGAATCTCACAAAAAGTCAGAAATTTACGCGGTGCGGGAGGTAGATCAACAAATCTTATCACCGCAGAGCTCGTATTAGCATCCACAAGATCAGAATGGCCGAGAGCACACATGGTATCAGTTTCTGAAAGCATCCCACATATCAAATCATGTGCAATTCACGGTAGCAATAATAGAGGAGATATAAAAATAAGCACGCGGAAAGGGTCTATTTATATTGAACAATTATAAAAAAATAAATTTGAAGAAAGATCAAGACATTTTTTTCTTGGATAAAACAAATTTTGTAAGTGGCAATAAGACTACATCTTGATCAACATATATAAGCACCTATCAAACGCCTCGATCAAACAGGAGGAGCAGATGAACATTGAGGGCTATAAATGAGTGGCATCCCTGTTGAAGATAGATGTGGTGAACTAAAAAGCAAGCGTCTTGAGGTTGTCTCAACGTCATCTAAATGCAATAACAATATTATCAATTTTTTACTACCCACCACAGTAGCATATGCAAAAAAAATTGTGAGCAAACGCCAAAACACGTAACTCACACAAAAAAATAGAGAAGACATTAAAATTACCATTCACAACATCAACATGTTTAAACCTCTTGCCAAGATCTAGTTCAAAAACAAAGAAGATAATTAAAGATAAGGCATGGTTAGAGTTTGGAAGAAAACAAATATGAAGAAAGCCCAAGAATAAGTAACCTTTAGTTGGAAGAACAGACCCCTTCCTTGTCATAATAAAAGATTGGAAGTGCAAGAGAAGAAGTCACTAATTCAGCCAATCAAATAACAAAAGGAGAAATTAAATAGGGGCACAAACGGAACTATTATGAAAAGAAAGTAAGACATCGACTAACCGAACCTGCAGTAAAAGGTTGATGAGCGGCCGGAACAAAGAACCTCGATCAAGTGCAGGCCCGACACAATATCACTCAAGACCAAAAGTGACAATCTTTCAATAACACAAAGTAAAGAAATCTTAAAGATCTAAAGCCTAAAGGGAAAAGTCTTGGGCAGCCTTAATCCTAGAGTAACATAACGAACCCCACCAAACCTCAAAACATAATTTGTAAGTATGCTACTGCAAAGACAAGACTCTTAACTACAATTGAAAGCTCAAAACCATAAAATTGAAAACATAAAGAAAATAAAAAAGCAGAACAAAACCAAACTTGTACAGGTGTGATATTAAACCGATTTTGGACATGGGGCAGAATAACTTCCATGAGGAAGAAATAACTGCTGGATTTGGAGAATCACAAACAATAAGCAGATTGCAAATGATAATTTTTTTTAAACTTCATCAAAAGCTCAACTGAATTAATATACATATGTATATGAATTAATATCATATTATCATTAAATCTTCTATTACAATAACTTTTCAATCAAAACAACTTGTATCATCACATATTTTCTAGCTGAAGTTTAGTCACATCTATTGTGCCCTAAACAACCTTAACAACAATGTCAATCCTCTGAGCATATCCTTACTCTCAGAGGCAAACTCAAACTCATTAATGTAAACACTTAAGTTAGAATTAGCCACATAAAAATTGTATTTTACTAAGTTTCTAGCATAAGCTCCAAAATTTTGTACATGTATCTAGACAGGCTAAATGTATCCGTAAATCCTCTGTTTGAATTTGTTGGCCCAATAACTTTGTTGGAATAGAAACAACTACCAAATTGAACAATTTGTGGAGGAATAATGTTCTTTAGAGCAAAAACAAAGTAGTAGAAACTAATTAGGAGGTGAAAAATAAAAACTATCCAAATAGCAAGCCGCCCTCCTTTTCTTTTTCTAGACAAAACAATTTCGATAAGCTCCTAAACAATTATTAATTAACTTCCCGTATTATTTCTCATACATCACGCAAAATCGATTAGTTTTTTATTTCGTAATTGTTATGATACTCATTCTCGTCACAACCCACTAACAAACAATTTCTTTCCGATCAATTCCGAAACTATGAGCCACGAGAATAAAAGACAAAGCAAGATAAATTACCGTATTTCGAGAAAAGGCCGACGATAACGAACTCTACTTGCGCCTACTCAAGGCACATCCATTTAATTCTAGCACCAATTTTGAAGAAGCCTTGAAAGTAACCTGCAGAAAAAATTGAAATGGCTCAAAAATAGAAAATTTCAATTTCAATTATTGTACCCCAAACAATGAACCAAGAGACTAAAGGAACACCAAGATTAAGTGCCAAATTTGAAGAAAAGCACGACCCCTAGGAACGGAGGGCACCGTTCGTGATAGATAGAAAAATGGGTTTGGAGAGGCAAAATAACTTTCTTTGAGAGGAGAATCAAACCACCGTTGATTCCACAATCGAGCACAAATAAGAAGCGAAAAGAGAAAATCCAAACATACCGTTGTGATAGAATCGAAGCCGCCGATGTTGGAGGCGTATGCACAAGCAAACTCAAACTGATTCTGTAAGAGGAGCCGGAATGATGAAGCAGCAAAGATCAATATGGGTGGAAGTGGAATAATGGCGGCGGATTGGCGCTCAATTTGCAGAAATTGCATAGAAATTGGTGCGAAATTCGAAGGCGGAATGAGAAGCTGGCGAAATTTGAAGAAATTGCATTGAAATTTGGTGCGAAACGTGAACATGGAGTAATCGGCAGAATTTGAAGCCCGGTAGGATAACTATAGAAAAACCCACAAGCTCCCCCAAAATAACAAGAATGCCACGTGTGTACTGTTCTTTCTACATTAAAGTAAAGGAAGAGAGGGCTTATTTGGTCGTGTGTTACTGTTTCTCCCAACAGTAACCGAAACAATTTCGAACTCCCCACTTATTATTATTGGTAATATATATATATATATATATATATATATATATATACACACTAGAAATTTCGTGTTGTTATAATTGCCCTGCAAGTATTAGCAAATTGAATAGCTCTATATTGCTAACAAGGTCTTTGTGGTGATTGTTATGGACTACGTGAACATCAAAGAATCTTCTTGCATAGTAGAAGGCGGAGTTCATGAGCTGCTTGATCAAGAAGCAGAGTAAAATAATTATTAGCATCAAGACGCATTATGTAATAAAGAAGACTAAACAAACATCATGAAACAAAAACAAAATGAAAGACCTTAAATAGGAATATGTTTAGCATTCTTCTTTAAACACCACCATGAATATTGAGGAAAAATTCAAAACAGTTTATTCACAATTAGCATACAAAAAGGACCAAAAAAAAAAGGTATATCCAAAATAAGTGAACTCACATGATGCTTTGTTATCAACTTCCGAGATCTAAGTTCATAATAATTAAATTATTTAATTATAATGTACTAAAATCAATCCCGCAGCCTATTTTACACTCCCTCCGTCCATGAAGAGTAGGCAAAAAAATCCTGGCGCGAAGTTTGATGCATTATAATGATATATTAATAAATTAAAGTGTTAAAGTATTAAAGTAGAATAATTGTGGACCCCTATAATATTTTTGGGGTTAATTACCAAAAAAACCCCAAACTATTCATGTTTTATCAAAAATACTCTGAACTATTAAAAATAACCAATTAAATCCTAAACTATCAATTTGTTATCAAAACTACCCTATGTGTAATTTTCTCATTTGGACATTTTGGTGAACATATGGCGTGCACAGAGAAAACTTCTCTTCTCTTTCCCTCTCCTCTTCTTCTTCATCCCCGACGATTCGAGTCTCTAAATTTGGTTGGCCATGCGGCAATGGTAGCGCTTGAGGGAATCAGGGTCGTCGCCGCGCTGGAGCCACTGCTGAACTTCATGGGTAAAGATTTAGCGGCCCCTTCACTGGAATAAGAAGGGTGTATGATTTATGAGGAAGAGCATATAATTAAATAGTATGGTATAGTCGTATAGACATAGTGGTGTATTCAAGAAACTGAGGCAAATTACGAGCGATTCCCATAATATTAATTATAATCATTGCGCTTATTATAATAAAAAACAATCAGAATTCAAGAATAAGAAATTGATCAAATAAATAAAGAGAGGGGGGATGGGATGGGATTAAATACGGGAAATGAAAAGGAATTTGGGGAGTGGAATCGGAGCATGTCATGTAAGTGAAGCGTTGGTCAACCATGCTTTTCCTTTTCGCACCGTACTACTACCTTCATGTTGGGGATGAAGAAGAAGAGGAGAGGGAAAGAGAAGAGAGATATTCTATGTGCACGCCATATGTTCGACAAAATGTCCGAATGAGAAAATTACACATAGGGTAGATTTGATAACAAATTGATAGTTTAGGATTTAATTGGTTATTATCAATAGTTCAGAGTATTTTTGATAAAACATGAATAGTTTGAGTTTTTTTTGGTAATTAACCCATATTTTTGTGTGTGTTAAAGTGTTAAGTGTTAAGATGTTTGTGTATTGTGGGGCCTATTACTATAAATTTTTTTTATCTATAGATGGTGAACGTCCCGATATAATAATAAGGTGTACAGATTGTGGACGAAGTGAGTATGTAATAAGAATATGTATGCAAAAATCAAGTGTTACTACTCCATCCATCCCTTTGAAGTTGTTACATAATACTTCGGCACGAGAATTAAGATGGTAGTGTTTAGTGTTTTAAGTGGGTTTAGTAATTGAGGAGAAAAATGAATTAGGATTATGATTAATATTTTATTTTATTATTTATTAAAAATTTTAAATAATATATTAATTAATTAATTATAATAAATAATTAATTAAATGAAAGATTAAATAAATAAAAAATTATAAAAATTTAATTATTATAAATAACAGTTACTATAAAATTTGAATAATTATAAACTTTTAATTATTATAAATAATATTTATAATTATTATAAAAATAATTAAAAAAATATAATAAAATTAATAATTGATTAATAATTCACTTTATATATTATTTTTAATTTATTTTACTATTTATTAAAATTATTTATTTATTTATTTTAATTAATATTTTATTTTATTATTTATTAAAGAATAAGGGCCCAACTAGTGGCCTAATTTTCTACTAATTGGGTGCTTTAGTTGCTAATTCTTTCTAAAATATCAAACGTGCCAAAAAAGAAAACGTAATAACTTAAAAGGGACGGAGGGAGTACAAATTATGAGGATATATTGAAACATTAAATACACACCATTCGTGACAAAACTTGAGTATTCATACCGGCTACACAAAAGTAGAGTTTTATTGAACAAAATTTATCTATTCATGATCCTATTACATTTCCTGTTCTAATTACTGAAGTATCATCACAATTAAATTTCTCAAAAACCCTTACCGTCGCCGGAAAATTTGTTCCGGCAATAGGACACACAACTGCTGCCAAATTTTTCCTCGTCATTTCCGAATCCTTTGTCGTCGGTGCCAAAGTGGTGTCCAAATCATCGCAGCTGATGGTGACGAGCCAGTTTTCGTTGGAGAAAGAATACGGAGACTTGTAGAAGATAAAACCACCCGCTGGCCAGGGTTTTGTCGATGCCGTCGCCTGATTTATTGTGGCATGCCTTATATACCAGTTTCTTGAGACTCGCCGGGATTTGTGACGGCTTTATTTCGACCAATTCTGCTCCTAACAATTCAAGAAAGTCGAGACGATATTTTGTAGAATCAGTACTATTGCAGCTTATTTTGAAATCTTCTGAGAGTGAGCTCACAGAACCCACTCCAAATTGAATGGAAACGGAACCAGCTGATCCCCACACCAGTCCGGGCATCCCGGTTTTGAAATTGGACCGGAGTAATACGATGACGGCGACGACGTACGACGATGGGATGAGCAAGGAGAAGAGGATGGAATTGAGCAGAGGAAGTTGCAGAATCATATTGGAATTGCAATACTACACCATTGCATACACACATGTACATATTTAATTGTTTTCCGACGACTTCACTATGTATTTGATTACTCCCTCCGTCCCATTTAAGACGTTACATTTGCTTTTCGGCACGGGATTTAAGAAATGTGTGTTTTGTGTTGTAAATATATTAAACACCCCATGTGCACAAAGATTTCTTATGTATTGTAAGTGTATTTAAGACCCCAAAATAGAAATATAACGTCTTGTACGGCCAGCGGCGAAGCCAGGATTTTCATCCAGTGGGGCCCAAATTCTTATAGCCTAAAATAAAATATTATATATAATTAAAAAATAAAAATAAAAATAAAAAATTTATTAATAGAATCCATTTTGCTCTCGTTTGAACACTGGAATATTTTACACATTATTAAAAAAAGAAATGAAAAGTAAAATTTCGAATGACCTGAGCCCTTTAAAATTATAAAAATATGAATTGAAAATTTAAATAATTATTTAAACATAAAAGAACATTAATATATTATTGAAAAATGAAAAGAAAAAAATATGGGAAATAGAAAAATATGGGTGGGTTATTCGTAAAGAAATAGAAAAAAGAAAGGAAAAAATAAAATTACGAATGACTTGAGCCCTTTAAAATTATAAAAATATGAATTAAAAATTTAAATAATTATTTAAACATAAAAGGAACATTAACATATTATTGAAAAATGAAAAGAAAAAAATATGGGAAATAGAAAAATATGGGTGAGTTCTTAGTAAAGAAAGAGAAGAAAAATATAAGGAAATCACTAAAAGAGAAAGAGAAAGAGAAACAAAAGGGAGAAAAAACGAAAAAGAGAAAAGGAGGGGAAAAAAAACGAAAAAAAGGAGGAAAAAACTGGAAAAAAGAAAAATATGGGAGCAAGAGGATTCGAACCCGAGTAGATGGAGAGTCAATAATATTAGACCACCCCTTAAACCAATTAGACTACAGATACTACATCTTAACAGTTCAACTATAATACTACTAATATTTTTCAAAATCCCAGTGGGGCCCATGGACCCCACTGCCCCCCCTGGCTTCGCCACTGTGTACGGCACATCCCAAAAAGTAAATGTAACGTCTTAAATGGAACATAGGGAGTATTATTTCGATAAATATTCATTAGTCTGAGATAATGAACCTTAATTCATGTTTATTACTAATGATTGAAATCTACAAAAAAAGGATTACGCTAAATTGAAGTTTAAACACAATAAACTAATATTCCCTCCGTTCACCCAAAGTTGACTCTTTTTTTTTGTACGCGTTTCCATGCGTCTTGATGATAAGTTTTAAAATAATTTTTTGAAAAAAAATTCTCTTACGAGATACTACAACACTTGTAGTAACCCTTAAATAAAATACTTCAAAAGTTTATTTTAAAATCAATCCTCAAGACACGTGGAAACACGTGCAAAAAAAAGGGTCAACTTTTGGTGAACGGGGGGAGTATCAAATACGGAGTATTATATATTATGGAGAATACGGTTCATTTTTAGTTGGCCACGCGCGCTACTTGTATGAGACTATGAGGTAGGAAGTATGACACCGCGCGTAACCAACATGCACGCTAAGGCTACCTTTATAAATAATTTGGGCTCCTTTGTGCATGAGTTGGCTAAATATTAATTGGTTAATGTTATAGACTTTCGTAGCAAAAGGTCTCGAGTTTGAATCACACAAAATAGAACCTTTAAATTTCAATCAAATTAATCACAAAAAAATAAAGAACTCTGGACTCCTTTAAATTTTGTGTCGTTAGAAAAATATATATATCAGGCTCCTCTAAGAAAAATGTTGTAGGAAATGTCCCATTTATCAATTTATATCGAGGTAAAATCCAGAATAACCATTTTTTTTTATCAGGCAACACAACACACTCACATACACACGCACCCGAGGTGACTCGAACCCCTGATCTCTTGATTAGAGAATAGCCACTTATCTTAGTGGAAAATAAATACCGGCCACAAACATAAAAATATATAAATTATAGCCACTTTCAACTCGATTTGACAAAAATACCCTTAATGAGCCCGTTACAAAGGAGCTCGATCTAGCACGAAAGGCTCGATCAAGCCATTCGCCATTCGAGCCCGACACGAAGATGCTCGATTGATCTCAAGAGGCTCATTCGAGCCCCATTGAAGCCCGTTTTGCACCCGACACAATGAAACTCGACATAGGCTACGGTGAGAGTGACGACGGCGTTCGTGACTGGCATTGATGGTGATGGGTCTCCGGCATTAATGGAAGGTAGCGGAGGGGAGGAAAAAGAATGCGAAAAAAAAAAAAGAAAAAAAAAGAAAGAGAAAGATAGTGAGAAGCGGCACGCAAATGAAAAGGAGGAAAAAAAAAAGAAAAAAGAGAGGGATAAGAGAGATGGGCCGTGGGGGCGGGGAATCACAAAGAAAAGGAAAAAAATTTATAAAAAAAAAAAAAAAAAAGCAGTAGCAGCGTGGAGAATCAAAAAAGGGGCTTATACAAAAAGGACACACTTGGGTCAGTCAGAGGTACCGTGCGACCGGGATAAACCAATGACACTTTTATTCATACTAGTATATGAAACGTGCGTTGCACGTTGAAACTATTTTATTTTTTATAATTTTATTAAAAATACATAAAAATATATATATTAACCACACAATATAAAATGGGTAATTATTAGATATGAATTATGATTGGGCGATTTTTAACAGTGGAGATCCTAGATTTAAAATTAGCCTATCATCTAGTTGACATAACACAAGTATAGTTCTTCGAATATTAAAGAAATTCAAACTCGAATCTATTATATATTAAAAAAATAGAAAATTAAGTAGAAATTTCAAAATAATTCAGCTAAAGCCTAGTGTGTTCTTAAAATATCACATCAAGGACACTGTGAACATTCAAACTTAATTAATAAATTGATAAATTACCTTTCCCACTTTCTCTTACTACCTATCACTCTGCCCCACTCGATATGACATGTTTTATTATTTTATACCACTTATTTGAATAAACAACATGCTATATCGAGTGGGACGGAGGGAATATTCTTTCCTTAAAACATGTGTCACTTCTCTCCCCACACGGATATGGGGGACGGTGGGAGTATGAAATATTTGATGTAAAAATATTCTCATTATAAACTTTATCTGTAACTAATTATGTAGCAGCAGAACATTAATTAATCAAAAGTCCACCACTAATCTAGACTCAAAGAAGATCAATTTTTAGGATATATTGTGATCAATTTTCAGAGTTTTTTCATATAAATTAACAAAGAAGGAAGAGAGGTGCTAACCAGCAAAAAATCTCCAATAGTTCACTATTCTCTGAAAAAAGTAATAAAACCTTTCCACTTGATTATGCAGGCAGGAGGATCCAATCTTTCTCTTTGCAGGTACAATCTCAACCTACATGCGTAGAAAGATTCATCTTTTTGTTCCTACATAGCAAATATAACAATGAGAATACGAACCTTGGTACTAAAAAAAAACATAACACAAACGATATTACAAGACTACTAATTAACTAAAACCAACAGAAGAAATACAATATATTACCATTTAAGGGGAATGTAACTTAATCTCATAAATCAGAATAGCAATAGATGTAAATCAACTTGGACTGATTATGCATCATTCAAGATTGACTAAAATTCAAGTGGTAAATACTCTAGGAAAGGCCATGCATAAGCTTCATGTATAATCCAATCAACTTCTAATAAATAACATTAATTCTCTCTAATCGAAGCTGGGACTATCAATTTGTAAGAGTGGAAGATCTATAATTGAAGGACAGATAAAAGGAAAACCGAAGATAGTAGAGGGATAATAAAAGTAACGTAGATTTAATTTGGGAAGGGATTTTACCAAAGATAATGCATGTACTTACCCAAATGACTTGCCAGAAATCAAGAAAAACAACAATGTACCAACCATATTATGCCAGTTCAGTAAGTAAGCAATAGAATTTCGACAAAAAAAATATAAATAAATTAAGAACAATTTTTTCTCAAAAAAAAAAAGGGAAAATAAGCAAAATAGACCTAAATCTTGAGGAAACCAACCTTCTTATGTTCACATTTGGCCAGGTTAGCAGGAAGAAGTTGGAATGGGACATCTTTCTTGGGGAGAAATCCAAAACCATAGACACGGTAGAGGAGAACGCAGGGCGAACACTTTCATTGCAATTCTCCAAACACTCTCAAGGTTCTCATTACAAGAACAAAAAGTAATTGTTCAACATCCTAACCAAATAACATCTGTGTTTTCCCACACTGGACTATTTTTTTCAAAGAACAATTAGTTTATCAAAGAACAGTGTATCAAATATTCCAATATAATAGAATATATACATAAGATGTGGTGATATGCAATAGTAATAATTTATCTTATATATATATATATATATATATATATATATTGAAACAATTGAACAACAAAATTTAAAACCGTAACACAAACGACTCAAACTTGAGACCTTTGATTTCAAATATTAACTCATGACCGCTGAATCAACACATGCACAAGGTGCACACGTATTTGATCTCATATTTACTACACCCACATTGTTGCTCCAAAAAAAATAAAAAAAATAAATAGACCTACATAAATGCAAGAGTAGATTGATGAAGAGAGTTGTACACAAAGAAACAAAAGAGCAACACTTCAAACAGAGAAATACATACAATACAAATGACTCAAACTTGAGACCTTTGACTTCAAATATTATCTCTTGACCGCTGAATCAACACATGCACATGGTGCAAACCTATTTGATCTCATACTTACTACACCCACATTGTTGCTAAAAAAAAGACTGAAATAAATGTAAGAGTAGATTGATGAAGAGAGTCGTACACAAAGAAACAAAAGAGCAACACTTCAAACAGAGAAATGCATGCAATGCAACAGTGAATTAAAATGAATTCAACATCAGATATCATTCATTAAGCCTATTATTTAAAAAATTTACACCTAAAACCCACAAACATGGCCAATAATTTGATATAAGCATCAATTTAATTAGCACATAAAATTAGATTAAGCTATCAAGAAGAAAATTACCATACACCAATTTCATGCGTCTGCTCCATTCTGCGGAGGCTGCACCTTCCTTGGCCTACCCCTTGGCTTCCCGGTCTTGGAGACGCTTTGGCAGAATGGAAGAGCCAACTGGCATTAACAATCTATTTCCCACGCCTCGACAGATTGAGCCTCATATGATTCCCATGGCTAGAAACCTAGACATTCCTTCCACGAGTCGAGCATTCAGAGTTCTAGAATTGCAATTAATTAAAGTAGCAGAGGTAAATCTATTTCGACCCTCATCATAGACATGTTTCCATATCTTAATTAGATACATCCTCCCTTAAGGATTGACGTAGAACAATTCTCCTCCACAAAGCTTAACAATAAGCTCTTGCCCAAAACTCGGTCTCATTACCGGGTAATTTACAAAATCTCAAGTACCTAAAAAATTTCAAGGATTTAAAAATCATACAGTTTATGAATCGAGACCACTAAACAATAAACAAAAACAATTTTTTGACCTTGGCATCACTATTTAAATGACTACACATACAACATCAATTATAGAAAGCGAAAGAATCATCTACACACACAACATAAATATATAGCACTACTACGGGCTTCACTATTGATCCTCCATGATTGATGAAAATGCATGCTTCAGTTCTTTGTCTGGATAGGAACAGAAAAAGGAGTTTCGGAGCCTTAACAGCTCGTAGTAGAGCACTTGGACTATTGATTGGATTGGAAGGCGAGGAAAAGAAAACGAAAATATTGAACAACATCTTTCATGATTCCTATACATGTTTATGAGTAATCTTGTACTCCCTTCGTCCCATCTATACTTTGTCGTCTCCACTTGCCACCCCAGAAGCCTATGCAACACAAATCTGATTTTTAGGGTTAGTTTTATCGTTATATTCACCGATTCGTCCAACTCTTGCTCAATTTATGGCCCCTAATGATACGTGACTTCACCTCCTGAGGCAAGATTAGGGTAAATCTTTCTTCCCTCCTCTGTTTCTTGCCATGGAATGACCAATCGAATGCAATCGATCTAAGTTATCCCTCTCATTCTGTACAGTGGTGGTGCTTGAACCCTCTTCACCTCTATCTCTATCTCTACTCGGATCTTCATGTTTTTTCTTGTCATCATTGTTTTCATCTTCGTCTTCATCATCGTCCTTGATCGTGATGCTACAGGTCTCGCGATTGACTGCCGCTGTGTTCGCATCCATGGCGGCGTCGATGGCGACTGCATCATGTTGATTTGCATAGCTTTAGGTTACGAATTTTAATATTAGTGAATAGTGAGGGTAGGTTACGATATTTTAGATATTACATTACAATATTACCCTTAATTTCAAACATCTTAAAAGGATATTATTGGCGATATACATTTTGTAAAACAAGGCTCTTTTATATATTGGTATAGATAGATTGACACTTTTCTGTATAAAGATTGACACTTTTAAAAATTGTCATTTTATTCGTAAAATAATTATGTTAAAGATTGACACTTTTATTCATATAGATTACTTTTATTCATATAGATTGACACTTTTCTATATAAAGATTGACACTTTGGGCCCGGCCACACGGTGCCTCCGGCTGACACAAGTTTTTGTCTATACAAAAATACTCACTTTTCATAAGGGATATGCAAAAATACCCACTTTCATAAGAAAGTTGCAAACATACCCACTTTATGATTGAATTACCTATTTTGCCCTCACTTATTCGGGTGACACAACTGAAAAGCATGTGATGGTGATGTGCGTCAGTTATTTTCATTAGCAAAAGGAAAATCAAAACACAACGAAGAGAAAATAATGCCGCAATGATGGTAATTTAGAATAAATCGATAGGAAAATTAATTCATGAGCCATAAGGTATTAATTAACTCAACATTGCAACTTGATTTAATTTTATGACTGAAATCCGAGCATCTCTCACATACATACAGTGGGAAAATGGTATTTTCCAGTCATGCCTGCTAGAAAATGTGCAATGTGTAAGAAACTGTCACTATCAACATAACACCCCAATTTTTTTATCCACATTTAAGGGTATACTAGTCAATTACTTTAAAAATAAGTATTTTTGCAACTTATAAAAGTGGGTATTTTTGCATTTCCCTTGTGAAAAGTGGGTATTTTACTATATTTACACAACAAAAAATAGGGAGGATAGAGAGAAGGGGTAGAAGATAGAGAATAAATGGTGGGGGTGATAGACACGAGAGTAGGTACTAGGTAGAGGTAGTTTCTAGGTTTATTTTTTTAATTATAAAATACGAAAATTAATAAAAAAGACAATTTTGTCTCGATCTATTACTATTATAAAAGAGTTAATTCTACATCTATTTTAAAGGTAACAAAGTTATTCTAAACGTAACTTTATTATTGAATTAAATTTATATAAACTTCTCATATTTCAATTACAATTCTACTTCTCCGCTCTTATTTATCTTCTCAATTTTTTAAAAATATTATTAATCTCCTCGAGAATCTATTGATTCCTATGCGCTACTAATTAGTATGATATAAATAGTGAAATATAATAAAAAAAATTATATTATTTTTAACATAATTTACAAAATTAATAAAAAAAACATATATATGTGCAACGCACGTAATCTCTACTAGTATATTAAAAATGGCTAGAATGTATATGTTATTAAGTTGGTGGCCATAATTTAATTTTTATTAATTTTAATGGCTAGTTTTATCACATTTATATCCGTTCCTCACAGGCTTAATCAATGTTTCACACACGAAATTAACAAGTAGAGTTTCAATTAATTATTTTGTCATCATTTTTCTATATTCAGTATTTGAAGCCGTTGTGGATTAATGTTGGCATAACTTTACAAAATAATAATTCGTCTCCCATTTTCAATGATCTAAATAGTAGTAGTCGTAATTGTTAAAAAAAAAAAAATACTCCCTCCGTCTCACTAAGTTAGACACTTTTCTTTTGGGCGCGGGAATTAAGGCGGAAGTGATTAGTGTATAATGTGTAATATGTGTTGGGATATGGTGTTGTTTATGTATTTATACATATTTTAAAACAAGAGCATCATAGATGCATAAAAATATATTCATGTTTGATCTTAAATGAAAGATCGTATCGAGACCTTTAATTTAGTATAAAAATTATAAAAATCCGAGAACAAACGATCAAGTTATGACAATTTAAAGTTTTAGAATTTAAATTATATTGAGATATATGCTGAAAAGTGAAAAGTGAGTGGATGGTGAGATTTAATTATAGAAAATTAAGTGTAATAAGTGAGTGTTAATTATTTCCCAAAAAGGAAAGATGTTAAACATAGTGAGACGACCCAAAAAGGAAAATGTATCAAAGATAGCGAGACAGAGTTAGTAGTATTGTAGTTGTACGTGGTATTACATTCATGCACGTTGCGTTTACAAAGATTGTGACTGCACACTGTAAACGACAAGCACTAATTAAGAAACGTTTTAAAAAGATGTGGTGAGCAGAACTTTATAGTACAACCTTCAAGGGCTGTTCTAGGGGGTGTGCAACGTGATCGACTGCACAGGCCCCCCCGAAAAGTAGGAGCCCCAAATTTTTTGCTTCGTAGTATATGCAAGTATATATTAAACCGTAATTTCAAATGAACACTTGTTCCAGTTAGCCGAGTTGTTAAACTGTTGTGATTTGTTCCTATTCTTCACAGGTTCGAATCCTACCCCATGCATTATTTATTATTATTTTTTTTCTCTCTTTTTTCTTTTATCGCATTATGTATTTTCTTTTTGTAATAATAGTCAAAACTAGCCACTAAACTTAATAAAAATTAAAAAACTAGCCACTAACTTAAAAACATATAAATTATAGCCATTTTTAATGTATTGAGACAAAATTACCCTATTATTAATTTTTCGTATTTTATAATTAAAGAAACTACCCTTAATAAAAGAAAAAATAAAAAAACCTAGAAACTACCCCACCAACCCCCCCTCCCCTCTCTTCCCCCTTCTCTCTCTTTCTTCTCCACTTGCTTTCTTTTGAGCTTTTTTTTTTTCTCTCTTTTTTCTTTTATTGCATTATGTACTTTCTTTTGTAATAATAGTCAAAACTAGCCACTAAACTTAATAAAAATTAAAAACTAGTCACCAATTTAAAAATATATAAATTCTAGCTATTTTTAATGTATTAAGATAAAATTACCCCTATTATTAAATTTTCGTATTTTATAATTAAAGAAACTACCCTTAATAAAAGAAAAAACAAAAAAAAACCTAAAAACTACCCCACCAACCCCCCCCCCCCCCTCCCCTCTCTCCCCCCCTTCTCTCTCTTTCTTCTCCACCTGCTTTCGTTCGCATGGTGTTGTTGCTTCTTTTTTTTCTTTTTTTCTTTCATTCTGGTTTCACTTGCCGTCCCTCTGCACCCATTCCCATCTCTCTTCTCCCTCTCTTGCTTTCCCTTCTTCGTGTGCAGCCGCTGTGGCTTCTTTCTCTCTCCCTTTTTTTGTTTGTTTTTTTACAGTTATTTTGCAGTCACGATTGGTGAAGACATGCTCGATCTATTAGAAAATAGAATATAAGGCCCATTTCCCCCTCAAAAGGCCTTATGAAGGGGAGGGGTCACCTCACCATATAAAAAGGTTCAAGTAACCATCTCCAACCGATGTGGGACACATTTTAACACACCCCCCACGCGCAGCGTGGACAACCCAACACCATCTGTTGACAACGATATCGGGGGCCCATCATCGAATTGGAATCTGGCTCTGATACTATATTAGAAAATGAAATATTGGGCCCATTTCCCCCTCAAAAGACCTTATGAAGGGGAGGGTCACCTCACCATATAAAGAGGTTCAAGTAACCATCTCAAACCGATGTGGGACACATTTCAACACGATCGAGCCCATAACTGCTCGATGGAGACCACGGCTGCTCGATCGAGCCAAATGAAGATTAATTTCAATTCATCTTGCTTGGACTCGAACGAGCCAAAAGGTGCTCGATCGAGTTGTTGGGGCTCGATCGAGTCTAATATTTTAGATCTGAATCGAGCCATGTATATATGTTTGAGCCCGATGCGATTTTCAAAATCGGCATACCTCTTCGTTCGCCGGAATCTCCTCTACTCCGCGAAATCTGACCTATCCTCTGACATTATGAGGCGCCGGTCGACGACGATGATGACAAATCTATTTGTTTCTCCTTTGATTGGGCACGCCGGTCCCTAAATTAGGCAAAACGACCACCGGAGGGGTGGCTCCTTTGGTAAGTACGGCAACTCGATCGATGGCGACTTGGGCACGAATGCCGGCGGCTCAATTTATAGGCAAACAACGGCGAAGATGGTGCGATTTGGGTGGGGCGGCTGTTGAAATTTGGGATGGTAGTTTTTGAATCTACTTTTACGATTTCTATTTTGTAATTTTAGTTAATAGGGGTAATTTTGTCTAAGTATCGAAAGTGGCTACAATTTATATGTTTTTATGTTAGTGGATATTTTTAATTTTCACTATGATATATGTTTGCCTATTTTTTTTTCTCTCTCTTTTTTCTTTGATGTGTTTTTTTTTATTTTTTTTATTTTTTATTTTTTTATATTTTATCACTCTTTTTTCTTTTATTGTATGTGAGGCCTATATCATTTTTTTTAAAGTTTTGATTGGGTCAATTCTTCATATTTTATTTTGTGGAGTTTTTATAGGGTCTACCTTTTTTTTTCGTTTACTACATTTTAATTTCCTATTTTACATTTTTGATGTATTTCTCGTATACCACCATATGCTTTTTTTTTTATTTTTTTTATTTTTAAATTTTCCTTAAATTTTGTTTTTTTTTAAATTTTTTTAATTTTTAGTTTTGTAGGGCAAATTTTTTTATCTCGTTTTGCGTCATTTTTTCTTTTATAGTACATGTATATTATTTTCTCTCCACATTTTAATGAATGACTTGCTATTTTATAGTATCATACTTACAACAAATATATTGTAAGAAGGATTAAAATAAACAAGCTTTATTGTTTAAAGTGTAGTGATTTTATCTGATAACACGTATGTTGAGCAATCTCATTTCGTTTTGTCATATATTATCGTGTAATGTGATGAAAAAAAATAAATTGATGCTAATGTCATACTTATATAGACTAACTAGATTCCTAAAAATATTAAGACACATTTTAGTGATATTTTTCTTTAAACTTGTAGTTCATCTTCAAACTCTTTTAGTTTTCTTTTATTTTTTGACAATGTAAAAATTGACAAAAAAAAAAAAAAAAAAAAAAAGAAGTTATTATAATATAATAGAATATATATTTTTTAATTTTTAATTTTATTAGTATAAACATGAATAATGGGCCTAACTTTGAGATTTCGCACAGGCCCCGTTGAGCTAGCCCCGCCCCTGACAACCTTGTCCCATAACAAACAAAGATAGCTCAACAAAATATTTGACTCCCCATGTATTCCATGTCTGAAATCATGAGACGCTGCAATGAATTTAGCTTTTTTTGATAATAGTTGGAGGAGTTTGAGACAGCCTCAAAATTTTCAATTCTATGGCCACTTCTTTCATAGTTGGTCTCATTTTCCTTTGCAAATTCAAGCATTTTCTTGGAAAAAATATAATTGCATTTGGGGATGGGATCCTTCATCCCAAAAATGGTGTCTTGACTCAGGTGTCTTAAAATTTAATTTTTATTAGTTTTATGTTATATTTTTTTAAAAAATAAAAATACTGTATAATATAATAAATCATCATAGACATTTATAAGAAAAAGTTAAAATTTTAAAAATTATATAATTTAATTTTGAATTTATTAATTCCAATATACTAATAAAAGTTAAATTAAATGAAAAAAATAATTATAAACCATAATGAGGATGAGTGAACTTTTGAAAATAATCATAAAATTAAACGAAATTATTGAAAAATAAATTTATTGAAAAAAATGAATAAAACTAATAAAAATTAAATTTTAAGACATAGTTGAGATATTGAATTTGGGACGGATGATTCCAAGTCACTACATTCCAATTTGTCATTGTAAAATTGCTATACATGATAGAAAATGAATAATTTTCGTCGGCAACTTGCTGCTCAACTACTTGATTAGGACATATTGATTGTGGCCCACCAAAATCATTTACTTTATCTACAATATCATTTTCCTATTTTAAATTTGCTACTTTTATATGGGGCAATGGGACAGAGGATCCGATGCCAAATTAAACCACTTGCGGAAAAAAAAAAATGGAAATGAACATTAGATGAATTTGATGAGATCCAGCCTATATAAAGGACGCCATGATTGAGAGTAAAACTAAAAGAATATAAAAATTAATCTATTTGTATTGTTGGAAGATAAAGATGAAGGTGGAGGTGACGAGGCTAGTGGTGGTGAAACCATGCAATCCCACTCCATCTCACCTGCGCACTTACAAGATATCAATGGTCGACGAACTCAACCCCTCCTTGTACATGGTGCGGATTCTCTACTTTCCATCCTATACAAAAGGTGTTATAAATTACATTGATCGCTCCTTGGAAGAATCTCTGGCTCAAGTCCTGCCCCTGTTCTACCCGCTGGCCGGCAGGTACAACAAGAAGCAGCACTACGTCGACTGCAACGACGAAGGCGCCGAGTTCTCCGAGGCTCGAATCGACTGCCGCCTCAGCCAGCTCATCGGGGCCGACTCCGAGCTTCTCAACCACCTCCTCCCCCTCGAGATCTGCGCCGTAGACGACCCCACGGACCCCATGCTGGCGATCCGGATCAACAGGTTCGAATGCGGGGGCTTGGCCAGGCGGTGTGCATATCACACAGGATTTTCGACTTCGTCTAGGTAGGCATATTCCTGACCGCCTGGGCTAATGCATCGATTGGCGGACCGCTCATCATCCGCCCCGATTTCGACATTGCCACTTACTTCCCTCCCCAGAACTTGCCCCCGCTCGAATTCCAGGTCTCCAGGACCCGGGATAGGAGCGTGGTCTCCAAGATGTTCCGGTTCAACCGGAACGCCATCGCTAGTCTCAAGGAAACCCTGGCCGGGGAATGGAAATCGGCCGGCGTCGACCGGCCCCCGTCCAGGGTTGCGGTTGTCGGCGCCGTGCTCGCCCAGGCCCTCCTCCGCGCGGATACCGCCAGGCACGGCAGGGAGTGCCCCTCCCTGATCTTGCAGGCGATAAACGTGCGCGGGAGGACCATCCCGCCCATCCCAGAGCATTCCTGCGGCACCTGGGCCTCCCTGTCGTGCCTGGAGTTCGACGCGAAAGAGAGCCGCGCCGTGGCTAGAAATCTCCCCGCCATGGCTTCGAAGATGCGCGAGTCTGCGATCCAGGGCGTGAGAGACTGCGCCAAGATTCTGAGCGACAAAGAGTTCGGGAAGCGCGTGCTGGTCGATGTCTACGTCGAGGCAGCTGAGAAAGGAGACGACCCTGATCATAAGGTTATCTGGGTCACAGACTGGTCCAAGTTCGGAGAGTACAAGCTCGATTTTAGGTTCGGGAAGCCCGTGTGGGTGAGTTTGTGCGATGCTCCTCAAAAGGATATGTTCATTCTGATGAACACCAAAGACAATGAGGGAATAAAATTCGTACTCTTGCTCCGTGGACGTAGATCTCATTAAAGATCGAACCACGTAATTTTTTTGGTGTTCTTTTACATTCTCGTTACGCTTTTTAATTTCCCCAAGAAAATCAAGATCGAACACTGACGCCGTCTATGGGAAACGATCAATTTGTGTTGGAGATCGAAAATTTTCTGGGGAAAATCGAGGCGCAGAGAATGATTCAAAAAAAAAAAAACTCTTGGAAGGCTGAAGCACCATGCACGTTCGGGAAGGGGGTGGGAGTTAAGCAAAGAGGGGGAATGGGGGGCGAAAAAGCTAAAAACCGCCATCCTCCACCAAGCTCGACCCCCACCCACACGGCGAAGGCGACGCCGCCACAGCTCCACCACTGAGCAGCCCACCGTGATGGCCGCAAAGCTGCCCAGAAGAGCAACCGCCGCCGCTCCGTTCCCCGCTGCCGCACCGCCAAGCTGCAGCACCGACGTCGCACCTGCAGGGTGAAAAAGCTAAAAACCGCCATCCTCCACCAAGCTCGACCCCCGCCCACACGGCGAAGGCGACGCCGCCACAGCTCCACCACTGAGCAGCCCACCGTGATGGCCGCAAAGCTGCCCAGAAGAGCCACTGCCGCCGCTCCGTTCCCCGCCGCCGCTTCGCCAAGCTGTAGCACCGACGTCGTACCTGCAGCCCCAGCGTCGCACCTGCAGCTCTCCTCCGAGCCGCCGCTGCTGAAATTGACCCCACTCACGCGGTGGCGTTCTCGACGTCTGCTTGGATGGAACGGAAATTGAGCATGTCGAGGAAGAAGACGACGTAGCTCCATGGAATCACGGCCGCACCGCCATCGTGAAGAGCTCAGCCAAGCTTCGCCCCTAAAACGACGCCATGCCAAGCTCCGCCGAGCAGCAACGCCGCCTCCGCACCAGCACGGTGACGAGCTGCACCGCGACACCTCCGACGGGCTCCTCCGTTGAGCCGACATCGCCGCAACAGCCGCAGCAGCAGGCCGAGCTCACCCGCGCCATGCGCGATGTCGCACCCGCAGCAGCACCGCTGAACTCCTCTGCCGAGCTCTCCCGACAAGCTGCAAGCCGACGTCGCCGCAGCACTGTCGTGCGCCTCCACCGAGCCCCCGAGACGACGCCGCAGCTGCAGCACCTCCGAGCTCCTCCATCGAGCTGCGTCATGCCGATGTCGTCGCCGCAGCACCACCGAGCTGCACCTGCGTGGGGTCCCTTACCGAGCTGCACCTGCGCCATGCCAACGTCGCCGCAGCACCTCCAAGCTGCACCCGACGAGCTGCAGCACTTCCCCGAGCTGCCGACATCGCACCTGCAGCAGCAGCAGGCCGAGCTGCAGCAGCGCCATGCCGACGTCGCTGCAGCACCTCCGAGCGTGCCCCGACGTCGAGCTCATCCCTGCCGACTCCAATGAGGAGCAGCCGAGCTGCAGCTCTCCGCCAAGCTACCACCGCGACGAGCTGCCGATGCCGCACTTCCACGCCTAGCTGCCGACGTCGCACCTACAGCAACAGCAGGCCGAGCTGCAGCAGAGCCATGCCGACGTCGCCGCAGCACCTCCGAGCGTGCCCCGACATCGAGTTCGTCCCTGCCGACTCCATCGAATAGGTGCCGAGCTGCACTCGACGAGCTGCAGCCAAGGTGAAGTACCTCCGAACCGAGCTGAACCGAGCTGTCACGACGAAGGGCAGCCGAGCTGCACCGAATCCGAGCTTCGGTCGACTCTGTTGAATAGGTGCCGAGCTGCACTCGACGAGCTGTAGCCAAGGTAAATTCTTAACTCTAATTTCTTTTATTAATTCTTTTATATATATATATATATATATATATATATATATATATATATTAACTAAAGCTATTCCTCGTTTCGTACGAGGAAGTGCTCTCAAAAGCCAATCCTCATCTTAGGACGAGGAAGAGCTACCTAAAGTCAATCCTCATATCATACGAGGAAGTGCTCTTAAAAGCCAATCCTTGTCTCACGACGAGGAAGAGCTACCTAAAATTTAAACTCGCGTAGGGAGACCACTCCTATTGATAAATTCGACAAACAAGGAACACGAAAAGCTAAAACTTTATCTTTAGATGAAGTGGCTACTCGAAAGCCAAAACTTCGTCTTTAGACGAAGTGGCTATTCGAAAGCCAAAACTCCGTCTTTAGACAAAGTGGCTACTCGAAAGCCAAAACTTCATCTTTAGACAAGGTGGCTACTCGAAAGCCAAAACTTCATCTTTAGACGAAGTGGCTACTCGAAAGTCAAAACTTCGTCTTTAGATGAAATGGCTACTTGAAAAGCCAAAACTTTATCTTTAGATGAAGTGTCTACTCGAAAGTCAAAACTTCGTCTTTAGATGAAGTGGCTACTCGAAAAGCCAAAACTTTATCTTTAGATGAAGTGGCTACTCGAAAACTAAAACTTCGTCTTTAGACGAAGTGGCTAACTTAAAGTCAAGGCTCCGTCTTACGACGGAGTAGAGCTATTTAAAAGCCTAAACTCGTCTAAGACGAGTACAAGCTAGCATTTCGACTTCGTAGAAATCCTAATTTCGACGGGGCAATGTAATTTTATTACGACATCATCCTAGCGAGGCGGTACGCTTTTCGTCTTCGTCGAAATTCCAATTTTGAAGGGGCAATGCAATTCACGCTCGACCTCAAATCACACCCTCACTTCTATGTCTTTTGGGGGGGAATGTGATAGGATGTGGCCCAGAAGAAATAGAAGTGAAGCCCAATATCAAACCCAAGAGAAATTATGGCTAGGGTTATGTGTAGATCCTCTATAAATAGAGGGAAAGAAATCTTGTAAAAGGGAAAAAGTATTCGAATAAAATTCGTACTCTTGCTTCGTGGACGTAGATCTCATTAAAGATTGAACCACGTAATTTTTTTGGTGTTCTTTTACATTCTCGTTACGCTTTTTAATTTCCCCAAGAAAATCAAGATCGAACACTGGCACCGTCTGTGGGAAACGATCAATTTGTGTTGGAGATCGAAATTTTTTTGGGGAAGATCGAAAATTTTCTGTATTCCCGAAGTAGCCGGATAATTTGACTTCGGAGCCCGTTCTCTCCGAAGAACCCTACTTTGACGACCTTGGCAGGGTCATCTTCGTATAATACGACGTCTTCGACCGGCTCGACGGATGGAGGTGACGTCGGCTCTATCTCTTCGGGGTTCTGTAGTTGCTATGCTTGAGGGTGCTGATTCCCAGCACCTCGGAGTGCGACCTGCATGCACTCCTTGGCCTGCAGCTGGTTTCCCCGAAGCGTGATCACTCTGTTTTTAGACGAAATTTTGATCGTCAGGTGGTAGGCCGAGCAGATCTCCTTCGTCGCTATTAGCCAATCTCTTCCTAGGATGATGTTATAGGGGGAGCTGGCTTTTACGATGAAGAACTAGATTATCTTCGTAGTGGACAGCGGGCTCTTTCCAACTGTCAAGGGTAGTGAAATGATGTCTTCCGTCGTCGTCTCTTGTTGCGTGAAGCTCCTTAGCGGCATGGGTGCTGGCCTTAGGCGTGCTTCTTCAATATTGAGCTTATCGAAGCAGTCTTTAAAGAGAACACTCACAGAGGCCCCACTATCAATAAATATGCGGTGGACCAATTTGTTGGCCACTACGGCCTCGATTATGGTGGCATCTTGATGAGGTACCGCATGGGGAATTGGGTCGTTGCTAGAAAAGATGACGACCTCTTCCCTTTTGAACCTTTTTTGGGTGGGTTCTTCCCGCTGTTGACTTCGGGCCTCGGCTTTCAACGATGACTTCGTCGCGCCTTCGGGCAGTCCGGTGATGGCAGTGATGACTGCATCATATTGAGGCTGGTCTTCATCCTCGTCCTCATCATCGTGCTTTGACCTCTTGTCGTTATGGGGGGCGCAGTTGTTGCCTCCCCTATTTTTCTTTCTCTTGCCCTTCCCTTGAGGTCGGGCCTCTTGCTGGTTGCGACTTTGGTACAGTTTAAGGGTACCGTCGCGTACCATGTGCTCGATGTCCGAGGCGAGGTCCCTGTAGTCCTCGGTTTCATGACCGTAGTCATTATAAAACTTGCAGTATTTCTCCTTGGATCGGCGTTTCGATCCACTTCGGGACAAGGGTGGTGGCTTCTCGAACAAGTTCGCATGAAGCTCGTATATTTCGTCCCGGGACTTTGTCAGCGGTGTGTATTGACTTTGGTCTTGGTTGGGCCGAGGTCCTAAGCAGGACTCGAGGGGTCCTCGCTGTAACCTTTCGAGGGCACTTCGGCGACCTTGCCCGTGGTCGGTGCGCTCCTCTTTGTTCCTCTTATCGTTGTTTTCGGACCGATCTGCTGCCCGCTTTTTCCGATCGGCCTCATCGGCCTCCGTGAATGTATCAACAATCCTCCATAGCTGTCTGGAGGTCGTTGGGCGTGCCTTTACGAGCTCTCTGAAGAGAGTTCCAGACTGAATGGCGTTTTGAAATGCCGAGATAAGTACGTCGTCGGAGAGATGATCGACTTTAAGGCTCTCGTTATAAAAATAGGCCAGGAAGTCGCTGATCGTTTCTCCTCGCCCCTGCCTTAAGGTTAGGAGTTGGGCTGGGCTGATCTTCGCCTCGGCTTTTTGAAAGAAGCGACGTTCAAAGGCGTCAAGTAGGTCGGCATACGACCCTATGCTGCCATTAGGCAGGCTATCGAACCAGCTTCTAGCGTTGTCCACTAGCAGCTCGGGGAAGACTTTACACATGTAAACATCTTCGGCAAGTCCCTGGTTCATCATGTTATACTGGAACCGGGATAAAAAGTTGCTGGGGTCTTGTGACCCGTTGTAAGGCGAGATAAGAGGTACTCTATACGTCGACGGAAGGGGAGTATAGAGTATCCTATTAGTGAAGGGAGTCGAGATTCGACCGTAGACGGTGAATCTTCCCTGGTAAACGTTTCCCTCGCCACGCCGAGGTGGAACGGCATTTTGACGAGGTGATGTCAACCGCACTGCGGTGAAGCGCGGCCGTTGTTCCCACGGCGATTATTGCTTTGTCGCCTTCAGGGAAGTTCGGCGATCATATCTCCAACGATCTGGTGACTAGGGGATCGCCGCTATGACGGTTCGGCTCCGTCCTCTCCGCGTTGACTCTGTTGTCGATGTTGATCGACGAACTTGCAAAAGTCTTATTCGTGGAGGTCCAAGTACGCCTTCAGTGCATCTCCAAACTCGGGTTGGAGTGCGGCGTTTCCGGCGTCGGTGACCGCCCTGGCCTTGCCCACCGCTACTAGTTGAGTCGCCGGAATGACCCAATGAGACGTCCTCCAGGTGGTTTTCGGGAGTTTGGTGGATTACGGGCTGTTCTCCAAGCCGGACTTGGGAAGCGGTGTGCCGAGCTTGACTCACGTCGGCCTCTTCCTCGTTATGAGGTTGATCAGTGGGCAGGTCGGTTTGGTGCTGCTTTGCCTTGGCGGCAGCAGCGGTGGCGGTGGAGCGGGTTTGTTTCACCATCGTATCTTCACTTAAAAACTCTGATCGGTTTCACAAAAATTTCACTTCCCACAGACGGCGCCAGTGATTGATCGTGGATTTGAGTGTTTGTGCGATAGTAAGATTTGCAGAAAAATAAGAACACAAGAGTTTACGTGGTTTGATCTTTTGGTTAGATCTACGTCCACGGAGAAAGGGGTTTATATTAATACTCTCGAGTTTTTACAGAATGTCCCTTTCAATCTATCCTAGCATCACTATTTATAGGCGCCCAGCAGCAGTTACAGCCGAGGTCGTGGCAGTTACAACCGAGGTCGTGGGGTGCCACATCAGCAGACGTGGGTTAGAGATCGTGGGTTGGAGATCGTGGGTCGGCCGAGCTTCTATGCTCTTGGGCTGCGCTGCTGGATTGGGCCGAAGTGTCTTCTGGGCCTTTCAGTGGGCCGAGCTCATCTAGGTCGAGCTTATTTGCCGAGGTCCAATTATATTGGGCCGGTGCTTGGGCCTAGTAGCCGGGTCATATCCTATCAATAACTGATCTTAAATAAAAGACTGTATCGAGATCCTTAATTTAATATAAAAATCGTAAAAAATGAAAAACAAATGAGAACGTTATGATGATTCAAAATTCTACTATAATTTAAATGATATTGAAATACGTGCAAAGTTAGTGAAAATGATAAGTGGATATAAACATTTTTATTTTAGAAAATGTGACTAATATATAAGACAAACCAATTAGAAAAGAGAGACTAATATAGTAGGACGGATGGAGTATAAAATACTAAAAAAAATTATAAACCCTAAGTAGTATTAGTAAAATGGAGAATTTTTTTTGATAGTAGATGGGAAAGAGGATACCCTTGAATTTTCGATGTAAAATGATAATATAAATACATAAATATACTATGATAGGAGAGATCTCAAATGAAAACTAATTCTCCTACTACAATATTTCTGCTATATGTAACAATTTAATGCCAGTATCTTTTTATTCTAAAAAGAAAAACTAAGAAAATTCTCGAATAGCTACTGTTACTTGTATTGTTCTTTTCTTTTATAAGTTCTATTTAATTACATAGTATGTATCAGTATCACTAGGTCTAAAGCCATTTTCAGCAAATATACAGTACCTCCTTGCACGAATAAATAAAGATACGGAGTAAATTATTTCGTAATGTATATGTACCAGAATATATGCAAGTAGAATAGCATAATTTTCTACCTCGACAAATTAAATATACACTACTAAAACACAATAAACAAAGCTTAAATATAAGAAAAATATGGAGAATAGTTTTCGTTTTTTAACAGCCACATAACACGTATGAATAGAAAGTATGATACACAATAACGATATTTGGGATCCTTTGCACCTATTTTTGTGTTCCAAGTTCCAACCATGTACTAAATCTTAAATTCTACTAATTTTATGAATTTTGTTCAAAATTTTAATTTATTCTGATTTAGTTTAATTTTATAGTTATTTTCTAGGGTTCACCCATCCAGTTAGGGTTTATAATTATTTTTTAGAATTTAATTTCACTTTTATTAGTTACTCCCTCCGTCTCGCCGAATTCGCCTTGTTTCTCTTTTGCCTTTTTTGGCACGCTTTTCCACGCTTCTCGATGATGGGTTTTAAAATGGATTTTTAAAGAATTCTTTCTTTTACGGGATACTACGACTATCCCGTAAAAAAAAGAATTCTTTAAAAATCCATTTTAAAACCCATCATCGAGAAGCGTAGAAAAGCGTGCCAAAAAAGGCAAAAAAGAAACAAGGCGAATTCGGCGAGACGGAGGGAGTATATTATTAGTTATATTAGGGTTGATAAATTTCAAAACTAGAGAATATAATTATAAAAAATTTCAATGCTATTTATAAATATATATTATAATTTATTATATTACAATGATTTTTCTTTTATAAAAATAATAAAAATTAAGATATGGTACACGATTGGAACACGGAAATGAGTACAGAAAATGTCATCCGAAATAACTCACTAAGGTTTCCTTGATAAATACTTGGGTCTCCTTTAAAAAAAGTTGCTACGAAATATCTTCATCACTTAATATCAGTTCCCCAAAACCTTAATTCATGTTTCACGAGAAAAATAGAAGGATCAGTTAATTCTTTCAGCTTCACTTTTTTTTTATATTCAGTCTACTCATCTTAACAAAATTAAGTTTTAAATTATTGGAATTCAGAAAAGTTAAAATTTGAGTGTATATGGTTAATTAAGTTTAATTCCATGCATGTGTTTTTTCAAAAATCATAACACACTGAAAAAGACAAGCAAAAATTAACATTGGATTTTATTTATTTATTTTTAAATAACAAGGGACAGCAGAAAATGGAAAAGAGTATCTCAAGTACCCTTGAATTTTCAGTTTAAAATGATGATATACGACCTCATAACATGTTATATACGGAGTATAATATTTCTACTATATATATGCAACATTGCTAGTATCTTTTTCTTCTCACAAAAAAATAATAATAAAAAAAATATTAGTACGTCTTTTGTGATTGGAGGATAAATTTCTCGAATTAGCTATTGTTACTTGTATTTTTTTTATTATTGAGTTTTATCTAGTTACAAATTACTCCCTCCCCCCTGTCAAAGCGTCGCGCTTCCTTGCTGAGCTATCCTATTCAATGTTCCCGAATTTCCTTTTTTGAAAAAACAATGAACTCTTCAAAAAGTGTGATCCTATTATCGCCTCACTATACATTTAATTATTGAGCCAAAAAGACATGAAACGCACACTATGCATCTTCTCATTATTAACATGCTGAAAAGATATAATATTGTTTGTTTTCGAATAGCCACGCAACACGTATGAGGTAGAAAGTATGACACACAACAACGCACTAAGGCTTCCTTTATAAATAATTTGGACTCCTTTGAGAAAAGTTGTAGGAAATGTCTCTTATCACTTTATATCATGGTAAACTGCAAGATATTATCCTGTGTTTTGGAAAACCTACATGAAATCCCCTTGTATTTTTTAATTTGCATAAAACACCCACGTATTTTAAAAAACCCTGCACGATTAACCCAAACCGTGAGCACCTATTGCCGTTTGCTCACTTTAGCATTATTTTGTTCGATTTTTTCGATTGTTTTATATTCTAATACCTTAAAAATTAATATTGCAATCATTAAACTTCAAAATTTTAAAAAAATCGACACTCGATTTGTCATATTATTCGTTTTTTAAAGTTTAATGGAAAAATTGCAAATCGAATGTCGATTTTTATAAATTTTGGAAGTTTAATTATTGAATATTAATTTTTAAGGCATTAGAATATAAAACAATCGAAAAAATCGAACAAAATAATGCTAAAGTGAGCAAACGGCGATAGGTGCTCACAGTTTGGGTTAATCGTGCAGGGTTTTTTAAAACACGTGGGTGTTTTATGCAAATTAGAAAACACAAGGAGATTTCGTGTAGGTTTCCCAAAATACAAGGTAGTATCTTGCAATTTACCCCTTTATATCACTTTCCCACAAGCTTATTCATGTTTCACGTGCACGAAAAATAAGAATAGTCTCACTTATTTACTTCATCCCGTCCCGTTTAAGACGATACCTTTTTTTCGCACGAGAATTAAAAACAAGTTACTAAAGGGTAGTAAGTATATGTAGTTAGCATTATTTTAATGAATATTTCTTTTTGTTAACTTTAATAATATTTTTATTTAATTATTTTGAATAATTAATTTTTTATTGAATATTTATTCTGATTAATAAAATTTTTAATTAATATTTTTATTTCAAAAAGAATATTTCTAATGTTTATTCAAGTCGAATTTACAGAATTTCACTAAAAAAATAGGCCTTAATTAAGTACAAGTAGGGCCCAATTAGCTGGCCCTATTTTTTTTTTAATTATGTCTATTTCTTTCCATGTATAGAAATATATCATCTTGAATGAGACGACCCAAAAAAAAATACGTGTCGTCTTAAACGGGACGGACATGGCCGGTTTTGAGGGTAGGCCAAGGGGGCGGCCGCCTAGGGCCCACGGCTGATTGGAGCCCAATTATTATTATTATTATATATATATGCCTAAAATCAATTTAGGCCTTTCTATGTTGATAAAATAAAATTGGTCCAATTAAGAAGCACATTTTTAGATGAATTAGTTCAATTCTTGCTGTAAGCTTGCAACGTTTCTTAAAATTTTTTTCTTTTTAGAAACGTCTTTTTCAACCTCTCTCTCACAGTCTAAAGCACTCTCTCTGACTCTCCCTCTTCCTCTCTCTTGTATAATGGATATATTGTATATTGCAGGTGTGTGAGACATGAAAATCAAGAGAATATGGCATTTTTTTTTCTTAGATTGTAAGTTAGTTTGAATTATAATTGTAGATTGCTTGAATTATATACTTCCTCTGTCCTCAAATTTTTTCCTTATAATTCCGTTTTGTGCCATTTCCCAAAAGTCATCATATTCTATTTTTTGAAGTGAACCCACCATAATAATACAATTAACAATACAAAAAAGTGTGGGACTCCATCACCATTGTCAATAAACAAACACAGTGCACTACACCACACCACTCGATCTTCACTATCAATAAATAATACAAGTTAATTACATTATTCTTAAGACCTATGTTGGTCAAACCGACAAAGAATTTTGAGGGACAGAGGGAGTATGAGAGTAATACATTTGTAATTTTTTTTTCTTTTTTAAAAAAATAAAAGACCCATATTTTTATTTCGCCTAGGGCCCTTAAAATGTTAGGACCGGCCCTGGGGACGGAGGAAGTACTTTATTATATTTTTCTGTATCCAGTGTTTTGAACCCAATTGTGGATTAATGTTGACTTAACTTTACAAAATAATATTTTGTCTACTCTTTTAATTTGTGGTATTACGTTCATGCATGTTGCATTTTCAAAGATTGTAACTGCATGTACACTGAAAACGACAAGCAAAAATCAAGAAGCTTTTTAAAAAGATATGTGGAATCGAGGACCAATAATTGAGGTGATCTTATATTGGTAGAGGTTAGAACATTATATTACAACCACAAAATCATGTCTCATAACAAACAAAGACTAGCAACAAAACATTTAATTCACCAAAACTATGTATGGCCCTTCGCCCAACAAGAATTGTTTTAACATCGGCCCAAATAAACCTAATTTTGGGCCGGTCTGACTTGGCCCGATTTCTCCATGGTAGCTCGATGGGCTTGAGTCGGGCCGGGCCGGGCCAAGCTCTTTAGTAGCTCATACAATTTCATCGTTGAATGGATGTATATCCGAAGATGATGTTGCTTTTTTCACTGCCATCGCTAGTTGTCCACGTGTATTCCATGTCCGAAATCATCAGACTTAGCTCCAAAGAACTTTGTTTCTTCCCAATATTCATGGATAGTAGTTGTAGGTGTTTAAGACAGCCTTAAACTTTCCAATTCCGTGGCCACATCTTTCATAGTTGGTCTCATTTTACCTTGTAAATTCAAGCATTTTCTTGCAAGAAATACAACTGCACTCACCTCTTCCTTTTCATCTCGTTCCAGAACTTGAGGATCCAAAATTGCATCAACATTGTTATCCTCGATCGATGCAAGAAACCTCATCACTAGACTTCTCTCATGTTCTTCTCTTCCTATAGAAATCGGCTTTTGTCCTATTAGAAGCTCGACCAGAACCACTCCAAAACTATAAACGTCGCTTTTTTTGGTGAATTGATAAGACTGAAAATACAGGATCGAAATATCCAAATGTCCCTTTGACCGCCGTGGTTAAATGAGTTTGATCTATTTCGACACTCATGGATATCCCAAAATCTGAAATCTTTACAACGTATTTTTCATCGAGAAGAATGTTCCTAGACTTGATGTCTTTATGATAGATAGGCGTGGTTGAAGAAGAGTGCAAATAGGCCAGTGCTCCTGCTATATCTGTTGTGATTATCAAACGCATGTTCCATGAAATTGGGAATTCAACCCTAAGATCATGAATTAGATCGAAGAGGGTCCCATTTGGCAAGAAGTCATACACGAGGAGAGGAACCTCTGTCTCGAGACAACATCCTAATAATTTAACCACATTCCTATGATTAATTTGAGATAGTATCAAAACCTCATTTATGAATTGATGGAGATGATCCTTGTCTACGAGCTTCGATTTCTTTATCGCCACATTCGTGCCATTTGATAACACTCCTTTGTAGACTGTGCCTTGCCCTCCTTTCCCGATGATTAAGCTTTCATTGAAGTTATTAGTGGCTTTTTTCAACTCTTCGCATGGAAGAGTTTGGTTTTCCCTATAATGCCTTCATTAGTAGTATGCTGATGCAAGAGAAGTCCACCATTTTTTTTTAAAGAATTTCTTTTTCAGAATTTTGTACTTCCTCTTCTGATTTACCTTAATCAAAAAAAGACAAATTGAAAAGAGTAGAAAGAATCCTAACCCAGATCCCACTCCTGCATGTAAAATTGCCAATCTTAGAACAAATTGAAAAACAAAAAAGTTCAAAACTCTATCATAACATCTTCAGAAGAAAAAGAAAAAAAAAAGAAAAAAAAAAACACATATACAATCCCTCAAAAGCTTCTCTCTCTTACTTATTTAAAAAGTATACCTATAGAGATATTAATAATTTTGGATGGTATGCAGCCATTGCCATATCTCCTTCCATCACCATGATACCCTTTTGGACACGAGCAATTATAAGATCCAATGTTATTCATACAAATTGAATTTGAATCACATGGACTACTTCCACTTTCAGCACATTCATCAATGTTATCCATTCTTGCAGAGGCAGAAGTAGCCTCCAACACTAGCATCGTAATCCATGCAATCACTATTATCTCTGTATGCATAGCTACTTGAGTTCTTCTTTGCATGGCTGCAATTCTTGGCTCCATTGATGTGCCAGTCGAGCTTTACTATTGGTGGCGCTCTTGTTTTCCATGTCCTTCCATCTTCCTCCAAGAACTCGCTTCGATTACTTAGGTACGACAGAGGATACGAAAAGTTCGACGAATTTGTGCTTAATTTCTCTCGGATAAAGACATAGCTGCAAAGCTTCTGATCGTTTCCAACTTCACTCAAGTCAGCTAAGTGTCTTAACTGTGAATTTACCGCAGTGATGCCTGATCGATCGTGGATTTTGGAGTGTTTTTATGATGGTGAGATTTAAAGAAAAGTTAAGAACACAAGAATTTACGTGGTTCGATCTGTGGGTAGATCTACGTCCACAGAGGAAAAGAGGATGTTTATATTGAAGTCTTTCCTGCTAAAACATGCAGCCTTCCCCTCTTATCTTACAAGATGGCTCTATTTATAGAGAATTGAGGTCACATGCGTTTCCTGGATGCTGCTCTCGCATGTCCGTCCGTACTCTGATCATTGCGGGTGGTTGAGAAATCGTGGGGCAGTTGGCTGACTTTGTTGACTCGTTATTGGGCTTCAACCTAGGTGGGCCGAGCTGATCTTGGGCCTCTGGGCCACATCCTATCACATTCCCCCCCAAAAGGTCGGAGAAGCGAGGTCATTGTAGAGAGGTGTAAATTGCCCCGTGGGATTTCGACGAAGTTGAAACTGCATACTGCCTCATTTTGACGAGGTCGAACTGCATACCGCCTCGTTTTGACGAGGTCGAGCTCGAATTGCATTGCCCCGTCGAAAATAAGATTTTGACGAAGTCGAACTGCATACCGCCTCGTTTTGACGAGGTCGAGCTTGAATAGTCGTGATATGAAAAGGCACGACTGTTGGTGTCAGGGTAGGTGGGATACGTGTCACTCTTTTGTTGGAGCAGACGGAGAGGCGGGATTTGAAAAGGCGTGCCTTTGCTTATAAAAGCTTCCAGTGTACGCTAAAAAATATTTTCTCCCCTCAATCGTTTCCAATTGTCAGCGAGAGAGAAAAACCCTAGACCCAAAATTCTGCAACCGCCGCCGTCCCGTTCAATTTCCCGGTGATTTGTAGTCGGAAAAAGACTTTGACAAGTAAGTATTTTCCTTGTAATGGATTCTTCTTCTTTTCCCCAAGTAGATACTGGTAGGGCCAGCGCACAGATTTCGCCCTCGCCGTCTAGGGTTTTTCCGGCGAGGGTTTGGTTAAATGTACATACACGCACGCTAGTTCCGCCGTCGTTTCGAGATATCGAATTCCCGCCGGTGGTCGGGTCTAGTGCCTCACTGGCATGTGCCTCGACCATGTCTGTGTCTCATATGCAGGACTTGGCTCGGCGTTTTTTATTTCCTGAGTCAGTGGAGCTGCTCCTGCCTCGTGATGTCGATAGGGGTAGTTCGCCTCCCGTAGGTTTTTTTACCGTTTATGAAGATTATCTTCATTTTGGTCTTCGTTTTCCTTTAAATCGTTTTTTTGCTGAGCTCTTAGAAGAGCTCCAACTGTCGCTAGGTCAGTTGCAACCTCCTTCCATCAAGCAGGTCGTTGGTTTTTGTTTCGAGGTCAGCCGCCGTGGTGGTATGCCTACTGTGGATTCTTTCCTTAGGTTTTTTAGACCTAAGCTTGGTCCGACGGGGTGGACTTACCTTTCCCCTATTAGTAGGTTCAAGTTAGGGACTCCTACTAAGGTGACGAACTGGCAGAAGAAATTCTTCTTTTGCCGGTGTGAAGGCGTGCCGTTGTACCCTTGGACCACGGCCAAGTTCGTATTTCGAGACACTGGGAAACCAACCGGTGAACTTGAAACGAGCTTGGTGAACCTCAGCCTCATTGAGAGGGATTATGCCGAGGCCGAGCTCGCAAATTATGGGTTAAGCCCATATAACTCCGTGTCCGATGTGGACTTGGGTGAGGCTCTGCTTCACTGCTTTGTGTCCTGTGGTCTCTTTCATTTTTACTGATGTAAATTTTTTTTTTTTTTTTTTTTTTTGTAGTGGACGCTCAAGCTATCCAGGCTGCTCTTAAGAATAAGAACAAGAGGAAGAGGCAGAAGCCTTCTGCTTCGGTGGTGGAGAAGACGACTTCGGCGACGTCGTCGGAGAGGACAACCGACCTTGGAAGGTCGGTATCCGTGAGCTCGCAGTTGGATGCTCCCGTCCGAAGCTCCTCTCCCCTGCAGCTGGTGGGCCAACGACCTCGACGAACTTTACTCTCGTTGGATGACGAAGTGACGGTCGTCGAGAGTGGCCCGACCTCGGGCCGAATGCATGCACGGGAGAAGTCATTTCCCGAGGTAAGCGTCAAACTAGAAGTATTTGTATATGGTGACTTGTACCTTCTACTAAAATCTTGTCCCTTGGTTTTGTGTTTTAGGAGGCCGAGACGGCTTTAGATGGGCTACAGGGCTTGGCGAACTTCATTAGAAGTGGAGTTGCCAAGTTCCAGACAAAGGCTGCCGAGGCTGCGGCGGTGGAAGATCGGCTAATGGCTAAGATCTCTGTCGCCGAAGCCGCGGCACAGGCAGCAGCGGGCAGGGAGGCGACAGCTTTGGCTGTCGCCGAAGAGGAGAAGAAGAAGGTTGCCGATCTTGAGGCAGAAGTGGGTCGGCTGAAGGCCCAAGTAGCCGAGGTGGTAGCTGGCCAGGGAGGGGTGTTCCGCGCTTTGGTGGAGCGATTCATCCGGTCTACCCACTTTTCCTGGATGGCTGTTCAGCTGGTGACTGCCATGAGCACCCCGGTTGTCTCAGCGGTGATCGATGATATCGCCAAGGACATCCCGGACTTGGACAAAACCAAGTACGGGTATGCTACCATGACGGAGGAGGAGACACTGCGAGACTTCGCCGAGGTGCTTCTGGAGCATACCTCTTCCATTCCAGTTGTCGAGCGGCTCTCCGCACAGAGGAGTCTGCTAAATGAAGATGTCATTCGGCGGTGTCCCGTTGACAGGTACGAGCTCCTGGAGACGGTCATTGCCGATTTGCTGAAGACGCCGGTTGGGGAGGGGACCACCGAGGAGCCAGCTCGCGATGACCCCACGGAACCCGAGGTTGAACCAGAGGTCGGCCTAGAAGGAGAAAATCGTGATGGAGTCAATTGACACTTTTCACGATTTTTGGCTTCTTTACCCTTCTTCCCCTTTTTTTTTTTTTTGTAGCCTTGTACTTCGTCACCATTAGGGTGGCGTTTCATTTGCCGTTTTTCGGCTATAAATAAAAAAGGCTCTGTTGAACTTTGTTTGTATTTATTCTGTAGCCTGCCCCTGAGTTTTATGATGTTTCCCACCTTGTTAAAGAAATATCCGAGCTTCGCCGAGCTGTAGAAGTAGCCGAGCTCGATGCTTCGGGCTGGAAGAAGCGAGCTGATAACATCGAGATCGAGGCTGAGGTGAAACTTCGGGCCGCTCAGGAAAAGCTTGATGAGATGCATGCCAGATATATGGAGCTTGAAGACCAGTACCAGCGAGCTCGGGACGACATCAAGACTTGCAAAGAGATCGTCGAGGAGCATATGGAGTACGAGACCATAATTCACCGAGCTGGGGGATCCACGATTTCCGAGACTTACGATAAGGTCAAGGAGCTCCAGGCCCGATGCCGAAGTTACAGGGAGGAATATGGGAATGAATCCTGGTAGGTTAGAGGTGAGTTTGAAGAGCTCATTTGCGTGGCGAGCATTTATGAGACAGTCCTTGATCGCTTTCCGAAGTTGAAGCGGCGTCTGTCTTTAGAAGCTGGTTCTGCGACTTCAATTTCTTCCGATCCGGATCCGAGGTTGCTCGACCGTACTTCTAGAGAATTTTTGGAAGGTGAATCTTCGAGGTCTGCTGACCCGGACCCGAAGATTGTGACACGCCATTCTCGAGAAATTTATAGTCAAGAGCGGCGATCGGCGTCGGGACAGGGTCGGGCGAGCCAGAATGTCCGAGGTAGAGGTTGAAGTTCGGCTTCTGGACGTGGTCGGGGCAGGTTTAGTATAGACGATATTTTGAACTTTAATTCCGGCAGGGATTTTGCTAGAGATTGGCTTAGCTTTAGTAAGCCAAAGCCTCCGGGTTCCTCGTCTTCTTAATGTAACAATTGTACATTTATTTCTATTCAAATAAAACAGAATTTTTTTTGCATGTTTAAGCTTTCTATCCTTGCCTTTAACCGAGGCAGGTTCCCTTGTATTCAACGAAGGCAGCTTTCTCATAGTCACTTCGTCTTGTGACGGAGTTTGGGCTTTCGGTCGACCACTTCGTCCAGAGATGAAGTTTGGGCCTTTTAGGTAGCCACTTCATCTAGAGATGAAGTTTGGGCCTTTAGGTAGCCACTTCGTCTAACGACGAAGTTTAGGCTTTCTAGGTGGCCACTTCGTCTAACGACGAAGTTTAGGCTTTCTAGGAGCCACTTCGTCTAACGACGAAGTTTAAACTTTCTAGGTGGCCACTTCGTCTAGCGACGAAGTTTAGGCTTTCTAGGTAGCCACTTCGTCTAGCGACGAAGTTTAGGCTTTCTAGGTTCCTTATTTGTCGAATTTATCGATAGGGGTGGTCCCCTTACGCGCGTTTGGGTGTGACTCCGAGGCGGAGTTTATTTGCGTATCCTCGTCAGGATTTTAAAATCGAGATACTTAGTATAAATGAGAGAGAGAGATGCAAAATGCATGCAAAATAAACAAAAAGTTTTACGAAGTCAAAATAAGACAAAATTTATCAAGACAACTCAATTCCTACGACCTAAATGAACTTGGACATCACCCTCTGTTTATACAAAGTACCTCTTCAAGTGGGTAATGTGCCATGTATGGGGTATGGGCTCACCAGATATGTGGGCGAGCTTGTACGACCCTTTTCCGAGGACTTCTTGAACTCGGTACGGTCCTTCCCAGGTGGCTTCTAATTTGCCGAGCTTCTCCGCCCTGCTGACCTCGTTATTCCGAAGTACGAAGTCGCCTACTTGGAGTTGTCGATGCTTCACCCGGCTGTCATAATACCGAGCTACTTGCTGTTTGTATCGAGCTTCTTGTATGTAGGCTTGTTCTCGTTTTTCTTCTAGCAGATCCAAGTTAGTTCGAAGTCCGTCTTCGTTGTCTTGGGCCGCGAAGTTAAGTGTTCGGGGGCTCGGCAAACCGATCTCTACCGGGATCACCGCTTCGGCTCCATACACTAAGCTGTATGGTGTTTCACCGTGTGATATCCGTGGGGTGGTTCGGTATGACCATAGGACTTGGGGTAAGTTCGCAGCCCAGTCTCCTTTGGCCTTATCCAGCCGGGTTTTTAACCCCTTGACTATCATTCGGTTCGTAACCTCGGTTTGGCCATTTGCTTGAGGATGAGCTACCGAGGTGAACTTTTGTTGGATGTGGAGTTCGTCACACCATTCTCTGAATGTCCTGTCTGTGAACTGGGTTCTGTTATCTGAGACGAGGACGTGAGGTATGCCGAAGCGACAAACTATGTTCTTCCAAACGAAGTTTAGGGCATTTTTACTTGTGATTCGTGCCAACGCTTCGGCTTCGACCCACTTCGTAAAGTAGTCGATTGCTACAATGAGGAACTGTAGTTGGCCGGGAGCTTTTTTGAATGGGCCGACGATGTCAATTCCCCATTGCATGAACGGCCAAGGGCTTTGCATGCTGGCCAATTCGGTCTGTGGCAATCTCGGAACCGTCGCATGGATTTGGCACTTCGGGGATTGTTTGACGAGGTCGGTGGCGTCTTGGAACATAGTGGGCCAGTAGTACCCCCACCTCATGACCTTTTTGGACAGGGCGCGGGCTCCGATGTGACTGCCACAGGAACCTTCATGGACTTCACGCAATGCGTAGTTCGCTTGGTTGGGCCCCACACATCTTAGGAGAGGTTGGAGGTAGGATTTTCTATACAGTATTTCCTGCTCCAGGACGTACTTCGTGGACTTGGCCAGGAGCTTCCTAGCCTCGGCCTTATCAGTTAGGAGTTTGCCATTTAACAAGTAATTACGAAATGGAGTCATCCAGTTCGGTCCATCTTCGTTTACTACATTGACTTCGGCGTCATCAATGCTTCGGAGTTGTACTTCTTCCACCGGAGGGATCGTTGATGAAGATGCGAGTTTGCTTAGTGCGTCAGCTCGCTCATTATCTCCTCTTGGGATTCGCACCAACTCAAAGTACGAGAAGCTTTGTTGTAGGATCTTGGCCTTATGGAGGTATTTCTTCATTCGTTCTCCTTTGGCTTCGTATTTGCCTAGTATATGGTTCACTATGACTTGGGAGTCGCTGTGAATTTGAATGGCCTTTGCTTGGAGAGCTTGGGCTAGACGAAGTCCAGCGATTAGAGCTTCGTACTCCACTTCGTTATTTGTGGTCGGGAAATTGAACCGGAGTGCGTGGGTGATCTGCTTTCCTTCAGGGCTGATGAGTAAGACTCCGGCTCCGCTTCCTTTGTGACCTGATGCCCCATCGACGTAGACCTTCCAACAGTCTTGTTGTGGTGGCTTCGACGCCTCAGCCTTTAATTTATCCTTAGTGGGTTCAATGGATTGTTGTGCGTCCGTGAACTTGACTTCCACTAGGAAATCAGCCAAAGATTTCCCTTTAATGGCTTGGCGAGGTACAAAGGAAATCGTGTGCTCGCCGAGTTCTACAGCCCATTTAGCGATTCGCCCGGACGCTTCTGGTTTTGTAAGCACTTGCCGAAGTGGGAGGTCGGTCAGCACTTGTATCGGATGTGCGTGGAAGTACGGTCGGAGTCTCCTTGCCGCATTCACCAATGCAAGTGCGACCTTTTCCAGAGGTTGATACCTCGTCTCCGGTCCTTTTAGGGCTCGGCTTATGAAATAGATGGGTAGCTGATGACGTTTTTCTTCTCGTACCAGGACTGCACTGATTGCCTCGTCCGAAGCGGCGAGGTATAGGGAGAGGGCCTCGCCCTCTTTTGGTACAGATAATGTGGGGAGATTTGCGAGGTACGTCTTTAAGCCATCGAAAGCTCCCCTGTGCTCGTCGTTCCATTCAAAGTTCGGCGCCTTCTTTAGTATTTTGAAGAATGGGAGTTGTTTTTCGGCGGCCTTGGATAGGAAACGACTTAGGGCGGCTAGGCAGCCCGTCAGTCTGTGCACGTCATGAATTGACTTCGGTGCTCGCATTTCTTGGATGGCTCGGACTTTTGATGGGTTAGCTTTTAACCCTTCGCGTGAAACCCAACACCCTAGAAATTTTCCAGACCGGACCATGAAAGTACACTTTTTTGGGTTTAATTTTAGGTTCACTTTACGAAGTAGGCTAAGAAAAACTTTAAGGTCGTTTACACAAGTGGCGATTTCCTTGCTTTTTACGACTATATCGTCTACATACACTTCGACAATACTACCGATGTGGTCTTCAAAAATCTTGTCGACCATCCTTTGGTATGTAGCTCCAGCATTTTTCAGCCCGAAGGGCATCTTTTTGTATGCATAGACGCCGAAGTCTGTGACGAAAGCGGTCTTCGGAGCGTCCTCTTCATTCATGAGGACTTGGTGGTACCCCTTGTATAGGTCTAAAAAGCTGAACGCCTTGTGGCCAACAAGAGCTTCGACCTTCTTATCAATGTTGGGGAGGGGGGTAGCAGTCTTTCGGGCAGTGTTTATTGAGGTCAGTGTAATCAATGCACATCCGCCACCCACCTCCTTGCTTCTTCACCATCACGGGGTTGGCCAACCAGGTCGGATATTTTACTTCGAATAAAATATCAGCCTTCTGTAGTTGGCGAACCTCGTCATGGATCACTTGATTCCTTTCAGCTGCGAAGGCTCGCTGCTTCTGCCGAACTGGTTTCACCTCAGGATCGATGTTGAGGTGATGAGTGATGACGCTTGGAGCCACCCCGGTCATGTCTAGCGGCGTCCAAGCGAAGACATCTCTATACTCCCGAAGTAGCCGGATAAGTTGACTTCGGAGCTCGTTTTCGCCGACGAACCCTACTTTGACGACCTTGGTAGGGTCATCTTCGTATAATGCGACATCTTCTACCGGCTCGACGGATGGATGCGACGTCGGCCCTACCTCTTCGGGTTTCTGTAATTGCTATGCTTGGGGGTGTTGATTCTTAACACCTCGGAGTGCGACCTGCATGCACTCCTTAGCCTGTTGTTGGTTTCCCCGAAGCGTGATCACTCCGTCCCTGGACAGAATTTTAATCATCAGGTGGTAGGCTGAGCAGATCGCCTTCGTTGCTATTAGCCAATCCCTTCCTAAGATGATGTTATAGGGGGAGCTGGCTTTTACGACGAAGAAGTGGATTATCTTCGTAGTGGACAGCGGGCTCTTTCCAACTGTCAAGGGTAGTGAAATGATGCCTTCCGTCGTCGTCTCTTGTTGCGTGAAGCTCCTTAGCGGCATGGGTGCTGGCCTTAGGCGTGCTTCTTCAATATTGAGCTTATCGAAGCAGTCTTTAAAGAGAACACTCACAGAGGCCCCACTATCAATAAATATGCGGTGGACCAATTTGTTGGCCACTACGGCCTCGATTATGGTGGCATCTTGATGAGGTACCGCATGGGGAACTGGGTCGTTGCTAGAAAAGATGACGACCTCTTCCCTTTTGAACCTTTTTTGGGTGGGTTCTTCCCGCTGTTGACTTCGGGCCTCGGCTTTCAACGATGACCTCGTCGTACCTTCGGGCAGTCCGGTGATGGCCGTGATGACTGCATCATATTGAGGCTGATCTTCATCCTCATCCTCGTCGTCGTGCTTTGGCCTTTTGTCGTTTCGGGGGGTACAGTTGTTGCCTCCCCTGTTTTTCTTTCTCTTGCCCTTCCCTTGAGTTCGGCCCTCTTTCTGGTTGCGACTTTGGTACAGTTTAAGGGTACCGTCGCGCACCATGTGTTCTATGTCCAAGGCGAGGTCCCTGCAGTCTTCGGTTTCATGACCGTAGTCATTATGGAGCTTGCAGTATTTCTCCTTGGATCGGCGTTTCGACCCACCTCGGGATAGGGGCGGTGGCTTCTTGAACAAATTTGAGTGAAGCTCGTATATTTTAGCCCTGGACTTTGTCAGTGGTGTATACTGACTTCGGTCTTGGTGGGGCCGAGGTCCTAAGCAGGACTCGAGAGGTCCTCGCTGTAACCTTTCGAGGGCACTTCGGCGACCTTGCCCAAGGTCGGCGCGCTCCTCTTTTTTTCTCTTATCGTTGTTTTCGGGCCGGTCTGCTGCCCGCTTTTTCCGATCGGCCTCATCCGCCTCTGCGAATGCATCGGCAATCCTCCATAGCTGCCTGGAGGTCGTTGGGCGTGCCTTTACAAGCTCTCTAAAGAGAATCCCGGACTGAATGGCATTTTGGAATGCCGAGATGAGCACGTCGTCGGAGAGACGATCGACTTTAAGGCTTTCGTTATAAAAACGGGCCAGGAAATCACTGATCGTTTCTCCCCGCCCCTGCCTTAAGGTTAGGAGCTGGGCTGGGCTAATTTTTGCCTCGGCTTTTTGAAAAAAGCGGCGTTCGAAAGCGTCGAGTAGGTCGGCATACGACCCTATGCTGCTATTAGGGAGGCTATCAAACCAGCTCCTAGCGTTATCCACTAGCAGCTCGGGGAAGACTTTACACATGTAAATATCTTCGGCCAATCCCTGGTTCATCATGTTGTATTGGAACCGGGATAGGAAGTTGTTGGGGTCTTGTGACCCGTTGTAAGGCGGGATAGGAGGCACTCTATACGTCGACGGGAGTGGAGTATAGAGTATCTTATTAGTGAAGGGAGTCGAGATTCGACCGTACACGGTGAATCTTCCCTGGTAGGCATTTCCTTCATCACGCCGAGGTGGAATGGCGTTCTGACGAGGTGACGTTGATCCACGCCGAGGTGAAATGTGGTTATTCCCACGGCGATTGTCCTGTCGCCTTCGGGGAAGTTCGGCCTCCCTTGTGACGGTTCGACTCCGTCTTCTCTGTTTTGACTTTGTTGTCGATGCTGATCGACGAACTTACGAAAATCCTGCTCGTGGAGCTCCAGGTACGCCTTCAGTGCGTCTCCAAGCTCGGGCTGGAGTTCGGTGTTGCCGCGTCGGCTGCCACCTTGGTTGTGCCCATCGCTACTAGCTGAATCTCCAGACGGAACATCCTCCAGGTGGCCTTCAGGAGTTCGGCGAATGGGCTGTTGGTCACGTCGGATTTGGGAAGCAGTTTTCTGGGCTTGACTAACGTCACCCTCTTCCTCATTGACTGGAGTGTTGGGCGGATTGGTGAAGGGGTCAGCTTGCTTCTGTTTTGCTTTGGCGGCGGTGGCGGCAGTGGTGGCGGATCGGGTTGGTCTCACCATCGTATCTTTACTCAAAACGCGCTGATCGGTTTCACAGAATTTCGTTTCCCACAGACGGCGCCAGTGATCGATCGTGGATTTTGGAGTGTTTTTATGATGGTGAGATTTAAAGAAAAGTTAAGAACACAAGAATTTACGTGGTTCGATCTGTGGGTAGATCTACGTCCACGGAGGAAAATAGGATGTTTATATTGAAGTCTTTCCTGCTAAAACATGCAGCCTTCCCCTCTTATCTTACAAGATGGCTCTATTTATAGAGAATTGAGGTCACGGGCGTTTCCTGGACGCTGCTCTCGCATGTCCGTCCGTACTCTGATCATCGCGGGTGGTTGAGAAATTGTGGGGCAGTTGGCTGACTTTGTTGACTCGTTATTGGGCTTCAACCTAGGTGGGCCGAGCTGATCTTGGGCCTCTGGGCCACATCCTATCAATGCCTGTGAGGGAAACCCCATGTTAGGACTTTTTTTTGTTTAAAGCAAATACATATTTATAGTTTTTCTTCTTAGTAATATACTTCACAATCTGTTTAATTAAAATTAATATTCAACAGACAATCGGATGAGATCCTCTGTCCCCATTACAGTGTACTAAATGTGTACCAATAAAAAATTTCTAATAAAAATTATTATAATTATAAAATTTTGTCATAATTATATTATACTTCTAGTAGTTTCCAATAAAAAAATTATTATAAAACTAATATTTGGGACATGATGAAAATTATAAATAGAGCATAATTCCTATTGCCAATTATTATTAATTTAATCAAAAAGCCAAAAAAAAAAAAAAAAAAAGAACTTAAACAAACTCTCACGGAAAGGATCCCTGTTCCATTTTAAGTACTATTATCACTTCAAGAAACTGAGCTACAGATAATTATGTGGAGTTAGTTTAGCGACACATAAAAAAAAATGTGAAGGTGAAGTTTTAGCTACACATAATAATTATTTCAATATTTTTGTAATCTTTATTATAAAATAAAAATCTATTATATGTAATGTGCAAAATTATACTACCTCCATCCCATTACATTAGTCACATTTACCTTTTTGCACGTATTTCCACCGAAACCTAGTACGGGTTTTAAAATATAATTTTGACGTATTCATTTTTTCACGGGATACTATGAGTGTCATAGTATCCCATGAAAAAATGAATACGTCAAAAATATATTTTAAAACCCGTACTAGGTTTCGGTGGAAAAACGTACCGCAATAGTGAATGTGACTAATGTAATGGGATGGAGGTAGTAATTGATATTTATAACTAAAAAAAATTAAAAATTATATATCTTAATTTTGAATTTAACAAATTTATTTTAACTAATAAAATTAAAATTAAATAATAAAAATAATTATAAACCCTCATCGAGTTAGTGAACCGTAGTCATTAAATTAAATAATAATGTATTAAAATTGAAGAAAAAAAAATACATAAAACATTTGAAAATATAAATTTAGGACACGATTGGGATTAGTATTTTCAAAAATCCATATTCTAAGCTGCCCAATACCTTTTCCTTCAAATTTCGTATAAATGTATTTAGAAAAATAAAACATTTACCTCTCGGAAAGGGGGGTGACGCAGCAGCCGTTTCCCGGCGGGTAGCCGACGTCATTACCAGGGCCAAAACCATCGGAAAAATTCGACATCTTATTACAATATGACACGCAGCTGCTGCCATACGTTTGATAGTCTCTTCATAATCGGCGTCGTCTGCGCTGAAGGCAACGAGCAAATCGCCGCAGCCGAGGGCGGTGAGCCAGTTCTCGTCGGAGAATACAAAAGGAGTATCGTAAAAGGAATAACCCGACGCGATGGCTACGGCGACGCCCGGTTCGTTCGACTCGTTGTAGCAAGTCGAAAGCAGTAAGCCCTTGAAACGAACTCGAAGTTGGGATTGATTTATCTCCACGATTTCCACATCTTCGAAACGGGAGAGGTAGGGCTTTGGAGTGGTGAAGGAGTTGTTGCATGTGATGGTGTATAACGGGCCTAGGGAGCAGCCCGGCCCGATTCCGAAGGGAAAAGGGATCGTTAAATTTTCGGACCGGTCTAAGCATCCCGGTTCGGGAATTAGACCGGAGGAGATTGATGAAGGGATGAGTAGGAAGAAGAGAGAAAGTTGCAGAAAAATGTTTAGGAACATATATATATATTCATAAAATGCTTCGAGTTACCTTTAATTTAAATTAAATTATGCCAAATTCACTTTCTCAATGATGAAGCATCACCGTTTCATAAACATATTTTGATGAGAAATTGTTAAAAATTAAAAGGCGGTATGATTATGATTCATTAGCAAATAAATATAAGAAGTTTGACATTATTGTACCCCATGGTTTTATTTTATTTTCAAACTACGGAGTATATATTATTATTGTTTTGTCTTGCTCCTTTGTTTCAAAACTTTTCGTCAGTTTATAATTGTATATATACCATGCTTTAAAATATGCATGCACACACAAATTATGCCACCGAAACATTCATATAAAATATTTTAAAAGATAAAAAAATATATATAGAAAATTGTCACATAAGTAAGGCACTCACTCGACAAAAATGTATGTGTGTATTATTATATTGTGACGGCCACACCTCGATCCCACGTGTAAATGAATTAACTAATTAATTAATTCACGCGCCAAAGTTTCTTCTTAAAAAATAATTTATTAATTAGTAGCCTCTATTATTGGCGAAGCCTTAAAAACTCAGCTCACGTTCACACAAGCTCTTTTATGCTTGAGAAAAAAATCAGCTTTATTTATTAATTATTTTTCCCCTTTATCATGTCTTTTTCTCTATCCATTGTGAGAACACCATATAAATACTATATTTATGCTTGACTAGTGGAGTTATGTGTATTTAATTACCATTTGATTTTACAGTTTGTACTCTTTTCACTCATTTATTGGCGTTAAGTCAGAGTTGGTGAAGTTTATAAATCATTTAATATGTATTATAACATGCGTCATGCGTGCATGTTATGTGGTTTATTTATATATAGTACTAAAATTATAAATGAATTCAAATTATTTGGAAGATGAACTCATGAAGGTGCATCTATCTAATGACGAGACGCTAGATTCCATGCGTATATAATTTTTGGGTCATCATGAGCTCATTCCTTAATTAAAATAAAATATAGTAAAATATGATTCACTCAAGTTGATATAAGTTAAAATATTCTACTTATTTTCCAGAATTTAGATAGTAAAGCTATATTAGTATGTCTCTCGAACTTTTTATAAAGCTAAATTGACCCAAATCAGAAATTAATGCTTGCTGATTGTATTAAATTTGTTAAAAAAAGTTCTATAACTATTATGATTTAAATATTGAAGTACTTTTGTAGAAAATCTACATAAAAAATTATGTATGAAAACTAGACTGTTAATCTAAAAATGGAGATATAATCCCAATTCAAAACCTAATCTATCTAGGAAAGCAATAAATTAATAAACCTAATAATATCTAAAAAGTGGGATGGTATCCTCTATCCCAAAATGGTGTCCCAATGATATCCCAAAATTCAATTGCTACTAATTTATATTATTTTTTTTTTATAAAAAATACTACTATAATATAGTACTACGTAAATCATAATAGACATTTATAAGAAAAAAATAATTTTTTTTATTATATACTTTAGTTTTGAATTTTTCAACTCTAATATACTAATAAAAGTGAAATTAAATACTAAATACTCCCTCCGTCCCAAAGATAGCGTCTTATTTTTCTTATTAGGCTGTCCCATAGATAATGTCTTGTTTCCATTTTTAGAAAAAGTTAACTCATCAAAAGGTGTGGACCCTACCATATTTTCTACATTTTACATTTTAACCTTAATTCTCGTGCCCAAAGAAACAAGACGTTATCTTTGGGACGGAGGGAGTAATAATTATAAACCCTAATGGGGATGAGTGAACCCTTTAAAATAATCATTAAATTAAACTAAATTATCATAAAAAAAATTATTAAAAAAATTGCATGAAACTAGTAGAAATTGAATTTTGGAATACCATTGGAACACCATTTTGGGGATAGAGGAACTCAAGACCTAGAAAGTATATTGACTAAATAAAATACTCTCTCTGTCCATTTACTGACCCTGTTGACTTTTTAGATGATTTTGGAGCTTCGTGATGGATTTTAAATTGAATTTTTGGAGATTAGTTTTTTTTACACGATACTACATCACTCGTAGTACCTTGTAAAAAAAACTAAACTCCAAAAATTCAATTTTACATCCATCATCACAAAGCTTCAAAATTATCTAAAAAGTCAACAGGGTTAGTAAATGGAGGACGGAGGGATTAGTAAAATCACTATTACGCTAATTAATCCCGTATTGAATTAATTAACCACTTATAGAACTTAAAAATTCCGAAAATCCATGATTCTCGCCTAGCTCCAGTACTTCAGAGTGGATATGGGCACCCCGCCTGATTCTCATTCAGTCCAACACATCCTGAAAATTTTGCAAATATTCTATCACTTCCCTACAAAAACCATCACATTTATTCAAGACTAAGATTAAAATGCACCGAAAGTTCCATAAAATATAAAGAGAAAATACGTCCAATCATATCCAACACAAACTTCAAATATCATAGAGCAAAAATAGACTTCGCATATAGGTATACACTCTCTAATGAAATGAATAATGACTCAAATTTTACTCATCACCAACAACTCATCATCATAGAGAAGCTTCTCGAATCTCTCCATAACCTGTTCATGCAGCGTGATCGCAAGCATCACGCACCCTTCATTTTGAGGATCTGAATACAAATAACTCTTCCCTTCATACATAGCAGCGCCCGGTCCAGCATAAACCGGTTTTCCCCACCCGAAATCCAGTTCGTAAAACGGCAGCCGAACCCAGTTCGTTATCCCGATATTCGGGCAGTTCAGATTTGCCTCCGTGCGGACGATGCCATGGATGTGAGGCAGATACAGCTCCAAGTAATCGAGCGCCGACCTCATGTACTCGTCGTCCATTCTCGCAATAGCCTCGTGCACTTTCTCCACCGCGAATCTCAACGGCTTCGACTCGAGCTCGCCGCACCGAGCGAATGCCCCGGTGTAGAAGATCCCGTTGCCGATGAATCCCGGCGGGAGGGGCGGCCGGAGTTTTTTCCGCCCGTCGACGGGCAGCTGCAGCTTCGTTTCTTGATCCTCCGGCAGCCGACGGGCCGCGGTGGCGCAGCGCCACACGTGGCCGGCGGCCACCTCGTACGTAGTGTAGTTCGATTGGTCGTTGGTTTTGCATCTTTGCTTGAGGGCGTTGATCTGATTGCGAGGTATTTTAAATGTTTTGAATTTTTTGTGGGAATTGTGGAGAGGGGTTTTGAGGGAGGGAGGGGGGTGGTGCTCGATGTGGGGGAACTGCGGCCGCGGCGAGTCCCGCGCGGAGAGGAGGCGGCGGTCGAGGGAAGGAGGGACGGCGGCGGCGGCTGTTCGGCCGGCGGCGATGTCCGACCACGTTTTGTTGAAGTATTGAGCGGCGATCCCATCGGACAGATGATGCTCGTTTGCGATACCTAAGCTGACCCCACCACATTTGAAGCGAGTTAACTGTACCAAAATTGCTACTAATTATATTAATTAGGAAAATGCATAATGCCTTTATTCGGATATATTTTTTTAATTTTCGATTTTTATATCTGATTGAATTGAATTTATTAATTAATATACTCTTATTCTATTTGCACACAATAATTAAATCCTTCCCACATGAAAACAAAATAATTGAAGATTTATAATTTTTATCATTAATTTTGTCACTTATTACATTTCATAAATATTTTATCGACTCAATAAAATATTTTATCAATTATTCATGAAACAGATTGACTTTTATTCGAGTTAATTATCAAAGATATTTGACTTAATTTCTGAAATTAGAAAATTATTACTAATATCATTGAAAGTTACAAAATTATAGAACAACCAACTCACAATATAAATAATCTTCACGATCTTCTCTCACCGACTCTGGATTAATATATTACTTTTTTTCATCATCAATAATTGTCTTCTTACCTTCCTTTTGAAAAATTGGGTGGGTGCATAATGTCCTTAATTATTTCTAATTAGCTTTCATTTTCATTTAGTTTCTGATCGTACAATATTCAAATGAAAGAAGGAAATAGTTTGATGAGTGAATAGTAAGCGACGAACCTGCACCAGAAGAAGCGGGAAGGTCGAAATTCCTTTAGAGTAATCGACTACAGGGACGAGGCTGACGTCAGCCCTAGGGCTGAAACCACCCAAGTCATCCACCGCGCCGTCGCACTCCGCCTCCAGGAATAGTGCCCCTTCGCCGTTGCAGTTGATCTCGATGCGGCCGTTATCGTCCTTTCCCAGCCTCCCTGCGAAGGGGTAGAACTCGACCAGGACGCGGCTGAGCGCCGCCTTCATCACCTCCGCATCAAAGAAGTTGGCGGCGCCGTCGGAGCGGTAGAAGTAGACGGAGCGAGTATGGTAGGTGGCAGGAAAAACCAAGTCTAAATTGGAGATCCACACACTGCCGCTCGGCGTTTCTTCCATTGGCTTTACCATCGTCGACCTCTTCACTGCGATCTTCATTATTCTCAGAATGTCGGTGTGTGTGTTTGTGAGAGAGAAGTTGTGCTGTTGTTGGCTTATGAAGGGTTGCGCAATTCTATATTTATTCTCATAATGCGTGTATGATTGAAGCTCTAACAGTTAATTAGCAACAAATATATATATACACATTTTATTTATTTATTTAAAATAACAGTATTGTACATATATTGACGTGAATCGTGCTGAAGTAAATTGTCAAATAAAAAATGATACGTTGACAAAATTAAAGGACACCTAATATCATTTTTATTTGATTTTGGCAAATGAAGTAGTATACCACCTCATATAGCGGAGCTGAGGAAGAAATTCCATTAGAAAAGTCACAGGTTAGAATTTGGAAGATCTCACAAAATTCATTATTATTATATCATTTTGTGAGATCTACTGGCCATCATGTTAGTTTAATTGGCTTGGGATCCTCCGTCCCAATTCTTGTGTCTTATAATTCAATTTTTACTAGTTTTATGTATTTTTTTAAAATAACTTTTTTTTTAATAATGATTTAGTTTAATTTTATGATTATTTTCAAAGGTTCATCCATTCCTATTAGGGTATATAATTATTCTTTAGCATTTAATTTCATTTTTATTAGTATATTAAAGTTGATAAATTACAAACTAAAGTATATAATGTCAAAAAAAAATATAATGTCAAAAAAATTCATTTTTTTTTTATAAATGTCTATTATGATTTACTATATTGTAGTATTTTTATTTTTATAAAAAAAATAGTAGAAATTAAAATTTAAGACACTATTGGGACATAATTTTGAGGATAGAAGATACCATCCCGTACAAGGAGGGGTTGAGTTCGTCGACCATTGATATCTTGTAAGTGCGCAGGTGAGATGGAGTGGGATTGCATGGTTTCACCTCCACTAGCCTCGTCACCTCCACCTTCATCTTTATCTTCCAATAATACAAACAGATTAATTTTTATATTCTTTTAGTTTTACTCTCAATCATAACTTTCTCGTTTGTTATTCGATTTTTATAATTTTTATACCAAATTAAAGGTCTTGATACGATCTTTCATTTAAGATCAAACATGAATATATTTTTATGCATCTATGATGCTCTAGTTTAAAAATATGTCTAAATACATAAACCATATCACATACCTACACACATTACACTTTACGCACTAAACACTCTCATCTTAAGTTCCATGCCGAAAAAAAAGTGTCAAAATACTTGAGACGGAAGAAGTATTGTAGATGAATTAAATGATTTGGTGGGCCACAATCAATATGTCTTAATCCAGTAGTTGAGCAGCAAGTTGCCGACGAAAATTATTCATTTTCTATCATGTATAGCAATTTTACAATGACAAAAGGTGACTGCAGTGACTTGGATACTCCGTCCCAAATTTGGTATCTCAACCATGTCTCAAAATTTAATTTTAATTACTTTTATGTATTTTTTTTAATAAATTTATTTTTCAATGATTTAGTTTAATTTTATAATTATTTTCAAAAGTTCACCCATTCTCATTTTTAATTTCAATTTTATTAGTGTATTGGAATTGATAAATTCAAAACTAAATTATATTCTCTCCATTTCATATAAAATGACATTTTTCTTTTTTGTCTTTTGTGGCACGCTTTTCCACGCTTCTCGTTGATGGGTTTTAAGATGGATTTTTGAAGAATTCTTTCTTTTACGGGAGACTACGACTGTCGTAGTCTCCTGTAAAAGAAAGAATTTTTCAAAAATCCATCTTAAAACCCATCATAAAGAAGCGTGGAAAAGCGTGCCAGAAAAACCACTATTAAAATGTGTCATTTTAAGTGAAATGGAGGGAGTATAATTTTAAAAATTTTAATTTTTTTCTTATAAATATCTATAATGATTTATTATATTTTACAATTTTTATAAATCTGGCCAAGTCAGATCGGCCCAAAATTAGGTTTATTTAGGCCGATGTTAAAAATTTCAAGTCGGGCCTTCAGCCCGAGCCAATTCGGGCCATACATAGTTTTGGAGAGTCAAATTTTGTTGAGCTGTCTTTGTTTGTTATGGGTCAAAATTTTGTGGTTGTGCTATAAAGTTCTGCCCACCACATCTTTTTAAAACGTATCTTGATTCTTCACAAAAAAAAAAAAAAAAAAAAAAAGTTTTCTTGATTGCTTGTCGTTTACAGTGTGCAGTCACAATTTTTGGAAACGAACGTGCATGAATGTAATACAACGTACAACTACAATAGGAGAAATTATATTACTACTACTATTATTTTATTTTATTTTTTTGAAACTAGCAAGTGTAACGTGCGTTGCACGTTTTATTACTATTTTGCTCGAGTAAACTTATATTTCTAATTGAACTTAATTGATAGGTATAATTTGCAAAAATTATGTTGTAATTTTAAGACAATTTTGAAGAATGTGAAAAATTAAATTTACCATATGTTATTACTTTGATTCATGTAAAATGTGTGAAAATTACTTCATCCATTCTTTAAAAACTTAAAATATTTATGACAACAATAATCAATCAAGAAAGAAATGTTTAAGCTCTTCAAATGAAGCACTCAAGTTATGGAAGAGATGCACAAAATATTTGATATACTATTTATTTTCTCAACCTTTATATTGCATTAGTTCTAGCAACCATCTTTTCTTAATTTAAGTCAACTGACTCTCTCTTAAGTTACATCAGTCAAAATTATAATCTGGACAAAATACCTAGGTACGATCTAATTCTAAAAAAAAAAAATACTACTAATATCTATCAACTTTCTTGTACAATGCAATCAAGATATTTTAAAATAAAATTCATTATCTTATTTTTGTTTCGGAGGCAAAGACTTTGATAATTAGTATCTCGCCATGATTCTATTGCGCTAGATTAGATAATTTGAATTCCATCTCTATTCTTTAATTAAATTTTCAGCCGTTAAATCATTATACGATAATCGCTAATTAGTATAGGATAGAGTTCCACTATTGTAAAACTACTTGACATATTACTATAATAACATAGTCCCTCTGTCCTTTAGAAGTATTCCATTTTTTTCTTTTTCATATGTCCCCAAAGAGTATTATCTTTTCTTTTTTAGACACTATACCACAACACAAATAATTTTATCTTACTCTCTATCATTTCAACTTATTTACCATAATACGATACAACCTAATATTTTCTTAAAGTCGTGCCAAGAAAAAAAAAGAAATACCCTTAAGGGACGGAGGGAGTGTAACGTATTACACTATTGTCCTCAAACTAATTATGTTGTAGGGATAGCAGACAAACAAAAAATATATCATTAATCTATAATTAAACATAACATACCCAAAATCATAACATAAATGCAATTCATATATTGAAAACTAATTAACAACAACATGAAACTAAATTTATCAACAAATTTTATTACTATAATTATAATTCTTAAACTTATTTGTCATTCTCAATCTATTAAAATTGATGGAAGTCTCAAATTACTTTGTGACCAAGACATTCCCTCCCATCCTTCCCGCATAATAATGAATTGTTAATACGTGTATGAGAGGAATACACATGTGTTGCATTTATAATTTTAACTCAATTTTTGGCATCTTCAGCAATACTTACTACTCTTCCAAGAATGTTAACAATTGTACAACTAATTAAAACAAACCAGTAATAGAATTGATCATTTAAACAAGAATCTAGGTTCATCATTGTCTTCTTTTCCCATCTGTACACCACTACAAACTTACATAAAACCTAAATAGCATATTGTTACAATGCTAAGATATTACTTATGAATCTATTTGGTTAATATTATTCTTAAAAAAATATAAATTAAGTATTCTTAGTATATACTCCCTCTGTCCCCCATATATATATGGGGAGAGGAGTGACACACAGTTTAACAAAAAGTTGGTGTAAAGTGGAAAAAATAAAATAAAGTAGGAAGAAAGTAAGAAAAATAGGTAGAAAATGGAGTAGGAACAAAGTGAGGGTGAATAAATAATTTTGATAAGAAAATCTTTCCATTTTGGATATACACACTAATATCGGGGACCCAAATGGGTAATAACCACACTAATATGGGGACGAAGGGAGTACAAAATAAAGAATAATTGAATTAATATGTTGTAACGTCATACACTTCATACTAATTTTTGTGTTTCTCATAAACTATAACTTATGATGCTATAAATTCTAAACTGTCTGAAATGATCATACTTTAGGATCGAATTGTTAATCCACGATAAATTCCTAAAAAGCCCTATTCTTGACGATCACGTGAAGCCTAAAGAAACCGTAAGTTATTGAACCAAATATTATTGACTTGAACTATTAAATAACGAAACTTAACAATTATTTATACACTCTAAAAATCATACTCATAATATACCGAATCTACATGCTTAACATTTAACTCAAACCAGAGTCGCATCATTATAAGATTTTTCTAGATTTTTTCTACAGATTGGACTACGGCCAAATTCAAAGTTGGCATGATGCCAAAATTGAAGACATGACAAACTCTTATTTAAAACGATATTATTTTAATCATTGCTTTCTTATCTAAAATTAATAAAAATAATTTTTAAAGATTAAAACGATGTCGTTGTGACACTTGATCTTGTCATCTTTAAATTCTGGCATCAGGACAAACTTCATATGACCAGAATCTCATCTTAGGAGATATATATATTTTGTAATTTTTTTGGTCAAAACAATATCAATTTAATCATATGCTCTATGCCACATGAATCATGTTTTCTTTTAGAATTAGAAGTTCACCTCTTCGAATTGAAATAAAAATAACAATGTCAATGATCTTAAATTTTTAAAATAATAATAATAATAACATTAATCTTTTACAAAGAAACCAATGTCTTGTTTATTAAGAATATTACTTCTTCATAAAGACGATTTTAGCATTAATATATATGCATGAAATTATGAAGTACGGAGTATAAGTTAATACCAACTAAATAATTGTTACCAATTGAAATTTTAATGACTTAAGTGGTTGTATCAATCTCTCGAAAAAGTTCACAGCATGATCACCGAAAATTTAGTAATATAATAAATTTTTGGTATGTAAACTATATGATAGTTAACGACTTGACCTAAATTTGCTAAAATATTACTCCCTCTGTCCCACCCAACAATGCGTAATTTGCCGTTAGTTCGTCCCACCCAACAATGCGTATTCTTTTTTTTGTACACTACCCTACTATCACCTATATTTTATTTACCAATACTTTAACCTTTTATTTACAAAACAATAAATACCATAACTTTTCTTCAGTAACATCACTATCATCGACCTTTTATTAATACTTTACCCTTGATGTGTGTCTCTTTTTCCACTAACATCACTATCTCTCATATTTTCTTAAAACCAATGCTACAATTTTTGGTTTCATTGTTGAGCAGGACGGAGGGAGTATAGTATATGTTAGTTTGTATGAAACTATCCCAAATTTCACTAAGTGAGAATTAAATGATCAATTCTGCATATGACTTTTTGAATTTAATAAAGATAATTCTAAATCTTGGATTATAATATAAAATGTTATACAAATTCATGAATTAAAATTGTGAATTTATTATTTTAACGTTTTATTTATAAAAATACCATAACTTTTCTTCACTAATATCACTATCACCGAAATTTTATTTATACTTCACCCTTCATGCGCGCGTCTCTTTCTTCACTAACATCACTATCTCTCACATTTTTCTTAAAACCCGTGTTACAATTTTTGGCTTCATTATTGGGTAGGATGGAGGGTGTATATGTTGATTTGTATGAAACTAAAGTGAGAATTAAATGATCAATTCCGCATGACTTTTGGAATTCAATAATATAATTCTAAATCTTGGATTATAATACTTCCTCCGTCTGATTATGATCGACACTTTTCTTTTCGGCACGAGATTTAAGACGGAAGTGATTAATGTGTAAAGTGTATTGTGTAATAGAGATGTAGTATTATTTAGGTATTTAGGTATATTTTTATATATAAATAATTAATGAAAATATAATTAGTGAAAGTTAAGTGTAATAAGGGGAATAACTAATTGTACCATTCATGTGTTAATTGTTTTCCAAAAAGAAAATGTGTCAATCTTAGTGAGACGGCCCAAAAAAGAAAAGGTGTCGATCATAGTGAGACGGAAGAGTAAAAAATTAATCAAGCATAATATTTATCATTTTTTTGTTATGATTTGCTTTTCTTAAGATACGAATTACATAAAATTAATTAGATAATGATTAGACAATTAAATTATGTCTTACATGATTACCTTTTAATTTTTTTTATCAAAAAAAAATAACATATCAAATAATGTAAAGGGCAACCTTACAATATATTAATATCACACTAATTTCGCTAAAATAAAAAATGGGAGTTTCAAGAACCAAATTTTATTGCACTAAAATTGATTTCAACTCATCAACACGAGTTGCGCTCATTCAAAAGTAGTACCCAAAAAAAAAAGAAATAAAAAGCTTAATTAATAATAATAATAATAATAATAATAATAATAATAATATTAAAAAATCGGCACCTCAGCATTCTAGTCACCACATAACTTTACTATTTTTGACACATTGTAATAAAATTTTGCCATGCGCAATTAGCTAGAGTGAATATTTAGGCCAACTCAAAGAATAAAAAGAAAAAAAAAATAATAATTAAAAAAAAAATCAATTCCAGTTCAATGTACACACAAGATGCCAAACTTTTTTTTTTGGAACATCAAGATGCCAAACTTTTATTTGAAAACTACTTTAAAACCTTTCATATATATATGGAATTTGGATATAAAAGAAAACTTTTAAATTAAGAAAACCGAACTATAATAGATAAATTTAATATACAACGAATTGTTGTAGATATTGTAATCATATTCTTTACCATATTTTTCTTATACGGCAAATTTAATTTATAATGATCTATTGTAGATATTATAATCATAATTACATCATTACCCTTAATTTGAGATATATTATGAGGATATTATAGGCGATGTACATTTTGTAAAACAAAACTCTTTTATATATTGGTATAGATAATTACTACTACTACTAATATTTAGATCATTGAAAATGGGAGAAGAAATATTATTTTGTAAAGTTAAGCCAACATTAATCCACAACGGCTTCAAACACTGAATATAGAAAAATGATGACAAAATTTTTTTTTTTTTTTTGAGTAATGACAAAATAATGAATTGAAACTCTACTTGTTAATTTCTTGTGTGGGATATGGATTAAGCTTGTGGGGAACTGATATAAATGTAATAATTGTCAAAACTAGCCACTAAACTTAACAAAAATTAAATTATAGCCACCAACTTAATAATATATAAATTTTAGCCATTTTTAATGTATTGAGACAAAATTATCCTTTTTATTAATTTATCGTATTTTATAATTACAAAAAAAAAAAAAAAAAACCTAGAAACTACCTTTACCCACTCCCGTGTCTGTCACCCACCATTTCTTCTCTATCTTCTACCCCTTCTCTCACTGCTCCTGCTTCTTCTTCTTCTTTTTTTTTTTTTTGTTTTTTCCTTTTCCTTGTGATTCCCCACCCCCACGGCCCATCTCTCTTCTCCCTCTCTCTTTTTCTCCTTTTCATGTGCGTGCCGCTTCTCACTATCTTTCTCTTTCTCTTCCTTTTTTTTTTTTTTTTTTGCATTCGCTTTCCTCTCTCTGCTACCTTCCATTGATATCAGAGACTCATCACCTCAAATGCCAGTCACGAACGCTGTCGTCACTCTCACCGTCGCCTATGTCGAGTTTCATTATGTCGGGCACAAAACGAGGTTCAATTGGGCTCGAACGAGCCTCTTGAGATTGATCGAGCATCTTTGTGTCGGGCTCGAATGAGTGAAGAATTCTTTTCGCAGCTCCAAAATGTTGCCGTGTCGGATTATGCATAAATTTGGAAACCATACCAACGGCGAAGGCAATATCGGGTCTTCGTATGCGTTAAATAAATCAAACCTCCAACTAGACTCCAAAAGCTTCCCGCATCAGCTTTCTCGGTACCATCTTCAAGCTGCAACTTCTCATTGATATTCATGGGAGTAATTGTAGCTTTGCAATTCGTCATGTTGAAGCGCTTGAGCAGATCCTCTGCATATTTTTTCTGGAAGACGAACACACCATCTTTTCCTTGCTTAATTTCCAACCCAAGGAAATAATTAAGCAAACCCAAATCTGTCATCTCAAACATATTCATCATACTCTCTTTGAATTCAGCAACAAGAGAATAAGATGATCCCATATAGATTATATCATCAACATATACACAAACAAGGAGCAAACTATCATTACCTCCCTTCTTTGCATACAATGTAGGCTCATTAACACATCCATTTTGCTGAAAAAACGAGTCAAGCTTGCTGTACCATGTTCGCGGAGCCTGCTTCAAGCCATATAACTCCTTCCTCAATTTGTAAACTTTATCCTCCTTGCCTTGAACGACAAATCCTTCCGGCTGCACTACATAGACTTCTTCCTCCAACTATCCATTTAGAAATGCATACTTCACATCAAGTTGATAAATAGGCCATTTAAGATGTGCAGCCAAGGCTAGAAACATTCGTACCGTTTCGAAACAAGCAACCGGAGAGAATGTTTCCTCGTAATCGATGCCTTGCTGCTGCGCATACCCCTTGACAACCAAACGAGCCTTGTGTTTCTGCACACTCCCATCCGCATTATACTTTGTCTTGAATACCTACTTCAAGTCAATTGCTTTCTTATTCTCTGGTAAGTCTTCAAGAATTTAAGTTTCCATTCTTTTCGATTGCTCCAATCTCCTCCTCCATTGCTTTTTGCCACTTCTCTTCTCCAGTAGCATCATGGAACCGACTTGGATCTGCAACCATAAGAGCAAAAGTTTCACCTCTGATAAATTTCATTAAGCAACCTATAGCCTTGTACTGGTGGTGTTTCAGGAGATGATGAACTATTTGATGGGCTATTCGATGTGCATGATGAATGGATAGTTGGAGAAGTTATCGGACTGGTTTGAGGCGTATTTAGCGGAGTAGTGTTTGGTGATTTTGTGGGGCTGCTTTGTGGTGAGTTTGGGGGGTTACTTTGCAGCGAATTCGGACCAGAATCTGCATCACTTAAGTCCAGCGGGAACTGACTATATAAATCATCTTGCTTGCTCTCCCAATTCCAACAAGCATCTTCATGGAAAACGACATCCTTGCTAATAATAACTTTGCCACTAAGAGGATTATATAGCTTGTATGCTTTGGATTGAGAAGAGTACCCAATGAAGATAAACTTCACAGATTTCTCGTCAAGCTTTCGACGATTTTGAGAGCTCACCAAAGCATAAGCCACGCATCCAAAAACCTTTAGATAGCTCACCGTCATCTTCGTACCACTCCAAGCTCCATATGGAGTGCGATTTAGGACAGCCTTCGTCGGAGATATATTCAGCAAAAATACGGCAGTAGCAATAGCTTCTGCCTACAAAGAGTTAGGGAAAAGCTTCGCCTTCAACATGCTTCTCGCCATATCTACAACAGTGTGATTTTTCCGCTTCGCCACATCATTTTGCTCCGGCGTATATGGTGCCGTCAATTCCCTGCGTATTCCGTTAGTTTCATAAAAATGATTACAATCATTAGAGCAAAACTCACCACCCCTATCTGTACGAAGAGCCTTGATGCTAATCTCACTTTGCTTCGCCACCATCGCCTTGAAATTCCTGAAGTTCTCAATGGCTTCGGATTTATTTTTCATAAAATAAACCCAACTCATGCGACTATAATCATCGGTAAGTAGAAAGAAATACCGACTTCCACCAATCGACGTCGTATTCACAGGCCCGCACAAGTTGGCGTGGATGAGCTCAAGACATTTAGAAGCTCTCCAAGATACACCAGTAGGAAAAGATTTCCTTGTTTGTTTCCCATAGATACATCCCTCACATAAATCAAACCATCAATTTTAGGCAGCCCAAGAACCATACCTTTCTTACGTAGAAGCTTTAATCCATTGCTATTGAGATGCCCATATCGTAGATGCCACAGCCTCGATGCCTCTTGTGTGCCAGAAACAAGAGCGTATTTCTCTATGTTTGACACTCGCTGGGGAAACATCTTATTCTCCGTCATGCAAACCTTTACAATAATTTGCCCAGACAACTTTTCTTTGATGACACAGAAACCATCATCAAACAATACCATGTATCCAGTCGTCATTAATTGCCCAACACTCAATAAATTATGTGCCAATTTTGGAATAAAATAGACATCATAAATGAGGTTTACTTTACCATGGCTATTCTTTACTGCTACGACACCTTTTCCTTCTACTTGAATGCCATTGTTGTTGCCTAGCTTGATCTTAGTCTTGTAAGATTCGTCAAGCTCTTTGAACATCTCCTTATTGACACACATGTGATTCGAGCAACCGCTATCCATGAAACAAACATCGTTCGGCTTATCCACGGCATCTGCAACAGCCATGAATAACTTGGTTTCCTCCTCTTCTTGGACGTAATTTACTTGCTTCTCCTTGGACCAGCAATCTGCTTTCACGTGCCCAAACTTGCCGTAGTTATGGCACTGGATATGGCTCTTGTTGCCTTGCTATCTACTGAAGGATTGCTTTACATCAGATCGACCGCCAGGACCTCGACCTTGGCCACGCCCCCGACCTCGATAACCTCCTCTGCCTCTTTCTCTTGCTGTGGAGAAATCATTTTGATTGGAGGATTCACCTTTCACTTGAAAAGCTTTTTCATCGGTCTTTTCAAATGATCGGTTAATCCTTGACTCGTGGGCTTGAAGAGATCCCATCAGTTCTTCGAATGAAAAAACCGATAGATTCTTTGATTCTTCAATTGCAGCTACGACATGATCAAACTTTGGAGTCAAGCTTCTTAGTATCTTTTCAACGATCGTCTGGTCCGTGATCTTCTCACCACAAGATCGCATTTGACTGACTATTGCCATTGCCCTCGACAAAAAATCAGCCACCGATTCTCCATTCTTCATGATCAACGTTTCAAAGTCTCATCGAAGTGATTGCAATCTCACAACGATAACTTTGGAATCTCCTTTGAATTCTTTCTGCGAGGTCATCCATGCCTGCTTTGAGGTAGTCGCCGTTGCGATTCTGGAGAAGACATTGTCGTGGACAGCTTGCTGGATGATCGCCAACGCCTTCAAATCTTTCTTCTTGTTTTCCCGCAATCTGCTCGCTTCATCGGGATCTGCGTATCCCTGTTCCACAAAGTCCCACAGATCTTGAGACTTTAGTAGAGTCTTCATCCGAATACTCCAGTATTTGTAGCCTTCTCCCTTGAAGACAGGTATGAGTGGTTGTGCAGCACTCATGGAACTCCTGTTGCTCGCCATCGAAGGAGAACCTGGCTCTGATGCCACAAATATTAGAACAAAAAGTAGAAAATAGAGAAAAATAGAAAGAATTGCTCAGTAGAATGTATATGAAAAAGAGGAGAATTTGCTGTTGGATCTGGGATCCCTCGGATGTAGATTTAATTATTTTCAATAATTATTATCATACGATTATAAATCTTGAAAGCGGAAACCGATCTAAGATCGTATACCTGTTTGCGTAAATCCGGCGGAAAACTAAATTGAGTAGACGAAAAGATCTTCCACGCACTAGATATCTGCATACGAGATCTAGCTCTTGAATGTAACCGATCTTCTAGAGTATTCTCTAGCAACGAGAAGAATTTCGAGTTGGCAAAAATCTATGTTCTCTGCATACACAAGAACTGGCACCCCCTTTCTCCAATCTGTGAGAATCACGTATCTTCCTTTTCCACTTATCTCTTATTTATAGATAAGAAGTGGAGTGGTGGAGAAGTTACGGTTTTATTAATGGGTCAACCTATTCTCTATTGGGCTACTCCAGGGATCTTAAGGAGGATTTAGACTGCGCCTCTCAATATAATTAAATAATCCAAGTATTCTCTGGCCCCGAATGCTCTATTTAATTATATTAATATTATAGTCATTCCACTATAGTAAAATAATATTGCACTGCCGTCCAATCCCTAATTATTACATTCCAGGCTCCTTTTTGCATTACATTATTTCCTGTGTTTAAGATATCGCATGTCCATTAATTAATTTAAGCTACTGACAGCTTTAATTAATTAATCTCTAAACTGAGAGTAGTACCCATTCGACCTCATTATTATATTGGAACTTAATCCACCTGCAGGGTTTGATATAATAATCCTTAAAATGCCTCAAGGGGACATCATCAACTCGGCGCACCGAGATACGATTTCTAGCTATAATATTAATTATCATTTTTATAATATTATTACCTAAGATACGGAGAATATTTGAGTTGTGATAACTCTCACTCATGATAAATCAAAGTAACAATAATTATAAATATATAATTGAATATTATGACAACTAGAATTAAGAAATAATAATTGTCCGAGATCTAGTCCTTTATTTAAGTCAGTATAAAAGGATTTATCTCACCGGGATCCTGTTCAATGCAACTGTGTATGCACCGGTATAAGCTAATAGCCAAGACTAGCTAATATCAAGCATTATACTACAACCTTGACAAGTAATGTGTCCAAGATTACTTTAGGTTGCGAACACCCTTTAACTATATAAGAATGTGCTAATATGATCTTCCGTGTGACCACCCACACCATATTATCTGTAACGCCCCGACTCCCAGAGCATGTAAGAACATGCCTCGGAGACAGGTGCGCTACGATGGTACGCTAAAGGAATCTTATTTGCTAATTTGACTTTAATGACCTTAATAACTTTAATTCACTAAAATAGTAATCCATGATGTTTATAGTGAAAAGTTGTTTATTAGCAAGATAATGTAATCAAAGGGATTTGTTTATGAAAAGTCATTTTGAAGGAAAGCGACATGAATTATGTTTAGATATGAAACATGGTGCGAAAAATTCCAAGTTCATGCTTTCACGAATTGACCTTTTAAGAATCATTTTACAAAGTAAGTTTATTAAACGGAATACTTGATACCAGACCATTTATGGTCAACTTTGATTGTGACTCTTGAGAATTTGAACTGCAGCGGAAAAATATGGTTGTGAAGTATGTATGACGACACACGATACGGGGCTACAACCGTAATATCCCAACTCCCGACTCGTCTCCCTTCATTCCTCACTTCCAGTTAACCTGCATGTTTAGAAATACGTATAGGGCGTCAGTACAAAAATGTACCGAGTGAGCTCGTCGCCAAAATAGAAAGATGCCATTATGGCTATAGATAGACTTGCCCAATTAAATATACTCAGGGGTTTTATGAAAAGAACCTGAGTTGTTATTTTGAAAATCATGTTGCATGCTTCTCAATATGCTTTATGCTAATGATCATGAGTTATGCTGGCAATAATCAATATGAATAACCAAGTCTACAAATAAGAGTTAGAATAGTGTCGAGGAGTGGTCATCCCCTCAGACACCTTTACCTTTGTGTGCACACTTACCCAACTGACATCTCGATTCAGAAGGGCCGATCGTCAAGCTGTCGTAGACCGGTATGTGCATGCAATAAAACTTGGCAAGTCTAAGGGGGGTGTATTGGTTTTACATTGTGTAGGATTTTTTTGGACTTTCAAAATTCGGGCGTATTCAATATAGATTTTAAAAGTCATTAAAAATTTTGAGGTATTCAATATAGATTTTAAAAAGTCTTAAAAAATCTTTTAGTATTCAACAATCTATGGACTTTAATACTCCATGGATTTTAATTGATTCTCTTTCAAAAATATATACAAATCTCACTCTCCAAAATCTCTTCTCAAAACAAGAGATTTTTAAAATCCATGAGACCAAAACAATTAAACCCCCGGAAGAAAAAAAATTAAATATTTGTTCTTCAATCCATTTCACTCCATCTACTACAACAATTCCCACCATATCTACTACATTCTCCTTCATTCAAAAATCTCAACTTATGCTCGGGCAAGGATCACCTCTTGTGCACATAAACACAACACAAGGTGCAGTGCCCATTTCAAACACAAATTTGTGCACTTTGAGTATTTTTTTCCCATTTTTTTATATATTTAATTATGTTAAAATTTACAATTATAAAATTATTAATCGTAAGTAAATATTTGGGTCAAGTTTAAAAGTATATAAACCTAATGATGAATAATTAAACTTAAAAGTTTAAAACAAATGATTACCTATAAAAGTCTATTGACAAAAATAAATAATTTAAAACCCAATAAATACATGTAAAATATAGAATATTGATTAATTACTTCTTAAATAAATAAATAAATGAAAATAGCATCACTTTGTGCTTGAAATGGGCACAACACCCTCTACTGTTTATGAGCACAGCAGAGGATCCCCTCCCCTTATGTTCAATTATATATGGCGGAGCTAAAACAATACTATGCCCAACTTCTCAAGCTCGGTCTCTCCTCCTACAACGACGTCAAGAGGCCGAAATATAACCGTGATGGAAATTAAATGAAGATGAGAATAATAATGATGAATAATAACATACAATTTTTTTGGAACTAATGTATTTTTGGTATTTTATCTAAGCAATTTGAATAAATTTATTTTATATACGAATGTGTTTTATACACTTGTGTAACACCCCACTTTTCTAAGTTTACGATATATATTAGATTTAAACAAATTATTATTATTATTATTATTATTAGTTTAATGGGCATTGAATAGTATATGGGATCATTCAATGTTTACTGTAGAACCTAAAGTTTAATTATTTCATGTAGCCATGCTTCGATTAACTAGGTAAGGGGTAAGTATATATATATATATATATATATTTGAGAATAGCTCTTCCGACGGCAATACTACGAAAGGGATTAAGAGTTTGAAATCTATAGGAAACAGAAACCCGATTCTTCAGCCTACGAGATTTATCTCACGATCTTCAGCACCAAATCAACTCAAACTCTATCGTACCGTATCCTCTCAGATATATATCAAACTCCCACACAGAAATCAATACACCATTGTTTCAAATCACTCTCAAATCTCTCTCAAAAAGCTCGTGTTCCTTGAAGCGAATTCCACACTTCGATCGGCAACCTCACGTAGAGTTGGTTTGAGTTTCCTTCTGTATCAACTCTTTTCTTTCGCCTTGAATCTGGTTCGTTTAATTAAGAGCTTTTACTTTCATATTTTCAGTCGAGCATACTAGTTTCGTTGAATTCGGTTCGGCGGCAAGATCGTTTCATCCCTCGAAACCTAACGGTAATTATCTAGTTTTTTTCTTTTGTAGCCGCGATTTGTTTTCGTAAAATGAATCTTTCTAATCTACACCTTCCATGAATAAATCTGATTTCTGTAGAAATTTCCCCTCGTTTCTCTAAGCAAATCAGAACTTAAAAAAAAAAAAAATGAAGGCTTGGTAGTATTGGGCGGTAAATTAATGTGAAGTACTGTAGAGCGAGTAATACCTTGCCGACTGCCGATTGTTATTCAGCTATTATATAATCGAATGTAGAGAAAAAAAAAAAAAAAGGTGGTATTGGTTTTCTGGTAATGATGGGAATTATAGTAGATTAAATATACGCGACTACAATCAATCGAGTATAGGCTGGGTTTAGATGCCAACTTTTGATAAGGAAATTCTTCTTGCAGAAATAATGTGCCTTACAGGTGTTTGTAAAAATGCTTGTATGAAAGATTTATAACAATAAAAATTTTGTTGCATGAAATACACGCCTTCTATTTGTTTGTATAAATGTCTGTATGAGGAAATAAGTAAAAGTAGTAGGTGCGTGTGGGCGTTTGTACTAGAGCTAATAAGAATGGAGAATACGGAAATCAAATATGAAGTTGCTAATAAATTCTTAAACTAAGTTCTTTTCAGCAAGCCTTAAGAAGAAATTCGAATGAGTAAATAGATAATTGGAAGGAAACAATTGTTTTCACAGTTCGAGTTTAGGCCTCCTATGATAGTTTTATTTATTCGTATTTAGAGGATTTATTAGTTATTTACTTATTATAGTATATTATACTTGAATAGGTGCGAACGACTAGGATCCTTGCCTACGACCAATTTTCCCCGTGATACTTGTGCTCTACATCGAGGTGGGTAAATTCTTTCCAAGCAAATGGTTTTTACGGTGCGCACAAATGTGGGTAAATTCTTTTCAAGTAAATGGTTTTCGAATGCATATGCAATGTGTATTTAAGAAAGAAAATGATATTTTATTTTATAAATGATTTTTATGTCCAACATGTTTTATCGATTTGGATTGTGATACATGTGATGAGAATGAATGAATGATGCATATAGCTATATGCCTAGTCCTGTGCACAGTTGACTGTTTATGACAGCCTTGACGCCTAGAGTCTTGTGTCTCTAAACCAAGAATGATGAATGAATGTTCTATACGAGCCTTGACGCCTTGAGTCTTGTGTGGATAGAAGTTACGTGTTATTCACTTTCCAGCGGTAATTTCATGTTTGGACAAAAAGAAAAAGGATCCACTTCCCTAACCACTGAGTGCAATTTTTGTATACTCACCCCACGTTTTCAAAATATTTTCAGGTCAGTGAGTGGAGTTGGAGCAACGTGGAGGAAGCGGAGGGTGTTAGGATTTCATTATGGTTTATGTTGAATTTATTAATTTTCCGCCTTTATTGAAGTTACGTTTAGTTGTTTAATCATATTGTTTCATTTTGGTTCTGTCACGCCCCGATTCTCGAAGGAGGAGGAAATTGTGAATTAGGGCGCGACTGAGGTTGGAGAAAAGAGACGGGGAAAGAAAGGGGGAAGCTTATCTTATATAAATAAACTGGATAATGTGCCCAATGAATTTGATGGCATTTTCCTTATAAAATGAAGGAACCTAAATTGGAAATGGCAAGAGACAACAAAGATATACATTCATTCATAGCATAAGGATACAAAGATATACATTCATTCATAGCATAAGGATCGTTTAAAGTTCAAATGGCTCAAACGTAGATACAAGGGATAGACTTTATACATAAAAATATGTTAAAGAGTCTAAGCTCTTATCAAAAGAGATAACAACTTCAAGGAACAAAGTCGAGATTTGAACACAAAAGATGAGCAACTAGCGGAAGCTTATTGACAAAAGGAGAACCCTCGCCTCAGCTCTGCCCCGTCAGCACTGTCTGCTCAACCTGAAAACATTTGAAAAATATTTGGGCTAAGTACTAATGTACTCAGTGGGCTTAGCATTTGATATACATTTTATCAAAATCAAAAATACAGTTTATCCATTATCATAAGACATAACTTAGAAGTTTTGTAAAAGAAATACATCCAAGTATGTCAAAACATCATCATTTCACTGTGCACATTTGTCACACTCTACAGTTACTCTTACTGTGACCCCGGACCTCTAGCCACTGTCAGGTCCATTAACATTCATTTTGGACTTTGGATCGAAACCCAAAGCCCCATTTAACGATAGTACACGAGAGAGATCAACCAATCGCAATACTATCAGGGTGTATACACAGTTCAAAGTTAGTGTTTAAGACTGAACTAAGAACCTCGATCGATTAATTTCAGAGCATTAAACATGTAGAGCGCACAAAAATATTTTATGGATAAACAGTTTTCATTTTGTAAATATAAGAGCATAATATAACTCAAAATATGTTTGGAAGTAAAGCCCACCGTAAGGTAGAAATCAAACAAGCAATCGGTCAACTTCGGATCCTCATATCTCCTTGCCTCCATAGCTATTAACCTATTAACTCTTTATGGAAAATGTTTACGAAAATGAATGTTGAATGGGACTCTCTGGGTTTCGACCCAAAGTCTAAAATCTCTGCCACGACCGCACTTTGCTAAGGATAGCTAAGACGGGAAACCATGACTAGGGGTTGGATATAAGAAGCGGGAAAGAAAGGGGAAATGACTTGTAACTCGGTAATTAGCAAAATGAACCATTGAATAGACTCGGTCAATAGAGATTTGGGAGATGAACGAAGTTAACGAGAAAATCTCATGGCTTAAATGTTATACAAGTATTCAAGAGAAGAAACCTTGCAAAGTCAAACATAATTCAAGTTCATGAAGGAATACGAGTCGAGTAGTTCTCAATTTACTGGTTCATGAAGCCAGTTAAACATAATTATCTAAAGGAGATAATAGAAGCGTACAGCGGAAGTCTTTAACAAAATAGATACATATATGAAGATATGTATCTCTTTCTGAACCAAATTCAAAAGATAAACGAATCTCCTCTCAACACTGCCGCCTTTGCCACCTCGCTCAACCTGCAAGTTTTTGGAAACACGAGCAGGGCTGAGTACTTGATGTACTCCGTGAGGTTATGCCCAAAAATAATTTTTGTAAAATAATCACCAATCATGCATTTCACAGTTATCACAAGGTTTTATCAAAATACTTGTGTAACTAAAACCACTTTATTTCCATAAACAATTGGAGTGCACTCCCCATTTTCTTCCATATCTGTATTATCCATATCTGTAAGTACGCCGGCAAGGTGGCCACCTCACCGGACGTTTCCATGCATAACCGGCCCACCTCTGGAGCACACAGTCACGACTTCGTGTACACATCACCTGGCTAGCGACCTTTGTCTAACTCAGGCTCAATCGATATAACGTTGGCAATCCAACACAGATAGGCATCACACATAAAACCAAAAACATTTTATGCATGAAAGGGTTTTGAGTCAACTTGCTTTATTTTCAAAACATGCTTCATTATAGCAACAATATAATTTTCTTTGTTAGAACGCCCACCTGATTGCAAAGTGATAGATCGGTTTCAGGTTTCTTCTTCACGTTCCTCGACTCTCGTCCCTTGCTTGACCTTTAGGGAAAAGTCTCGTTTTAGAAGAAATACATTATTACTAGAATTCTCGTTCTAGTATTTTATCTCATTAGAGATTTTAGGAAATCATAACCGCTTCTTGTTCGTATCGCGTCTTAGAAATTTATTAATCGAGAAGATAGAAAAGTCCACCCGGAAAATTCAGCATGGCCTCAACGTTCGATAAGTCTACTCGATAATTCTAAATTATCTAAAATCAGCTAAATTCGACTAATTCAAATGAGAACTCAATTTCTCCATTCGAACTAGTCCCAAGACTCGATCAAGACGCTTAATAAAGTAGTAGAAGGTCCGTCATATGAAAAACACAAGTTCAACATTCTAAGAGAATTTAGAAATTCTGCGACCCTCTAGGAAAATAATTGTTTCTCACTCAATATAAATCGAAACAGAGCATATGATATTGATTTGGAAAGATAACACATAGGGCTACAACATGTTTAAATTTCAGAATTTTCCCGTGAGTGAGTTGGGAGATTGAAGCATTTATTCCCAGAACTCGGAATCTGAAAATCGGGAATTTGGTAGATTTTGGTACTAACTTTGAGTGAGGATTTCTCACTCGTTTCTTGATGGATTCGAGTGAATGAGCTATCAAAACTGAAGTTCAGAAAACAAGGAACAACTTTCTAGTTATACTATTCTTCATTCGACCAAAGGAAAGTGGTCAAAACGTGGTTGGAAAAACAGGACAGAAGTTGTTCGTCGGAATTTCCAGATTGGAGATACAAACTTTGAAAAATCATAGTAAATTCATACGAACTCCGTTTTGAGTGAACGAGATATGTATAGAACGCTAATGGAACGTACTTCGACATGGATGAAGAATAAATGTCGAATTTCAAACGAGCTGTTCTCAGTTTAGCCCGCAAGTGGCTGTTTTCCAGATTTCAAAAGAAATGAGATGCGAATTTCAATTTGTCATAACCGATGCATATGAACTCGGATCAAGACGAAATTTTAGCTACGGATAGCTGAGAACATGAGCTAAAACTTTCATTTAGGACTCGAAATAAGATAGAGTCGGGAAAGGGTTCGAAAATGCTGAACAAAATGTGCACGCCAACTATTCGATAAAAGGCCCGAATCAAAAACGTGAAGAAATGCTTACGGGTTCGGCTCTAGCTCATCTTAAAACATCATTTGAGCAAGGATTTGTCAAGAACATCATAAAGAAAGTTCATATAATAGCTATACTCATTTGGTTATGAAGGAAATCGAAGGGAGCTTCAACAATACATACATAGATGATCTTCAAATGATGAGAGGAATACAAATATGAAAGAATTATCATCATTCATGAACTTTTCTTGAGAAGGCCGAATCTTAATCATGATGAGGGGAGTTCGAATCATATCATACAATACGAAATCAAGTTCAAACCAACAAGAGGAAACAAGAACTACCTCAAGCTTGATGAAATTCGAACACTTGTTTGATCACCCAACTTTCGAACCTTGAAAGTCGAACTTAGAGCTTCTTGATCATGATTTCGACCTCGGATTCTTGTTCTATGGGTCGAAATATGGGGGAGGGCGAACTTTGGGAGTGATCGGAGGCCGGAGGAGTCGCCGGCGGCAGCTCGAAAGTGGCGGCCATTCTCGCCTGCGGGAATGGAAGGAGGGAGAAGGAAGAGACATGTTTTGTGGTGTGGATGGGTGTGTGTGGCTGAAATGGTGTGATGATAAGTGCCTTGTACAATTGTGAGGTAGGAGGGAGGACAACAATCCCCTACCTCTCCCTCTCTCTCTCTCTACACGTAACACACACACAACAACATAATTTCTTCCCTCTTTTCTTTTTAATTCCTCCCACTTGCACTATTATGAATACATGTAGTCTTTTACTACTAAGTCACACATCTCATCATATTTCCGTAAAAATATTTACGGAGTAACATTCTCCGGAAATCATTCCGGGTAATTTCTTGCCTTGCCATAATTCCTTCATTCTCAAAAATTCTCAGGATTTCATTGGAATAATTCCAACATATTATAAAAATTCCCATATGCTCATTTTCGTCTGTCCTCAATCTCAAATACTCGAAAAATTTTATTTCCTCCTTCGAAATTCTAATTTTTCCAAATACGGATTTTTACGGCTATTACAGGTTCAAACGAGAGTTAAGTTCATTTATGATTTTATTTCTGAAGTTAGAAATTGTCTTTTGGATTTCTATTATGGTTCCACTCTTGTTATTTATTTAAAATGGTTTGAATCGAAGTTAAGATTGTGAAGTTTATGATTTTTATTTCTAAAAAAAAAACTAGGAGTTGTCCTTTTATTATTGTTTTGGCTGTTGTTATTTTTTTATGAAAAGGAAAACAAATATTTTCAGAAAAAAAAAGTGAAAAAAAAATATATATTAGAAACTTTTTACTTTATTTATTTCAAGTTTTCCGCATTAAGTTTAAGAAAGAGTAACATTTTAAATTAGATATTTAGGGTGTTACAACTTGCATCAACAATCTAGCCCTAGAGTCTATGTAAATACCATATGTAAATCAATAAAAAAAAAATATATTACACAATCATGTCAAGTCCATGAAAATCCATATAAATCCATAAAAAAAATCAGTCAAACTCTGCATGGAGTCTATTAAATTCATAAAAAAGTCAATCAAACTCTGCATGGAACCTATGGATTTTTTAAATCCACATACTTTTTAAAGTTAAAAAAAATCTAACTAAATCCCAATTGAATACACCCCCCTAAAGCTTTTAATAAATCATGCTCATGCAATATAAATTATGCTTGCATAACTTTAAATAAAAGCAAATCATGCTTTGATTTATATAAAATAAGAGCTCACTCGTTGATGAATGAGTAAACAGATTGAACTCCAGCTCCTTTGCTTTCTTCCTTGATCTCCACAGCTTGTACCTTGAATAATATATCATACATCCACACATCAACACAATGTATTGACAACACGTAAGTATACATCATCCATCCTTAATTAACTATACTTATATAATAATCTATTACCTATATAAAAAGAGCCTTGTGGCAAAATGTACATCACCAAAAATATCCTTATAATATATTTAAAATTAGGGGTATTAATATAATTTAATATATTATAAGCTAATAATATAATCTAATAAATTTAGTTGACCTAAAGTTGAGTTAATCAGAATATAATCTATCGTCTGTAGTTCTTCTTCCCATAATTTGTCGTTCTTCTTCAAAACATAATCGATTGTCTGCTTATTGTCTGTGGTTCTTCTTCATATTGAGATTTGGGAAGCTTTGGATTAGAAATTCGTAGAGATTAAGGTTAAAGAGGGGGCTTGATTCATTTAAATTCACTCGAATAATCTATCAAATTATACCATAGATTACGGTGAGTTCCATCTGTTCATATTTTTCCTATTCATGATGGATAATCTATCGTTCTTCTTCATAACCATAATCCATCGTTTTCTTCATATTGAGATTTGGGAAGCTTTGGACCAGAAATTCGTAGAGATTACGGTTAAAGAGGGGGGCTCGATTCATTTAAATTCACTCGAATAATCTATCAAATCGTACCATAGATTACGGTGAGTTCCATCTGTTCATATTTTTCCTAATTCCGATATAATATGTATTCTTGATTTTTATTAATATTATGGTAGGTTGCTTTTGAATTAACCGTGTTGATTTACCTGGTTTCTTTGATGGGAACTTCTTCAATTTAATCTATTTGTGTCTTCAATTAGATAACTCGAACAAGCTGCAGTATACGATAATGCATATCTTTGCACTCAAACTTGTAATGGGGACTTATCTTCATTGACTTAATTTCTGTTTTACAAACACTTTCATAATAATTTAAGTACAAAACTAACAAGATAAACAAACTATTGGAATTTTAATTTTCTTAGTCGTTTGACCCGCACGTTTGAGGACACGCGATCATGGATAAAGATTGGAATTTAAAACTTGTGCATGCACTCTTAGTCTTAGCTGTTTAATTAATTATAGATTAATGCCTATAGATTTTGTGAACTTTTCTTATGAAGTCATCTTAGTGCCCGTTTGGTTCAAGTTGGGTAATGAAAATGGAATGGAATCAAGTCAAGTAAGGGAATGATAATAATGGTTACTTTTATTGAGTGTTTGGTTCAATAGTAGAAAGAGAGTCACTTGTGAAGAGGTTCCATTTCTCCTTGTTTCTCCTCCTTCTTGAGGGGTAACAATGTAATGGATTGGGTTACTCCCAAGTAAGGGAAATGGATAACCTATTGCTCAAACCAAATAAAATATAATGGAATCAATTACTTGATTCTCTTTCCATACCCAAAAAAAGGCTTATATTGTATAGTATTTTTTTTAAATAGAATGGTGTCGACAAAAAATGCCATCATCGGTTTGAAAGACATCAACAAAAAACTGTGATTGTGAAATAATAGTTAAACCGATGGATATCTCGATCGATCTTGCATCAATTATTTATCTTTTTTTTTTTTTTTCTGAGTATATATATGTGATAGGATATGGCCTAACTACTAGGCCCAAGCATCGAGCCCAATATAATTGGGCCCCGACAGTTAAGCTTGGCCAACGCAGCTCGGCCCAACTAAAGCCCTATGCAATTCGGCCCAATCAACTACAACCTACTTCAAAGAGACTTCTACACCAAGGCAACTCCTACATCGACTACAATTCAAGCTCCAAGAGATATAGAAGTTCGGTGTTTATCCAATAAAGGAGGAGATCAAGCCAAAGAGTCTTAAGAGGAAAAGGCTTGTAATCCTAGTCGAATTCCATGTGTAGATACTTATAAATAGGGGTTTAGAATAGATGAAAAGGGGGGGGGGGAACAATTTTTGTACAAGCTATCGTATACTCTCAATAAAATCCAGACACACTTTCGGTCCGTGGACGTAGATCTATCACAATAGATCGAACCACGTAAATCCTTTGTGCTCCTTTTTGTATTCATTAAATCCCAATTTTCGTGCATTAACTACTTTGCGAAAATAAGATCGATCACTGGCGCCGTCTGTGGAACATCAAATCTGTGAATCTCGATCAAATTTTGCAAGTTTGCTGCAATCACGATGGCCGGGAAATCAACACGATCTACTGCTGCCGCTAATAAGTCTGCTGCCGAGGCTGCCGCTGCCGCTGCTAAGGAGAAGGAAGCCCAACATAAAAATGCCCAGCAAACCCCTCATGAATCAACCGAAGCCTCCAACCAGCCGCCCAGCTTTAATCGAAAACGCCCTGGGAAAGAACATGCGCAGACTCCAGAAGGACATGTGGGAGACATCCTGGTGGACCAGTTCGGAAAACCACTCCACCCGAACCAAGAAGGTCACAACAGTGGTCATGACGAAGAGGAGATTCCAAAGCTTCAGCCGCATGAACTCGAAGACGCAGTGAAGAGTTTCCTTGCATATAAAGGCCCAGAATTCCTACAATTTGTCAACCAACAAAGAGCTGGAATACGGCATGGAGAACGTGGAGCTACATCCCGTTCCCATCAGCAACACGATTCTCAAAGCATCCAAATCGTGGGCGCACGAGACGCGGCACCTCGTCAAAGGAGGTTCGATGATAAACGCCGAGGAAACTACAGACCTTCACCTCAGCGTAGCATCACCCCACCTCGTCGTCACACTGTTTCACCTCGGCGTGACGACGATCACCGAGGAGGGAGATTTACTGTTTACAGTAAGATCTCTACCCCCTTCACCAACTACATACTCTACACTCCTCTCCCGGAGAAGTATCGAGTACCTCCGATCAAGCCTTACAATGGCTCATGCGATCCGAGGAATTTTCTGTCCCAATATCAATATAATATGATGAATCAAGGTCTCAGCGAGGATACCTACATGTGTAAGGTATTCCCCGAACTGCTCGTCGATAACGCTCGTAGTTGGTTCGATAGCCTGCCTCCATGCAGTATCGGATCATACGCAGACCTACTCGAAGCTTTCGAACCCAGATTTTTCCAAAAAGCTGAGGCGAAAACTACCCCGGCCCAACTTCTTTCCATAAGGCAGAGACAAGGAGAATCAATAAGTGACTTTATGACTAGGTTTAATAAGGAAAGCCTGAAAGTCGATCGCTTGACAGACGAAGTCCTTATCTCGGCCTTCCAGAATGTCATCCAATCTGGTGCTCTCTACAAGGAGATCGTCAGGGAAGAGCCTCGGACATCGAAGCAGCTGTGGAGCATCGCGGATCATTTCGCACGCGCAGATGAAATGGATAGGAAGAAGCGCGAGGCTGATAAACCTGAATCATCCGATCGGAGGAAAGAAGAGCGCAATGACCGAAGTCAAAGCCGCCGAAGTGCCTTAGATAGACTACAGCGAGGCCCACTTGAATCTTGACTTGGACCTCGGCAAACTTCGGAGAAGACCCAGTTTACACCACTGACAAAGCCGAGGATAGAGATTTATGAGCTTCATACCAACCTATTTCAGAGACCTCAGCCCATGTCACGTGGTGGGTCGAAACGCCGGTCTAAGGATAAATACTGCCGATTCCATGAGGATTACGGCCATGACACGGAAGACTGTAGGTAGCTAGCTGCGGATATTGAGCACATGGTGCGCGACGGTACGTTCAGAAAGTACCAAAGTCACGGCCAACATGATGCCCAACCTCAGGGTAGGGGAAAGCGTAGAAACCGAGGAGGGAACCATTGCACCCCCCATGTCGACAAAAAGCCCAGGCCTGATGATGAGGAGGGAGACGAAGATCAACCCCAGATCGACGGAATCATCACCGCTATTACCGGGCTCCCACAAGGAGCAACGAAGTCGTCACTCAAGGCCGAGGCCAGAAGTCCCCCTACAGACGAACCTTTACAGAAAAGGTTCAAAAAAGATGAGGCCATTACTTTCTCAGAGAAGGACCCGGTGCCACCAATGATACCTCACCAAGACGCCATTGTGATTGAGGCAGTGGTGGCTAATAAGCTCGTCCAGCGAATCTTCATTGACAGTGGGGCCTCGGTAAGCGTGCTCTTTAAGGATTACTTTGAGAAGCTAGGGGTCGAAGAAGCTCTTTTAACACCAGCACTAATTCCCCTGAGAAGCTTCGTCCAACAAGAGACACAAACCGAAGGGATAGTTCAACTCCCAGTGACAGTGGGTAAGCACCCATTGTCATCCACTAAGCTCGTCAGTTTTTTTGTCGTAAAGGCGAACTCCCCCTATAACATCATCCTAGGAAGAGATTGGTTGGTCGCAATGAAGGCAATATGCTCGGCGTACCACCTAACGATCAAAATTCCATCAAAAAATGGGATAATTGTAGTTTGCGGCGACCAAAAAAGAGCGAAGGAGTGCATGCAGATCGCCCCTACGAGGTGTTGGAACACCTCAGCATCCGCAAGCATAGCAATTACAGAAACCTGAAGTGTTGGAAGACAATTCTGCATTCTACGAGCCAGTAGAAGCTGTTGTAGTATACAAAAACGACCCGACTAAGGTCGTCAAAGTTGGCTTCACTGGAGGAGCCGAACTTCGCAAGCAAATCGTCCAACTGCTTCGGGAATATAAAGATGTCATCGCTTGGTCACCGCTTGACATGACCGGAGTTTCACCAGATGTTATCACACACCGGCTGAACATTAACGCTGGAGTAAAGCCAGTCCGGCAAAAGCAGCGAGTATTCGCAGCAGACCGGAACTAGGTCATACATGATGAAGTGCACCAACTGTTAGAGGCACGAATACTCTTCGAGGTCAAGTATCCGACGTGGATTGCTAACCCGGTGATGGTGAAGAAACAAGGAGGAGGTTGGCGAATGTGTATTGACTACACCGATCTAAATAAACACTGCCCCAAAGACTGTTATCCCCTCCCCAACATCGACAAGAAAGTTGAGGCTCTGGTCGGCCACAAGGTTTTCAACTTCTTAGATCTGTATAAGGGATATCACCAAGTCTTGATAAGTAACGAAGACGCACTAAAGACAGCTTTCATCACTGACTTCGGTGTCTTCGCATATAAGAAAATGCCTTTCGGACTGAAGAATGCTGGAGCCACTTATGAAAGAATGGTGGACAAGATATTCGAGCCCCACATCGGCAAAAATGTGGAGGTATATGTGGACGACATTGTTGTCAAAAGCAAAGAGCCAGCCACCTATGCCGACGATCTCAAGATCGTCCTCGGCCTCCTTCGGAAAGGCAACCTGAAGCTGAATCCTGAAAAGTGCACCTTTATGGTCCGATCCGGAAAATTTTTAGGATGCTGGGTTTCTCAAGAAGGATTAAAGGCTAACCCGTCCAAGGTCCGAGCTGTCCAAGAGATGAAGGTTCAGGAGAAGATTCACGATGTGCACAAATTGACGGGCTGCCTAGCTGCCCTAAGTCGGTTCCTTTCGAAAGTGGCAGAGAAGCAACTCCCGTTCTTCAAGATTCTTAAGAATAACCCGGTTTTAAATGGGAAGAGGAATAGAAATCAGCGTTCGCCGACCTGAAAAAGTACCTCTCCAAGCTTCCAACCTTGTCGGTCCCGCACGAAGGAGAAACTTTATCCCTATACCTCGCGGCTTCAGATGAAACTATAAGTGCAGTCCTAGTACGTGAAGAAAAACGTCGGCAACTTCCGGTCTACTTCATCAGCCGAGCACTCAAAAGACCAGAGACGAGGTATCAGCCATTGGAGAAGATCGCACTAGCGTTAGTAAACGCTGCAAGGAGGTTACAACCTTATTTCCAAGCACATCCGATACAGGTCCTCACCGACCTCCCACTTCGGCAAGTGCTATTGAAGCCTGAAGCTTCGGGCAGAATTGCGAAATGGGCAGTCGAGCTGGGTGAGCACGACATCAGCTACTGTCCACGCAATGCTATCAAAGGCCAAGCCTTAGCTGACTTCCTTGTGGAATCTAAGTTTACGGAAGCACCGAAGCCACCCGATACCGCTTTGGATATTGTTGGAGCCGAACCCACAAGTCAACCGCCCAAACACTGTTGGAAGGTATACGTGGACGAGGCTTCTGGAAAATTAGGAAGTGGTGCGGGCATCATACTTCTCAGTCCAGACGAGCAGGAGATAACCTATGCACTTCGCTTCGACTTCCCTACCACAAACAATGAAGTGGAGTACAAAGCCTTGATTGCAGGACTTCACCTCGCTCAAAGTCTCCAAATACGAGTTGTACAAGTCTACTGTGACTCCCAAGTCATAGTCAGCCATATGCTCGGCACATACGAGGCAAAGGGCGACAGAATGAAGAAGTATCTTCAAAAAGCTAAGAGTCTGCAAGAAAGCTTCACCTACTTCAAGTTGGTCCGAATCCCAAGAAGAGCAAATACCCGAGCTGATGCTTTAAGCAAATTGGCAACCTCATCAACTAGCTCTCCTGTGGAAGGAGTCAAGCACCTAAGTATAGAGGAAGCCGAGGTCGGCCTCGTAGTTGATGATGATGCACCGAATTGGATGACTCCTCTTCGGAATTATTTGGAGAAGGGCGAGTTACCCAGTGACAAGCTTGAGGTAAGAAAGATCTTAAGCAAGTCACCAAAGTACGTTCTACAAGAAGGAATTATGTACCAAAAGTCATACCTTCAACCTCTTCTATGATGTGTCGGGCCGAACCAAGCAAACTATGCGTTACGTGAAGTTCATGAAGGGTCATGTGGAAGCCATATCGGAGCTCGAGCACTATCAAAGAAGGTCATGCGCTGGGGATACTATTGGCCTACAATGTTCCAAGACGCAGTCGAACCGGTCAAAAAGTGCCAAAAATGTCAAATCCATGGGACGATGCCGAGATTACCTCAAACCGACCTTATAAGCATGCAAAGCCCGTGGCCGTTCGTGCAATGGGGAATTGACATTGTTGGACCGTTTGATAAAGCTCCTGGACAGCTCCAGTTCCTCATCGTAGCCATTGACTACTTCACTAAGTAGGTCGAAGCCGAACCCTTGGCAAAGATCACAAGCAAGAACGCCCTCAACTTCGTATGGAAGAATGTGGTTTGCCGCTTCGGGGTACCTCGCATCCTCGTTTCGGATAATGGAATGCAATTCACCGATCGGACATTCAGAGAATGGTGTGAAGGGCTTAACATTCACCAAAAGTTCACTTTGGTAGCCCATCCTCAAGCGAACGGCCAAACCGAAGTTACGAACAGAACGATCATCAAGGGACTCAAAACCTGCCTCGACAAAGCCAAAGGAGATTGGGCAACAAATTTACCCCAAGTCCTATGGTCGTACCGAACAACTCTCCGGACCTCGAACGGTGAAACACCTTATAGTTTGGTGTATGGAACCGAAGCAGTGATCCCGGTAGAGATCGGCCTGCCGAGCCCGCGCACTCTCCACTTCGCAGCCGAAGTCAACGAGGAAGACCTCCAAACCGAACTGGATCTGTTGGAAGAGAAACGAGAGCTCGCCTACATAAGAGAAGCCAATACAAGCAACAAATAGCTCGGTACTACAACCAAAGAGTGAAGTACCAACAATTCCAAGTAGGCGATCTCGTACTTCGGAATAACGAGGTAAGTAAAGCAGAAAGGCTTGGCAAGCTTGGAGCCACATGGGAAGGACCGTACCGAGTTGAAGAAGTCCTCGGCAAAGGGTCGTACAAGCTCGCCCATTTATCCGGTGAGCCCTTACCCCGCATATGGCACATTGCTCATTTAAAGAAATACTTTGTATAAGTGGAAGAGAGTAATGTCCAAGATCAGTTCATTTAAATCGTAGGTGTCAAGAGTCAGGTCGTCTTGTCAGCTGTTTTTTCTGTTTTTAATTTCGGTTTTTCATCGATAAAGTTTTATTTTTCCTTTATTATTCGTTTAAATCCTTGCATATCATATCTTGCATGTCTCTTTCTCCAACTTATGCTTAGTATTTTGATCTTTTATTTCAAAACCTTGACGAGGGTAACTTAATAAACTCCATATTGGAGTAAAATCCAAACGCGTGCATTGACCTAACCTTGTTAAAAATAGAAGTAAGAACTGCCTCTGCTTAAAATGAAGCACCAACTTTGTTAAAGCGAGGAAGAACTACTTTTGGTTAAAATGAGGAGGCACCACCTCGGTTAAAAACAAAGATACGGCCTTTGTTTAAAACAGAGAAGAGCCTAAACCTCGTCGGACGACGAGGTCGTGCTAATTAAAGCCTAAACTTTGTCTTTGACGAAGTCGTGCTATTCAGAGCCTAAACCTCGTCGGACGACGAGGTCGTGCTAATTAAAGCCTAAACTTCGTCTTTGACGAAGTTGTGCTATTCAGAGCCTAAACCTCGTCGGACGACGAGGTCGTGCTAATTAAAGCCTAAACTTCATCTTTGACGAAGTCGTGCTATTCAAAGCCTAAACCTCGTCGGACGACGAGGTCGTGCTAATTAAAGCCTAAACTTCGTCTTTAACGAAGTCGTGCTATTTAAAACCCAAAACCTCATCTTATGACGAGGTAATACTCATTATGGCCTACCTTTGTTTAAAACAAAGAAATATATCTATGTTAAAAATAAGGTAAAAGGCTAATATGAGTACCCAAAAAAAAAAAAAAAAAATTCCATTTTATTTCAAAAATGGAAAAGTACGATACATGGTGATTAAGACGAACTCGAAGGCTTGGGTTTGCTAAAACTAAGCCATCTTGTAGGAAAATCACCGTCGGAGTTGAAATTTAAAACTTCATCTATATTGAAGCTGCCTCGACCTCGCTCACCACCACCTCATCCTCGACTCCTACCCCTACCCGATTGAAGACTCCGACCTCGACCTCGTCAAGCTAACGATTGCCGTTTTTGTTCATAAAACTCATTAGAGTGGCGCATGAATCTCATATCCGATCGACCCGAGGGAGTCGACGACCTCGAGGGACCAGTGGTAGTGGACAAACTTGAAGGACCAGCGTCCTTTCCCAACCGAGCAGCCAACTTCGGGCGTCGAGCTAAGATCACATCGTACATACCAGCTACTCGCTTCAGCTCGGCCATCTAATCTTGGAGCTGCCAGGAGTCCGCCCCGTATCTTTCTTGGTAATCTTTACACCGGGCTGCGACCTCTGTTACCTTTGCGTCCACTTCAACAATGGTTTTCCCGCCGTTTCGACGGATAATGGCCTCGTACTCAGCATGCTCCTCGGCGATCTTTCTAGATTCTTCCTTCATGGCATCATACTTATCTCCAAACTCCAGGAGCCGAGCTTGAAGCTCGTCATTTCTGATTTGACCGGCTCTAAGTCTCACGTCGGCCTCGTCCTGGATATGGCTAGCTTGGTCTTTCCAACGAAGAGCTTCGACATTCTTAGCTTCAAGAGCCCGCAATAAGTTATTGATTTGAGCTATATACGGAGATGCATCGAGAAATTCCGGAGAAGAAACAGACTACATAAACACGAAGATAATTTCCATTAAACTTTGAAAGTTTATAGCCACTAGGGCAAAGGTGAAACGACATCCTAGCGATGCCGTAGTACAAATGCCCTACATAAAAAAGAAAAAAAGAAAAAAAAAGAGGTGATCAACTGACCACTCTGGTGTTCTCTTCATCCTCCTCGGCTTCCACTCCTCTGTGGCCAGCGTTCTCCATTTCAATCTCAGCAGTGCGGCTAAGGCCTGCGATCAGCTCCTCCAGCTCGTCATCCCGGTCGACCGGGCAATTTTCCACCACCTCGGCGGTCAGAAATGTGAATGCAGAGGCCAAGCTCTCCAGAAGCGGGACACCTTGGATGCCCTTCAGTAGGGCCTCGGTATACTTGCAGTACACAGCCTTATCCGACATCTCCTGATAACCGTACTTGGATTTATCCAAGTCCGGGATATCAGCAGCAATGTTGTCGATGGTGTCACTGACAGCACGAGCATTTAGGATTGAGGCCACCTGCCCGGCAAGCTCTGAGAACTTCTCAGACCGGAATAGTCTCTCTGTGTACGCCCAAAGCAGTGGCCCTTGCCCAGCAACCATTTCGGCCTCCCGTCGCCTCGCCGCCTCCACCTCGGCCCTCAACGAGTTCGCCTCCGTCTTCGCCGCCTCGGTAGCAGCTCGCTCCGCCACCAGTTTGGCTTCGGCTAATGCCAATTGGTTGGCGAGGCCGCCCTTCTCGTTTTCTAGGTCGCGGCGAACCCGGGCCATCTCATTGTAGCGGTCGACCCCGGAGGTTAGGAAACCGCTCAATTCTGAGGCCAGATCACTTAGCCTCGTCACCATATCCTCGGCACCCTACATCAACACATATTAATGTTAGTAAAAAAAATAAAAATAAAAAAAATGAAGGAGATGCCGAAGTACAGATGAAGGTATGATGCTACCTCGGGGAACGGCCGACGCCGATTCACCAGTTCTCCAAAACCCTGGCCTCCCACACCACGAGACGACCGGACTGCAGTGACAGCGCAATCCTCCTCTTCGGTTGCAATAGCAACAACCAACTTCTGCTGTTTCTTTTTACGAACGAGGGGTCGCTCTGGAGGGGATCCCATTGGTGATGAGAATAGTCCGCTCTCTGTTCGCTCTGAAGAAGCCTCGGACGCTGGCTTCTCAGTAGAGCTGGATCTTGTCCTCTTCTTACCGAGTAGTTTCACTGCAGAAAAACATTGGGAGCCTTATAACAATGATATGGAATCAAACAACAGGATAAAAACAGACCAAGTGGAGCCTCACCCTTCACCGGCTCAACCATGGAGTCTGATCATAAGGGCTCAGCCCCGCCCTCACAAGATCGGCCTCGGTGAACTCTTCATCGACGAGACTCGTTAACACTTCCTCAAGTGCACCGAACTTCTCTTCGGTGCCTTGGTTCCTCAACTTACCCACATTCCACGCAAAATGTGGGACCTCACCGAACCGGCAAAAGAAGAACTTAGACTGCCAGTTCGGGATTTTTGACTTCGTCTTGACTCTAAAGTCAAGATGGGGTGTCAAGTAGTACCACCCATTGAATGAATTCAATTGGAAATATTTTAGGATCAGCTCTACTGACAGGCTGACCCCGTGACGACTACTAATTATGCCTAAACCAGTAAACTGCTTAAACGAGTTCAGCATTATTTGAGCTAAGGGAATGCCAAACTTCCGAAGAAGATCGGCGAAAATAGGGGGGAGGGGAAGATGGAGACCATGGTTTAAACAATCTTTGTAGATAGTTACGAAGCCAATCGGAGGATTTGATGCCCTATCCTCCGGCCGAGGAACTACCATCTCTATCCAGTCGGGAAATAAATAATTTTTCGTAATTTTCAAAATTGCGGATGAATCTAGGGTTGAAGAAAATTTTGACACTGTTCCGACTGTATCAAGGGGAGAAGCAAAAACTACCCTACACTTCGACGGAACGTCCGACTCTACAGTATATACATCTACATCTATATTCTCCGGCGAATGAGATACCGACTGTGACATGGACCTTTCACTAGAATCCTGACTACCACTACCGCTCGACTCGCGAATAAAAGAAGAGGAAGCCATGGAAACTTATTTTTATGGCGATGGACGACTGTGGTGACAACAAAATGGTTCACCGGATTCTGGTGCAACACCAACGGCAACGCTGCAAGCGTGAAAGTAGAAGATGAATTGCTGAGATTTTTTGTAAGGGTTCCGAATTTCAAAAATGAATGATTGTGGCGTCTGAAAGAAGTTTTAGTAACTTTCCGCCTTTTCAACTTCCCCCCAAAAACACGCACGTGCCTACTTTATCGGGACCCCAAACAGCGCATTTAATGTAACTGACACATCACGTGTTCGACCTTGTCCGCAATACCAGTTGCGCCGAGCCACTCCGCCACACTTCATACCGACCTCGTCCTAAAGAGGCGGTACGCATTTCGACTTCGTTGAAATCTAATTTCCGAAGGGGCAATGCGAAATTTAGCTCGACCTCGTTCTAACGAGGCGGTACGCATTTTGACTTCGTCGAAATCTAATTTCCGAAGGGGCAATGCGAAATTTAGTTCGACCTCGTTCTAACGAGGCGGTATGCATTCCGACTTCGTTGAAATCTAATTTCCGAAGGGGCAATGCGAAATTTAGCTAGACCTCATCCTAACGAGGCGGTACGCATTCCGACTTCGTCGAAATCTAATTTCCGAAGGGGCAATGCGAAGTTTAGTTCGACCTCGTTCTAACGAGGCGGTACGCATTCCGACTTCGTCAAAATCTAATTTCCGAAGGGGCAATGCGAAATTTAGTTCGACCTCATTCTAACGAGGTGGTACGCATTCTGACTTTCGTCGAAATCTAATTTCCGAAGGGGCAATGAGAAAAATTTAGTTTGACCTTGACTTCGTCGAAATTCTAATTTCGACAGGGCCATGCACTTTCACTACTCCTACTTCAACTTTCTACCCCTCACACCCTCACTTCTATATCTTTTTTTGGGGGGGGATGTGATAGGATATGGCCTAGCTACTAGGCCCAAGCATCGAGCCCAATATAATTGGGCCCCGACAGTTAAGCTTGGCCAACGCAGCTCGGCCCAACTAAAGCCCTATGTAGTTCGGCCCAGTCAACTACAACCTACTTCAAAGAGACTTCTACACCAAGACAACTCCTACATCGACTACAATTCAAGCTCCAAGAGATATAGAAGCTCGGTGTTTATCCAATAAAGGAGGAGATCAAGCCAAAGAGTCTTAAGAGGAAAAGGTTTGTAATCCTAGTCGAATTCCATGTGTAGATACTTATAAATAGGGGTTTAGAATAGATGAAAAGGGGGGGAACAATTTTTGTACAAGCTATCGCATACTCTCAATAAAATCCAGACACACTTTCGCTCTGTGGACGTAGATCTATCACAATAGATCGAACCATGTAAATCCTTTGTGCTCCTTTTCGTATTCATTAAATCCCAGTTTTCGTGCATTAACTACCTTGCGAAAATAAGATCGATCAATATGGTTTGTAATAATATTTATAAATAAAGTAGTTGAAATTAAGGAATTTAAAGTTTGAAATATGGGGTGGCACACATGTTCGATAATGATTGCCACCTTGAATGGGCTCGAGTAATATATAGGCTTTTGATAATTTCATTTTGTTAATTATAATTATAATGATTCTGCTTATTTATAGTAATTTTTTTTATGAGACATAGAGTGTATCTAGATGAAGTGTGAATATATCATGTGTCCTTTAGTCAAAACTGTACTTCTATTTTAGAGTTTGTTCCCACGAATGAAGGGAAGATAATTGCAATTGTTTATATCCGAACTAATACATTATTGTTAACTATAGGCACAATGACAATGACTCTTTCTGAAATAATAGTTAAACCAATAGATATCTCGATCAATCTTGTTTCTTTTGATTTGGCATGCTTCTGGTCTCTGGTAAAAACTTATTTGTTTTGATCGGCATTTGGACTTTCTCCTGCATTTCTACGAAATCATAATGCTAAGTCAACGCAAAAAACATGAATATTCTCCTCCTTGGTACATAAAAGTTGTTCCTTACTTGACTTTATGCTTTTCTCCATATCTGAATATGCTTTAAAAGATTATAGACTGTAACCAAAAAGATAAAAGCAGTTTTCCAGTAGACCCTTTCTATATCAAAACTCCAATCTCAAATTAACAACTTCAGTAGGTCTGTGAATACTACAACAGTTGATCTTTTCTCCCCTCAAATATTAGGAAATAATAGAGAACAAAAAGCACTTTTAAGTCAAAATCACCCTAATCTAGAATGAAATTCTGTAGAGCCCCTAATCAATAACTATGAATCATCATAATAATCTATGCAATAACTTAAATATTCCACATCAACAAAATAATAATGGTACCCTAATCGCATAACTACAAAATATCAAAATTTCAAGCAATCTATTAAATCATGATATCAGATCAAGTTTAACTAAATCAGGAAAAAATACAAAACTTGTAGATGTATAGAATCGTTAGAACTGACAAAAAGTTCAAAAATATATCATATTTAGTAAAAGAATCTAAACAAGAATGCCAAAATATGAAAAAATAACATATGCAAATTGTTTTCTGGATGATTTAGATCAGCCAATTAAAATGTAGCTGAGAAATTGACATGTATAATGTAATTAATTATTATTTTTCAGGAGGGAAATAACTCTACTTACTATAGAGATCTGAGCACATAGACATCGACCCATATGCGTTTCATTACTGCAAAAAGATTTGTGACAACTGAACGAGGGATTGTAAAGATTATAGTCACTGGATTCAAAAAGATGCACAAGGTAGATGCAATAAATGAATCGGTGACTAAATCTGTTGAAGACTCGAATCAAAATTTGAAGAAACAAGAGAAAAAATCGATTGAAAAGCCTACACGATGAAGAAAGAGAAAATAACTATAGAGTTGCCGGATACTGCTTCACTTCAAGAATCAAAGGAATAAGAGGAAAAACCGATTGAAAAATCACAAGGAAGAAGAACGAGGACTACATTCAAATTTCAAGTGATGATGATGATCAACCGTTGGCCAAGGTTATCTCCGCAAGCAAGACGAAGATGAAGATCAAACAAGAAAAGTAATGTGAAATCACATCTACATATTTAGCATATTATCATTTCATACTTGCAAAAACTTGATTGCATATGATATTTTGGTGCGCAATAGTTTTTTGGGGTAGATTCATATTTCATTTTAGTCCATTCCATATTTTAGGCTTCTTTTGCATCTCATGATTCTTTTCCACGTGACTCTTTTATATATTGCCTTGCATATGATATTCTTAATCATGATAATGTATTTTCATTTCTTTGTGTACTAATTTTGCTTTTTTTTAAAAAAAAAATTATTTGTTTTTCCGTGAGCCATTATTTTTTTTTAAAAATTATAAACTTATAAAATCTATAGATTCAACGTGCAACGCACATTACACATGCTAGTACACCTAAGTATGTGATAAGCTTATCTTTAGCTATTACTCCTATGCTCTCTTATTAAGTTTACAGTATCTTACACACTCGGATTAAAGGTGTAATGTGGATGATAATAGGCTGTAGAGGAATAAGGATGGTCATCTAAGATCAACTCAAGAAATTGAACATATGTTCTAAGATTTTGGCCGAAGGGCCGAATGCTTACGCTTAGAGAATTAATTCATGGAGACTTCATTTGTAGATCAATTCAAGATGTTTCAACTTTAGAGGATATATATCTAAGAGATAATAGCTTCGAATTGAAAAGGTTGTACATGAGCCGAACGTGTGCATGGCACACAAAGTGAATTATTCTTCGAAGCTCATTTACACAACAAAGTCGAATGGCTATGTCTAGAAAAATAATTTATGGCTCAAGTGTTTTGTCATCAAACTGGAATTGGATGATATGAATGAGTAACTAGGACATCATCTACCAATTGGTATAAGTTGGACACTCTGAATTGAAGTGAGGTATGAGTGATAAAGTGTTCTTCATCAAGGTTCGACCGAAGTTACAAACTGAGACAAGCTGATTTGAGAATTTATATCTTATGCATATGAACTTTGATTGGAATGAAAGTCTGGATTTAAGTAGTTAAGACAGAGATCTATATCGTATATTTATTTCATGATTTTAGATAAGCAGCATTGTGAGATATCGAATGATCTTTGAAGGTGGAAAATCTGGACACGAGGAATTTAACAGATTCGGCACTCGGACTTCAAACTAGGATATCTCACTCGTTACTTAACCAGTTGAAATGGTTTTTATATCAAAATAAAGTTCAGACAGCAAACTACAGCTTTTATTTTATACCTAAATGAATTCAGACACGGGAAGGCTTTCGAAATCGAAGATCAAAACTGTTGCAGAGGCAGTTTTTCCCAAAAACGAGTTTCTAGACATGTTAACTTCAAATCATCACAGTATTCGCATACGAACTTGGTTTTGGGCATATGATACGGCTATGGAAACCTGAGACAATGTAATTTAACATGGTGGAAGATTTGAACCTATATCTTTAAAATAATTTCCAGAATTAAACTCGGAAGTTCGCTGAATTTTACAGATTTTACAGATTAACATACCAACTTCAAAACGACGCTACGAGTGCATACAAACTCGGATTGAGGTAATTCAAAAGGCTATGGAATCCAGGAACGTAATCTAAAACCTTCATTTAAGACTCAAAATGAGATAAAGTCGGGAGAGGGTTCAAAATCGCTGATCAAAACTGAGCAGAATACGCATACTAATTGTTCGATAAAATGTTTACTTAAAAAACGTGAGGAAATCATACGGGTTCGACTCCAACATATCTTGAAGCACGATTTGAGCATGAAAACGTGATGGATACATGAAGACCAGGCTTATACAGAGGCTGGACGAGTTCTAACTCAAGGATTCATGGAGGGATTTCAACAATTAATACATAGATGATCTTCACTTTCTACGTAGAGCACAAATATAGAAGAATCGGACACATGCATCAACTTCTCTCTCTAAGACTGAATCTATATCATCTTTATCTAATTCGAATCCTCATCTACTACATGAAATCAGCCTTAATTCGGTAAGGAGAGAAGAATTTACCGAATAAAAGAGGAAGAAATCCGAGTGTTGTACTCCGGCGAAGAAGTCGACCTCTTCATGTCCTACTTGCAGCAGCTTGATGATGGATTGGACTTCATATTTCGTGATCTACAGGTTTGATTATGTGGGGGTACACGGTTTGAGGATGATCGGAGAAGGAACGAAGCTCCGGCACGGCGGAGAAGATGACCTTCAGCGGCGGCGATGGAGTTTGGGGGAGGAGGATGATGGCTGTATGTGCAGAGCCTCTCTCTCTCTTATTCTAGTGAGAGAAAGAAGAGTGGGGAATGAGGTGGAAGGTGGGGGTGGACTCTTATCTATAGCGATGATGATGTGCCCTCACCCTCCCTCACACTCGACACACGCGCACACACCCATATGTGCACATACTTGTGCACATCATTGTGATTTCTCCCACTAATTATTCTACTTAATTAGTGTATCATACTATATGCTATAATTTCTATAATTAAATATGTGACACTAAGATAATATATATGTGTGTCACATTCGGTCCCCGAATAATAATACAAAAAGTAGATGATAACATCTAGTGTAGGATCTCTACACAATATTTAATATAAGTGATATATCATCACTATGTATATGCTAATACACATACTAATATAATTACATTCATCAAACAATCATCCCACAATTAATAGTTAAGCATCGATATTGAATTAATAAAATAAAAAATAACTCATGCTCGTAAATCATGCTTCTTCGAGTATACAACTCGACTATCAATCATACTGGAATTAAGTTCCGAATCTCATCTCGTATCTTAACTTTGCACTTCGTGCATTATAACTCGAGCTCGTTCCGGAATAATATAATATAAGCTTCTATAATTAGATTATTTCCGGAATAATGAACTATAGCATTCTCATGCTAACTTAATCATAAGCTAAGTTGTATTTCAAATAGCTAATAACATAGCTCGAGAATAATTTATTAAGCCAATCCATTCTCCAATAGCTAATAAATAGCTATGTAATTTTATTTATAAAATTCGATATGATCGATTTTCTAGAACGGATTTTTATGGCTATTACATTATCTATAATATATAGTACCGGACACTTATTTACATAACCATAACACGAATTAATATGCAAATCATATGACAAAATATTTATTTCTAAAACAGGAAGAAATTGTTAATAATACAAGCATAAAGTATGCTATTCAGTATATCAACCCCAACATTTGCTTGATGTTTATCGACTGAGATGCAGAGGTATATATAGCCCTCTAAGCAACGGAAAGATAACAACCGCGGAGATAAACTCTTAACGGAAAATCAGAAATCCTACCCACTAAATAAGATATGATACACTAACTAGGAAATAGAAATTGTTGGAGTTAATTATATTAACTCTAAATAAATTCTTTATTTTTGTTTTGTTCTTTCTTTACTATTTTGGTTGTAGATAGTAACATGGGAAGAGATAGGGAGTTTGTTGAGAACTATCCTATTTTGAAGGAAATTTAATTCTGCTAGAGTCTTCAGTCGTGGAGTGATGGAGTAGAGAGAAGAAACTGCCTTGCGTAAATCACCCACGTCTCCACTTTGTTGATGGTTTTGCATGCAATCCATAAGAAGACTTCAACATCTTAGAGATAAGGCGCGCGATTCATAGAGAGAATATCCGAGAGGGAAGAGAAGAGAAGAAGTTAGATTTGATTGTCTTCACTCAGAGTGTTTTAGTAGCATTTCTTATAGCATTTATTTAAGTTCATGTTTTCCATTCTGTGAGGAAAGCGTCACTTTTTGTAACTCTCAGTTTTTCTATCTTCAGTTAAACTTAACTCTCAGTTTTTCCATCTTCGGTTAAACTTTGCTGGAGATTGTTTTTGTAATTCACATTCATAGTGGATTGTTTTCGCCATGAGGCATCCACAAGTTATTTGAAATAACTTGTGGAAAATTTTCATTCTAGAGTTGTTTTAATTTCCGCTGCAAAACTCTTTTTTATTTTGGCGTGCAACACTTACAGGAATAACAAATAACAATCTAAGACTTGGTCTAATGATGAGCTGGCAATATAATCATCAATCTTCAACGAAATGCAGAAGGTGATCCGGATTGTGAATATATTTTGGTTGAGAAGTAAACAGTTACTCCTATGTGCGACACAAAGCCAAATACTAACTAACTAAAACGTAAAGCGTGCGACTTCTACTCCTGCTTTATCTCCTTCATCTTTCATTTTTTTTATCATAGCATGAAACACAACTCTTGATGGAAAAGTATGTTGATCGTGTCCATCTTGTGAATAATGCGACGACTAAAAGTCAAAGAAAATGTCGGCCAACTAAAATTCTCCATGAATGCACAGCTTTTTCCAGCCTTGCATGTACTTTTTCCTCACCTTCACAGTATGGCAGTCCACTATGTGTTTTGTTTTTGTTAGAAAATGGAAAGTGTTTATGAGTATTTAGGATGTAGAGAGTAATGGTAATGAAGTGGTGTAGAAGGAAACTTAGTATTTTAGGGAGTGTAGTGTGTGGAATGTAGAAGGAATGTAGAGTGAAGCATTTCTCCAAAATACTTTGATAGTATTGCTAGAATGATTTTAGATTTGGTTGGTTTTACAAATGGATCCTCACACCTCTATTTATAGGTGCGGATGGATCTTTCTAGATCCCCTTTACATACTATGAATCTAGAATTCTCTACAAGAATCCCTATGGGAATTGTCTAGATTCTACATCTTAAAAATCTTAACCTAGAATATTCTAGAATATTTTAGAAGATTATAGATAAATGCATCACTTCTTCAATACTCCTCCTTGATGCATTTGTCGGTGACTTCAAGCATTCTTCGTAGAAACTGGAATCTGTCCCTCGGTAGTGCCTTGGTGAAGATGTCTACTAGTTGTTCCTCTGTTGGACAATACTTCATCTCGACGAGTCCCTTTGCTTCAGCATCTCTCAAGAAGTGATACTTGATATCGATGTGTTTGGTGCAATTGTGCTGAACTGGATTCTTAGCTATTGCGATGGCTGACTTGTTATCGCATTAGATCTCTGTAGCTAAGTCTTGCAGTTCTCCCATGTTTGCTAGTATTCTTCTAAGCCATATAGCTTGACATGCTGCTTCGGCTGCTGCAACATACTCGGCTTCTACTGTTGATAGTGCAATGGAGTCTTGCTTCTTCGATCCCCAAGAGAAAATTCCCAAGCCAAGCTTGAAGGCGTAGCCTGATGTGCTTTTCATATCATTTTGAGATCCAGCCCAATCATTGTCGCTATATCCAATGAGTTGTGAGTTGAAATTTAGTTTGTACCAAATGCCGTAGTTAAGTGTTCCTTGCAGGTATCTAAAAAGTCTCTTTGCTGCTCCATAGTGAGTCTCCTTCGGACTTTCCATGAATCTGGATAGAAGGCTTGTTGCATACTTGATGTCTGGCCTTGTTGTCGTTAAGTATACTAGACTCCCAATCAAACTTCTGTAGTTGGTAGCATCCGCCGGTTTGGATCCATCTTCTTTCTTCAACTTCTTGTTTGGAACGAGAGGTGTGACCACTGGCTTGCAGTCTTGTATCTTGAACTTCTTCAGCATATCTTCGATATACTTCCTCTGTGATAGGAAGGTGCCTTCTCCCTCTTGACTTATCTCCATTTCGAGGAAATAGTGCATTAATCCCAAGTCCGTCATCTCAAAGGTGTTCATCATGTCTCTCTTGAAATCCTCGATTAGTTTTGTTACTCCCTATGACAATTAAGTTATCGACATAGAGAGAGACAATGAGAATGTCACTTTTACCTTGAAATTTGATGTATAAAGTAGGTTCGTTCTTGCTCCTCCAAAAACCATGACTGGTAAAGTACCCGTCTATTTTGCTATACCATGCCCGTGGCACTTGTTTGAGCCCACAGAGTGCTTTCTTGAGGCGAAGAACTTTGCCCTCTTGTTTTGTGAATCCTTCTGGCTACTCCACATATATCTTGTCTATCAGATCTCCATTGAGAAAGGCTGATTTGACGTCGAGTTGGTAGATTTTCCATTTCTTCTGAGCTACAAGAGCTATGAATGCTCGAATTGTGTCCATCCAGGCAACTGGACTGAACATTTCTGTGTAGTTGACTCCTGGTACTTGAGCATATCCCTTTGCGACAAGTCTCGCCTTATGCTTTTGGATCGAACTGTCAGGATTCAGCTTTATCTTGAACACCCATTTGACCCCAATGACTTCCTTGTCACTTGGAAGGTCCACCAACTCCCAAGTATCATTTTTTTCGATCATTTTTATCTCCTCCTCCATTGCTTTAATCCAAACTTTCTCTTTGGATGCTTCTGCGTAGTTATGTGGCTCCAAAGAACAAAAGTTGTATGTTTCTTAAATATCGGTAGATTCATATAAGTCGGCTATAGTTCTTACCCGACGAGGGTAGCGATTCTAGTGAGGAGTCGCAATCTCTTGACGTATCGACTTCTCATGAGGCTCTTGGTGTAGATCTGGGGCTTTATTGATCTTGTTCCTCTAGTCTTGGAGTTTCTTCGAGGTGTGTCGTTATTGTCCTCCTTTCGACACTTTCTTTCTCCCAATTCCAGGAAGCTTGTTCATCGATCTCTACATCTCGACTTGTCATGAGTTTCTTTATCTCGAGATTGTAGATTCGATATCCTTTAGATTTAGAGCTGTAGCCGAGAAAGATGCCTTCTCTGTCTTGTCTTCTAATTTGTGTCTTTTGGAGGGAATGTGGATGTAGTAGATACTTCTGAAGACCCTTAAATGTTTGGCCGAAGGCTTTTGTCTTGACCACGCTTCAATTAGCGTCTTGTTTAGCACGATATTTGTTGGACATCGGTTGAGCAGATAGACTGATGCATAGACTGCATCCACCCAGAACTTCTTTGGCAATGCTTTTCTGATAGCATGGATCTCGCCATCTCCATGACTGTCCGGTTCTTTCTTTTTGACACTTCATTTTGTTGTGGAGTGTAGGCCACAGTTAGTTGATGCTCAACACCTTCATCTTCACAGAACTTGTCGAACTCTTTTGAGTTGTACTCGGTACCTCGATCACTTCTTAGCTTCTTGATTTTATGACCACTTTGTTTCTCCACGAAGTTCTTGAATCTCTTGAAGATTCCAAAGACTTCTGACTGCTCTCGGAGAAAATATACCCAAGTCATTCTAGAATAATCATCAATGAAGAGGATGAAGTACCTGTTTTGATTTAGTGAAGGTGTCTTCATGGGCCCGCAAACGTTGGTGTGGACAAGCTCCAATATCTCCTTGGCTCGCCATGTCTTCTTTGTTGGAAATGGTTGTCGGCGTTGCTTCCCATACATACATCCTTTGCAGACACCATCCATTTCATTTAGAAGAGGCATATCTCTCATCATATTCTTATGATGAAGTAGCCTCAGCGCATATAGGTTGAAATGCCCAAATCTTCGATGCCATAGGCTTGTATTATCCATTTGGGCTAGCATCACCTTTTGTGGATATTGCCATACTATGGGAAAATTTCTATTATTTCCCATTTTTACTTCTGCAATATCTTGATTATTTTTCATGTCGTAAATTCGACACGAATTTTTCTCAAAATGGAGGGCATATCCATTTTCCATCATCTGGCCAACGCTTAATAGATTTTGTGCAAGATGCGGAATGAGGAGAACATCTTTAATGCATCACGTACCTTTCTTTGTTTCTATGGCGATGGTACCTTTCCCTTTCATCTCTATAAGCTCTCCATTTCCCATCTTGACTTTTGACTTGATAGAAGTGTCTAGATCATGGAAGATAGTTTCGTTGGATGTCATGTGGTTGCTGCATCCGCTGTCGATGAACCATTCTTCTTCTTTTGCTTCCGTTGCAGAGTGGCTAGCGTAGAATAGACACTCCTTTTCCCGTTGATTTTCAGAGTAGTTCGCCTTCCTTCTGTTTCTGCAATCTTTTTCTTCATGCCCGAACGTCTTGTAGTTTTTGCATTGCGGCTTTCCTCGATGGAAGCAATCCTTCTCCAAGTAGTTTGTTTTCTTGCACGTGCTGCATGGTGGAAACTTCCATCTTCTCTCCATGTTGTTGGAGCTTCCTTCTTTGTTGTGATTTTGAAAGTTCCAGCCATTTTTTAAATTATTTTTCGTGACGTTGAGCTTGGATTGAAAAGCGCTTTCAAGTGAGCTTTCATGGCGCCTACTCAGTCTTTGCTCGTGTGCTTCTAGAGACCCCATCAATTCAGCGACGGACATCGTTGATAGATCCTTCGATTCTTCAATGGCGGCTACTATTGGGTCATAATTCTATGTGAGAGTGGTTACGACTTTTTGGATAACTCTCTCATCGGAGATATTCTCCAAATGATTTCATTTGATTGATTATTTTCATAATTCTAGAGAAATAATCTTTTGCAATCTCGGAGTCTTTCATCTTCAAATTTTCAAGCTCCCTTCTTAAGGATTGTAGTTTAATCATACATACCTTGGCACTCCCTTGGAACTCCTCCTTAAGGATATTCCAAGCTTCTTTTGCAGTAGTAGCCTGAATAATTCTTGAAAGAATAGTATCGACAACAGACTGTTGAAGAAGATAAAGGGCCTTAGTATTTTGTTGCTTTAACGCCTTACGTACCTCAGGAGCTGATGTCTTGTCAGTTTCTCCTTCCGGCATGGTGACGCCTTCTTCAACAATATCCCAGAGATCATAAGACTCTAGGCCAATAGTCATTACTTCAATAGTCATTGATACTGAGAAGCTTGATGATGCCATAACGCCCGTTAATGATCGAACAGGCTCTTATGCCACTTGTTAGAAAATGGGAAGTGTTTATGAGTATTTAGGATGTAGAGAGTAATGATAGTGAAGTGGTGCAGAAGGAAACTTAGTATTTTAGAGAGTGTAGTGTGTGGAATAGTGTGTGGAATGTAGAAGGAATTTAGAGTGGAGCACTTCTCCAAAATGCTTTGATAGTATTGCTAGAATGATTTTAGATTTGGTTGGTTTTACAAATGGATCCTCACACCTCTATTTATAGGTGTGGATGGATCTTTCGAGATCCCCTTTACATACTATGAATCTAGAATTCTCTACAAGAATCCCTATGGGAATTGTCTAGATTCTACATCTAAAAAACCTTAACCTAGAATATGGTAGAATATTTTAGAAGATTATAGATAAATGTATCACTTCTTCAGTTTTCTCATGGAGTGAATGATTAGATATAATGCATACCGTACTTTGTTGTCACAAAAAAAACAACAATGCCTTTGTTCGGGTTTTCCCAAAAGTCTCTAAGCAGATTATTAATCCAAACCCCCTCACATTTAGCATGAGACATAGCTCTATATTTTGCTTCTACAGAAGAACGTACGAAATACCACATTCTGAAGACCGAAAGGTTGTTTATTGATTTACAATGGTTTAGTACTTTGGGCCCTGATGTGTTTGCTGCTGGTTTTTCTAGCACAAAGAAATATAAGGAAATAGAATAGTCTGATCATGATGAGTGAGAGTATCTCATCTGAGAGTCTTGATTACATGGTAGATGATGAATCCATAGATGTCTAGACTTGGAGCTGCTACTCAAGTACTTATTGTTGTCTCTTGATACTTTGGCATTTTTCAATCAAAAAAGGGGATTAGTATTAGTTTGTGTTTTAGATAATTCAGTTTCAGATTCTGTTTCCATTATTAATCTTTTACTCAGGGAACTGCTAAACATCTACTGAAGCTAGTTTGCTGATTTGCAAGCAGAGGTCAGGGTTTATGTGATTTTGATGTTAGAGTTTTTTAGGATAATTGTGTTTCAAATTCTATCTCAGTGATAACTGTTAAATGAGGGGGAGTTCGTGAGCAATTGTTGAAGTTTTCACTTGTTCGTGAGTAGCTGCTGGAGTTCTTGCTTACTCTTGCTTCATATTCTTGAAGGTATATGGAATTCTGATTCTATGCTCTTGATTTATGAGTTTGCTGCTGGGAAGTGATATGTTTAAGAAGACATAAGCATATTGTGTTTATGCTTAAGTGTGAGTCTGGTTTGTAAGGTGATCAGCGTATGAGGTCTTTAGTAAATAGTTCCGTCAGCGTATGGATGTTTAGTGTATAGTTCTTCGGCCTATATAACATTTCTGGTGTGCTCAGTTTATTAGTGTATCAGCGTATGAATTCATCAATGTATGAGTTTCTCAGTATATGAGTTTATCAGCATATGAGTTCGATCAGTGCATGGTCTTTCAATTTGTTCTACATTGCTGAAATTAACAGGGGCGGGGCTAGCGGGGGCCCTGTGCGGAGTCTTAAAGTTAGGCCTACTATTCATGCTTATTACTAATAAAAAAACAATATGTTTTATTAGATTATAATAAGACCACAACAAAAATGTCTAGTAGTGACACAATGTTAGTCACATCTTGAGAGGGGTCACAAAATTTGCTACATCTTTAGTGTAGCAAAATTTAGTTACACACACACATGCATCTATAATATTCTATGACAAATAAAAATGTAAGTAAATTAGTTACATTTAGAAATGTATAAAATTTTGTGACATCTTTACATGTCATTAAATTTTGCTACACCTTAAATTATCACAAAATATTTTTGTTACATACGTAGATGTCACAATCTCTATATGGCACAAACACTTATATGAATAAGAATTGTCTCATATCGAAAAACTATAAGAAAAAAAGACATGCATTTTATGAGGAGTATCAATAAGCAATATCAAGAACTAATTCCTCCAAGTGAGGATAGGAGTAGAAGATTGGAAATTGAAGAAGAAATCACACACATGCATACATGAATATGAAGAGATTTTCTATATACTCCACTAGCTGAATACTCCTAAATTTAGTTATGTGAAACATGAACCTAATTAGCGGAAGAGGGTTTTCATTATTAATAAAAAAAATATTTTAAGAAATAATTATAAATAAATTGTCAAAAAATAGCTATACTTTTTTATGTCACAAAATTAGTTACATCTTTGAATGTTACTAAATTTAGTGACATCTCTTTAGTTTTTTGACACGCATATTAGTTACTCAACTATATATGTCACAATTTTACTTAGTTACAATTATAAGTGTCACAATCTTCCAAAATTATATCACTATTGGAACATTTGTTGTAGTGTAACTTTTATTTTATTAATTTTTATGTTGTAAAAATTAAAATTAAAAAAAAAACTAAAAGAGTTTGAAGCTCACACTACAAGAATACTGTTCATCGCAGCCGGAGATCTTTCCTTGTTTTGTCCATCGCGAATCCGTCGGCGATGAATAGTATTCTTGTAGTGTCAATTACAAGTTTAACTTAAAATAACACGTTTGTTTTCAAAGTGTCTATAAATTAATCTTTTTGCGATCTAGCATTACATCAATTATTTGATAAGACTATGATTTATTTTCTCATCACATTACACGATAATATATGTATATAACAAAACTAAATGAGATTGCTCAGCCTATCTGTAACCAGATAAATTCACAACACTTTTGACAAAATAAAGCATATAAGTCTATTCAATCCTGCTTATAATATATTTGTTGTTAGCATGATATTAATTATGAAATAGCAAGTTATTTATTAAATGGAGAGAAAATGAATTGTACATGTACTATAAAGAAAAAAGATGCAGCCTAACGCTAGGGGGTTAAGTTTCAGGACCTTTGGTCCCGAGTTCGAGTCCTCCATGACACGGTCGTTAAATTTCAGTTAATATTGTTCAAAAAAAATTGGCACTACAAAACCACAAAAGAACAAAATATAAGAAAAAAGCATATTATATACAGAGGAGAAATACATTCAAAATGTTACACTAGGAAAATTAAATGAAATAAACGGGGGGAAAAAAAAAATATAGGCCTCACAGCTCATAAAATAAATTAGGCCCTACTACCATAAAAGAAAAAAGAAATAAAGGAAAATTGGGCCCTACATTTCTGTGCTCAAGAAGGATCGAACCGCGTGTATTTATGACATAAACCTAGCAGTTTACCAACTCCGCTACATTGAACAATTGATTAGCATCTAGTAGAATATATATGTATCAGTATTATATATGAACCCAAAAATTTGGGGCCCATTTTTCGGGGGGCCTGTGCGGCCGATCACCTTGCACACCCCGTAGAACCGCCCCTGCAGTGAAATATTTTCAGAGTAGTATTTTTTTTTGTTTGTTATAATGCGTGTGGCGTATCACTAAGGGGGTCTTAGCTAATTTTTATGGAGTTTTTAGTTGATGGATATCAAGCAAGGGGAGCTTTTCTAAGTTAATTATGCCTAAGTATGGTTTAATGATTTGGAGGTTGTCTACATAAATGCCAAAAGTGCCAAAAGGGGGAGACTGTTAGTGTACAAAATACATTATATTTGTCAGTAGCGACTCTAGGATTTATAATTCGGGGGTGCGAAAAAATAATTAATCTTCCACGATATTTCATTCCTTAATAGCGATAACATTGTCATCAAAAACTCGTAGAAACACATCTCTTAATAAGCAAAAATACTAGATGATAAAGTTACATGTCTATTTGTTTCAACAAGTTTTATTGAAAGATAACTAATATCGGGAAAATTTTCAAACCTCATAGTCTTTTTTCATATTTTTCATGAATATATCTTCTCATTAAAACCTATTCTAATTATTTAAAATAAATATATATGTATATATATATATAACTAGTAAAAAGAAAAATGGGGTACAGCTGTACCCCCATTGCACCACATTGGAGTCGCCACTGATATTTGTATTGTCTTATGTAAGACAAGTTAGGATCTCAGAATGCCTTATTCTCTAAAGATCTGCTGCGTGTATGGTGTTACACAAGTTGTTATACTTTTGCATCTTATGAGTGCCAGCCCATAGACTGTTGTGCATGGTTATCTGCATGTAAGATTTCCTAATCCATTACGTTTGTGGTGAAGGACATAGTGCATTCGTGAGATTTAATTAATGCTGATGGTATGCTTCACAAATATGCATATCTTGAAGTTATCAGTTGCTTTCTCCATCTCTTCCATATACTATGAAGACTTTCGGTTTCCTATGTAAGCCTTCATTTTTGTGATTTTCCAAGAGAAAGCCACCATTTTTCTCGAATAATTT
>CM038116.1:35138815-35289313 GCA_001642375.2 Mentha longifolia
TTTGTCAGTTGTTTGGTTGTTTAATTCGAGTGCAAAATAAGATTCCAAATATACATCTAAATTTGTATTTCAAACTGAGACGACCACAAAACTCTATCATCATATCACCACCATAAATCAAAATAGAGTACAACCCCATAAATCACAACCTTCTACAAAGGACCAACATTTTTCATCATATCACCGCACAGTTTTTAGTATGCAATTGAAGCCATATCAGCAACTCAAAGGCAAATGAATAATTCTACCAAAATTGTCTTTACATAGAGCAACATATCCACAACATCCAATGTTTGGACTTGGAGATTAATTACCATTAATTGCAAATATAAAGTTAGGTGTTTAACACTGGATTGCGGAGCTGCTAACCAAAACTTGAATCAGACAATGTAAGATATACCTTTTTGAATGCTTTTTTTTTTTACCAAAAAAGCCTTAGACGAATATTTAGACCATGGAGCATTAGCGCGATTTGATGGAGCCAATGATGTTGCACATGAACGACTTGACACGAGCGACCTACAAGACCATCAAGATGCATAGTTAAATAAATATTCGACCTGGTGTGCAAAATCAGAAATAATTGAAAGGTTACGTATTTATAGGCAAATTTTAAAGCTCGTGTGCAAAACCAGAATTTGATGAAAAGTTGTGTATTTTGGAGCAATTATCCCTTTTATTTAACCTAATGAAACTACTTATACAAGTTTCTTTGTCCTTGTCATTCTGATTTATTAATGATGGAAAGGAGTATTTCATAATGATGAAAGAGGGATGTGTGACTCAAGCTAATAATGAGTAGTATATTCACAATGTGAAAATTCTTGGCTTGTATGGAAGGTTTAAAGAGTCCTATCAAGAACCAATGAATTCTAGAATTTGGGGTACACTTTTATTATGATTGAGGTCATAGCTAAGATTTTATTAAATATGAACAAGGAAACAACAGTTATGATGTGATGCTTTCCAATTTGTTTGCTAGATTCGGAAGGAGGTAATTGTGGAAGCATCTAAGGGTTAATGCTGCCGGAGTGACGGGAAAAATGGCCGGAAGCAATTGGATCAATTTCTTAAATCATTTAAGTATCAAAATTATTGTAGGAATGGAAACTAATGGAAGAAAGCTGTCAGCTTATAATTGAATTTTAGTTCTGGCAAGTCTACTTGGTGATATCTTAATGTTTAATTTCCTGAATGATTCTTCACTGACTTGTAGAGTTTCGTTGCCCATATATGATATGCAAATTAATTTATCAAGAAATCTGCAATGCTCATCTACAGGTACTATTCTTAGAGGCAAAATGGTGAAAATTAGTCTAATTCAAGAATTCAAAAATTAGTCTCATTCAACCTATATGAAATAGTGGAATGGCAACCTAGAATCTGAGCTTTATAAGATTTCAACATCAAATAGGCATGCATAAATCCAATTCAAAAGAAAGACTAATTATTGGGTGCCTCAACTTACATCAGCACCATTTGCATGCTAGTCCAAGAAAGTAGATAGTATGTGATAAGTTGTCCAGTCTAGAAGCTTAAAAAAAATAAAAAATCAATAATATTTGTGCAAAATAGAAAAATAACTACCTATGTGCATCGAAAGGTTTTTCATCAAACTCGTATGATATTCTTGTGGATTTTAATATTTTGCGGTCATCTTCCATACAAAATGTCCAAAACACTATGTAGTACTACTGCAGCGCTCCCACTAATTATAATTTACTTAGTTTCTTTAAGGATCACAATAATAGCTCAATTAGGACACGTATAACACATGTACCTATGTAGTAGATTGTACAAGCAGTTCATCAAGTTATGTTTAAACCCAAGTCCAACAGTTGCAACATTCATATCTAAGTATATGTTAATATGTCAAAATATTAAAAAAAAATCAATTTACATTATTCAATTTTGTTTTTACAGTTGAGGAATTGGAGGACAAAATTACAAATCTAGAGCTCGAGAGATACCGGACCATACTCATCTACATCTCAGTTATAATATAAATCGTTAGTCTATGCTTCACCCCTTTTCAGGAGCTTATACATTTTCTGTGAGCAACCTTTATTCATGTAGACTAAGTTATAAGCTATCTTTCCTAGAGATGAATTGAGAACTCAAGATGAAAATGATTATACAAGAAACTATTTATGGCTACGATTACCTCAAATAAGCTTGTTGTGTCACAATTCAAAACCACAGCTACAAATGTGTATCTCGAAGTACACCAAGAATAATATACATGTCCAATTGTTCCAACTCAGTAATCAAATATTATCAGCAGCATAAATAAATAAACTTCTATACAGTATCAAGTTGTCATGATCTAATCTAACCAACTCATATGCTATCATGAATTACAAATGAGGTCTCAATACAACCAACATATTTCAATCAAAGTTATAAGCAACCAAAAGGAGAGATGAAAAAGATTTAGCAAGAAAGTATTTATCATTATGATTACCTCAAATAAGATCCATAGCTCAAAATGCCTGCATCTCGAAGTACTCCAAGCATAATAAACTCGTCAATGGTTTCCAACTCAGTGATAGAATGGACGTGCTTATCTTAACTGTGGTTCAGCTTATGCATGGCAAAAGGGGTTTATTGGATGGAATGGTTTTAGCTCCTGTCTTTTCAGACAATAAAAGGAAAAAGGAAAAAGATTGAAAAGTTAAGAATTCCATTGAGTTTCCTTTACTTAATCGAACAACCAAAATTTCAGTTATTTCATCTATATCCAATGATGATCTTTCAAATTGGTCAAGACTCTTCAGTTTATGGCCGCTTCTCTATGGTACCTCGGCTTAATTAAAAACTTTTGTGCAATATCAAGATGACATGATTTAACTCTAACGAGCTCATATGATATAATGAGGTCTCAATACCATAGCCAAAGTTCCTAATCATATGCAGAAACACTACCAACTACCCAACTTTCTTCTTCATTCTTAAAAGAAAAACAAAGCCGGACTTGATGAGTTGCATTATCTATAGAGTAATTGTTACCGAGCATCACTCATACATACACATCTAATTGATATAGATGCTTCATATCAGAAATCAAAAAAATGATGCACAAAAAGGTACCAGTTTTAGAAGTAAAGTAATAACTAACCGAAGCAACAACAAAGTTGAAAGTTTTCTAGCAAACAACCTCGACGGAGCACATGCACGCAGACCGTGAGGGTGTTGTTCGAAATGAACTGGAGACCGAAAACATCTCCCGTTAATAACAATCATCAATTTAGGCAACAGACTACATTACCGCGATGTAAGAATTTTACCTTGGTTCTTTATTTCAATTCTGCAGTCGCGCACCAAAAGTTCGACCTAAATTCTCAAAGAATAAAGCCTATGTTCCGAAAGCAAACACAAGTCATCAATTGAAATTACCAAAGATGTATTATCAGTTCTTCCAGCAACTAAAAGTAAGAAAACATAAAAAAAAGTCAAAGCTAAAAGCAAAGAATAAGTCTGGGCTAATCTCAAAGTAATAAACTCATTCCATAAACCTCAAAACAGGAACTATAACCAAATGAACATAGACACATAACTATTTTAAACGGTTCCAAGAGCGCAAAACAATGAAAACGAAGTATAACAACAAAAATAAAAGTCAGAATAAATTTAAACGCAACATTGGGATAGAAAATAGGGCTTTAAGATGCTGGGTAGAAAAGCTACAAGAAATAACAATACCAAATAACAAAAAAGGAAACAAATCAAAACATAAGCAAAGTAGAAGGGCCAAAATTTCTTCTTGTTCGAAACACCAACCATTAATGGTGATCGGACAAGAGACAGTGATGGGGCGTATGTGAGTGGTTGGTAATGATAGATTTTTTTCTAGCGGAAGAATGAATAAGCAGGGAATTTAGACAAGTGAAAACAAAGGGAAAAGAAATCAAAAGTTACTTATATTGTTGTAATTTCTCTTAAGCAAACAATACATCTCCTCCTGAATTCTCTCACAAATCCAACCTCTCTCCAAGTAGAGAAATCATAAATGTTGCATACAAACAACTGATTAAACTCGGGAAAATAAACAATAGCAACAGCAACAAGGGATGTAGGAAGATATTGAACTCTTTGCACAGAAAAAATCAAAGAAGCTGCACATTAATTATAAGATTCACTCAAGTCCCATGCCTCAATCCAATTTTTATCAAGACATAGAGAGCTCAATAAGAAAATGCAAATTTAAATTAAGTGCACAGCTGGAGCAACGGAAAAAAAAAAATATGCAAGGAATATTTAGTTGAAAGCAAATATCATTTATCTGAAGTGTGCAAATGAACAAATGAACTGAGAATTTACTGAATCAATCAAACAAATAATAAAACATGAACATATGGAAGCACAAAATGGACTATTATGGGAAGAAAGTGAAGTATCGACTCACCAAAGCTGCAAAAGAAAGTTAAACAACCTTGGGGGAGCATATGTAGATGTAGCCACACTGTGAAGGAAACGATCAAAACTAATTAGACACCGAATGGAAAAATATCCCAATAAGACAAAGTAATGAAACCTTAAGAATACCAAATTGTCAAACAGCACTTCTCATTTTGATAAAATTAACGCACTAAAAGAAAACCAAAATGACACAGAACTATGAAAACCGAAAACCAAAAATAAGGCACCCACACAAATATGCCTAAATACATAAACCACATTACATCCCTAAACACAATACACTTTACATCCCTAACACTCCCTCCTTAATTCCCATACAAAAAGCAAATGTGTCAAATAGGATGTGATGGAGGGAGTAGATATAAAGAGCAAAGGGAAAGAAAAAGAAAAAGAGAGCATCAAAATTCGAACCATAATGGTGCCAGCAGCTGCTGTGGCAAGTTCCCCTGCAAAAAAAAAAAAGCCAAATAAACATATTTTATTCGTTTGGCTTCTTTTTATATATATTTGCTAACATCAATCAGAATGTGAGGGCAAGACTTATAAATGTCATAATTTGGCAGCTGAGAAGAACACCTGGTAAAGGGCATGTACTAAAACTGAATTCTTGTATCTAGTAAGTATTCTGGGGAGAGAAAGATGAGAAAATGCTAGAGAAATAATTCTAATTGCTAGGTTCTCCAGTTGAATACGAGAATAGAAAGCTTCAAATAATTACGAAAATTTTGTCATCAAAGGCCAAGATACAGGATTGTTTGCTCTATACAAGGGAACAAGCGACGATATTGAACATATTCTTGCTATATTCCTTATTCTAAAGAGCAAAAGATAATAGTACCAAGAAAAACAAACATAAGCAAAGTGAAGCATATGGAGATACATTACAATATTCTGGAAAAAGCATTCCGGTTTTCTTGGAGAGTCCATCGATCCTCGGCGCCAGATGCATAATAGTCATAAGACATCTTGGGCAAATTTTCCCTAGCAATGGGCTCAAACTCCATAACATTGGTAATGTCGTCCAATTTAGAGGAAGACATTTCAGTTCTGTATTTTCACAAACAAGCAATGAAACTTTATAAAAGCTAAGCTGTAGAAATGCTGCTGCAAGTTTATCATAAACACAGAGGAAGTGAAAGTCAAGATCACCAAAGGTAAACTCATGGGATTATCAACAGAAGAAATGCTGATAAAAGATTCAAAAAATTTTTTTGAAAAAACTCTCAACTGTCACGTATAACAATCATTGAAGATCAGCTATTCAGCAATTACCACACAATAATTAGAAAGAATCCGTTGTTTAGCTAGAGAATTTTCAAGTCCAGTATCAATATTTCGTTGTTAGTACACATTGATTCGAGAACCCCATCAAAATACCCCTTCTCGAACAGAGTTGCAAAAAAGTAATTTCACTTCAATTTGTACAGTAATGGTAACAGCAAAACGAAAGCAAATTAATAAACAAGGACCCGCAAAGTAGACGAGTAGTCCAGTTAGTATCAATGACGTAAACCTTGAAAGCTAAAACTCATGAACACAACATGAAAAACATCCGAAGCAGCGCATCCTATTGGGAAACAATCCGACTTACTCTCAAAAGAATTCTACCGACAAAAGCAATTTGTCTTCAGAGACCACCCGTGATTCCACAATCTGGGCACCAAAAAAATTCAAAATAAAAGTAAACATACCTCGAGAGCACTATCCTTTCTTTCGGTAGAAACAGAAACCTAGTGCTTAAACCGTAGAAGCCGAATCCATTTTCTTGGAGAAGCAGCAAAACTTCTTGCAGCAGGAACATATCGAATTCGATCGCAAAAACTTCCAGAGTCAGAGTGGAAATCGTTTTGTCGGAGAATTGGGGGAATTAGGAATGTGGCTAAAAGGGAGATAGCGTGTGTGTGTGAATAGGGAGCTCAATTAGTCAATTGTTCTACACCAAAAAAAAAAAACCCCCAAAATACATAAAACTACAAAAAACCAACCGCTAATAGCTACTGTAGTTTCTACAGTGTTCTTCAAATAATTTTGCCTTAAATTAGCGGTTCTGCACTGTTCCTAAGCACAGTATATCCATCCTCGTTTATTAAGATTGGTAAACAAATAAATAAATAAATAAATATATTGACTTTATCTATAACTATATTCGTTGATATTTTATGAGATATTTTCACTAAACTGGATAAAAGATTAAACTTCCATACAAAGGCATGCAATGCAACCCTATCACCTTTTATAATAGGAAGAAGGTGATGTGGCCAAGTCCCAACAGAAAAGCAAAGCTGCTAGAAACAAACTAACAAAAGCGAAAAAAACAGGGAATAAAAGACGTAAAACGTAAAAGCTATTTATTTCTTCAGCAACACTTGTTCATTCTTTCCACGAGATGCAATGCTGCTGCTCCTCTTCACCTTTATAGAAACACAAATAATAGTCTAAATTAAATTCGACGATTGTTCAACTTGAGCGGCCTCATGCACATTTTTCTCAGCACCTATACGGCTGAAGAGGTTGCGTTCTCTTTGATGGAATTTATTCCAACTTATGTTAATATTTTCCATCCAAGTGGTAATATTTTTCCTCATGTTAAACCTCTTTTTCACGACTTTTTGCTGGAAAAGCGTATCCTCGCAGTCGCTAATTCTGTCACTAGTATGCCGATTCCAGCTGGTGAGCTCACGGAGAGCCCAGACCGAGCCATACAGGAGCAAAATGCCGATACCAACCCATTTCAACGCATTCGTCCCCTTCATGCTGTATAACGAAATCGATGACATGAAAGCCAAGGACGCCCCAGCCAGAGAGATGAACATAGTTTGAAATCCTATCCACTGCAGCAATGGCAATGGAAACAGAAATTCCTCTTGTGCAAAACGTGATGTCATGATGTACTGGAAGATCATGATGCTGAGTAGTGAGAAGACGAGGCTTATCATTTCGGATATAACGAATACCATGAACCAAGCTTTTCTAGCAAGTACAGGCTCCCCTATTTTGATGGCATTTCCCTCTGGTACAGCTGGTGCAGGTTCATCTTGGGAAAATCCACCTGGCACGGCGAAGGCAGCAGCAAACACAACGGTTAGCAATATAGTTGCAACCAGCATTAGAGAATCAGCTTTGTTTATCATCCAGATTTCGCTGTCTTTCAGCAATTTCTTGTGCGTTTGGGAGAACAACTCTCCTGGCGTCACCCCTTCTCCGTTTCTCATCATCACACTTGAGGGTGGTACGATTTTCTTCACAGCCTGCACTCGCACGCACACACGGACGCATAAGTTTTAATAATAATAACAATAATAGTAATAGATACTCCCTTAGTCTCGTCCACCATATGGTGTGGAGAGGGGAGTGGGAAAATATTGGAAAAGTTGAAAGGGTAAAAATATCAATTTCCTGAGTGAATATTTCCATTTTGGATATACAAACTAATAATATTAATTTGGGAATGGTATCCTCAATACCCACTTTCATGGTTCCAATCATGTAACAAATATTAATTATTATTAGTTTTATAATATTTTTTATAAAAAATAAAAATTGATATATTATATTAAATCAAAATAAAAATTTATAAATAATTTTTGTTTAAAAACAATATACCCTAATTTTGGATTTATCATCCCTATTTTATCTAATAAAATTGAACTTAAATGCTAAAAAATAATTATAAACCCTAACTTGGATGAGTGAACCCTAAAAAATAATTATTAAATTAAACTAAAATATATAAATTAAAATTGTTGAATAAAATATATAAAACTAGTAGAAATTAAAATCTGGTACACGGTTGGAACACCGAAATTGGGTGTAGAGGATCCTAGTCATTATTTGGTGGTGCGAGGGGGACGGGGGAGTAATACTAATACTAATAATAATAATAATAATAATAATTCGAAGCAATTTAATTCGTTTGATGCTCACCTTGAAGAATTTTAACTCCCTCTGCATCTGGTGAGCTGGGGGTAATTTCATTTGGATAACAGCGGCTGATTCAGCAGCAGCTAAATGCAAAATGTTGTTACCTTGTCGGTCTTGCGAGGAGGTTCTAAGACCTAGCATGGCCTCGACTTGGTGGGCGAGGTTAAGCACAGCAGTCCGTCGGTACATGACAGCCAAGTGAAATATAGTGTAGCCGTCGCAGTCAGTCTCCATACAAGTGCAGGGAAAGCTTGAGTAAGCATGGTTATGATCTTTACTTGCCCTGCCTTTGCGGCTTCATGAATAATATGTACTGGCCTTTTTATTAGCTCTAAAAGACTAGCCTTTTCCATTTTTTTCATCTCAACCCACAGTTTCTCAACCAATTCGGAAAACTCCCTTGGGTAGTATTCTTTTCCTAAATGAAGCATGGATACATAGATTAGTCTCACATTGAGTTGTGAAATGTTCTGAACTCTACATATGGACTGGATTATATATCCTGCCCCTTACAAGGCCTTTTAAGGGGTTAATCGACTCAATTCTAATAGAAATGCTTGATTGACCCTTACCATGGTCGTCATCCCTTTCGAGCCGCAGCATTTTCATTGGCAATTCAAGCCACAGTGAAAATGATATCCATCTCTCTTGATGCATCGACTCGAGCCATTAAATGAAGAGCGGTGCCTTCATCGCTCGCCATCGTAGCAATAGATCCATTCTTTCCCAATATATCTATAGCCACTCCTGTTCAGCAAGGTAAATACATGTAAAATATTTTCCCCAAGATTAAGATAGCACGTTGTAGGAAAGGATAGACTATCGATCATACCAAACATTTCGCCTCGTATTGCGACAAGCAGAAGATCAACCATTCTTCTCTCGACAAATCTTCATCTTTAGCGTGCCCCAGTAAAACTTAAGCATTTTCCCATTTCCTTGCAGAGCTGCCTTTCGAAGCGGCGTCACGTTCTCCTCATCACGTGCAGTGACCAGATTTGACCTGTTTCCAATTATGAGACGGGCGATTTGTACTTTACCCAGATGTAGCAGCATAACAACACGCTGTGTAGCCATGCCCATTTCGCAGCGGCCAACTCTTCCTTGCTCATCCTGTCAACTAATTCTTCACAAACTTCTCGTGTTTCATGGCAGCGGCTACATGAAGAGCTCGGTCACCCTCTTCCGTTATGTAATCGAAGGCTAAATTTGGATCTTGACCCAGAAGTACTTCAGCAGCTACCCAGTCACCTTGTAATGCAGCTACATACATCAAGTCTCCGTTCTTAACACTGACCTCGAATCTCTTCCCTGTTTGCATTAAGAGGTCGTCATGAGTTCCGAAAAGCGATAAAAATAAAAAATAAATAAATAAATAATAACAAAACTACCAACGTCTCAGGCATTAACCCCCACTACGCAACATAATTAACTCTACCAACCTTTTGGAATTTGATCTTTGTTATCTTCATGAGCCGTTGTAACTGTTGGTGAATGAAGGTCGTCATCATTCTCTAGTTCAGTATTCTGCCATTTGGGCCATAAATCACCTCCCCACTTTTGTTTATACTTAGTCTCTTCATGTTTTTCTAGCTATGGAAAGTTGAGTAAAGATGAAGTATGTATATCTCTATATACACACACATAATGTGGACACAGTAGCTGATATAGCAATATCACGTTAATAACCTTTATATTTAGATTTTTTTTTAAATTTAATATTTTAAATTTTTATTATGGAATATACATTTATAATAGTTTCCCATAAGGCGATAACATTATGCTCTCCGTTCCACTTCATTTGGCATTGGATATTTAAAATGTGAGATATAAAATACACAAATAGACCAAATCGAGTGAGACAGATGGAGTATTTATTAAGTAAAAAGATTAAAATAGACACTAATAAATAAAAATATAATAATAGTCATATTTTACATGTAGTACCAAATTTGCACTTATATCCTATTAACTATCTATTTTGGTCACTCTCTCATTTATTAATATCAACTTTGTCGTGCCGAATCTTTTATTGTATCTATTCATAATTTCCACAAATGATAATTATATTATATTAACTAGTGGATAATAGGCTGCTGAGATGGTTGATAGACAACCAAATCAACTGAGAAGTCATATTTGACTAGTCTAGCGGAAAAATTAAATTTGAAACCTCGGATTTCATCAATTTGCAGCTAAAGAAATAGGACGTTATTTATTATTCCCTTTTTATTACTACTATACAGTAATATTTTTCATGTCGTACGTTAACATTTTTCTTTATTTTTATATCCAATATTTATAAGTATGATCCTGATTAATTTTAAACATATTTAATCAGATTCCATAAAGATTAGGGTAATATTTTAAGAAATATCCGATCAAAAAAAAATATATTTTAAGAAGTAATTAAGGGGAACCGGCTGCTGAACTGGTTGGCAGACTACATACGCGACAAACGATAATCCTTAATTAACTCAAGCAGGAAATTGGGTGTGAATTTCATAAGATTCTCTATTCCCATTTGTATCAAAATCATTTTTATTAATTTTAATCATTTTTTTTCTTTTAATATCCTGATATTATGATTCAACCTATTTTTACATTACTTGACTAGGGTTCATCAATACAATTAGGATTTATTTATTTATTCTTAGTATTTAATTTCAATTTCATTAGTTACAAAATGAAAGAAAATGCTAAAAAATAATTGTATACCCTAATATAATTAATGAACCAATCTTAACTAGACTAATCATATTACATGAAAATTGAGGGGAAAATAAATAAAAATCAAGAAATTTTTTGATACACTATGATGGGAATAGAGGATTTCATCAGAAAGGGAATCCCTCTGAATGATTATAGTGCATATTTTACGAGTATTATAGTGGAGAGGAATGCTCCCTTACGGCCTTACCCACCATGAATATACTTAATGTGTTTATGATTAATATGGTGATGATATATTTAAGAAAAATTATTATATTTAATTACCCTAAAAATAAATCAAATAAAAAACTAAACCTACTAAAAAATTAAACCCTAAATGAAAATTTTATTGACGTGACACTGCCATGTCAACTGTGGACACATTAATTGTGCTCACGGTGGATGGAGGAACATTTCCGTATTTCAAAATTGTAATGGAAATCATAGTAATTAAATTAATATTCACAATTACACAGTTCTACATCATTGCCCTAAATATATTAAAATTATAAAATTGGTAAAAACATATCTTGTAAGAATGAGCTTTTTTATATAAATGAGATATCATGTCCCAATTTTAGTGTATTTTTATATTTTTTTTAAAAAAATATTACATTATTATAAAATACAATTGAAATTTATAATTCAAATTAAAAAATTTAATAATTATACATCATAAATTTGAATTTACCACCTTATTTCAACTAAATAAAATTAAATTATAAAAAATTTATAAAGCTTAGTTGAGTTAGTGAACTTTAGTCAATAATTGTGAAATTATTTAAAATTACGATATATTGAAATTGAAAGAAAAATTGCATATAAATTATAAAAAAAATAAAATAAAATAAAATAAAATAAAATTAGATGATCCAAAATTGTGATAGATGATCCAAGTGTCTTTTGTAATACTCATTTCATCCTATCCATTATAGCTCATTTTAATACTACTTTTGTATTGGTGTATACAAATTAGAGCACTCTTCTCAAACTTTATCAAATCTACTCGTGTGAATTCACAAAATTGATAAGAACTTTTACGTATGGAAATAAATAAGAATTTCCGTACATTGAAACGTGTCATTTATCAGATTCTGTTTGATTCTGGATGTCCAATTTAAAATAATTGTAAATAATATTAAATTAAATAATTGTAATTTAAAATAATTGTAATGGAAAATTAAATTAAATCTACTTATTTAAAATAATAATAATAATAATAATGAATAATAATAATAATAATCATAATAATAATCATAATAATAATAATAATAATCATAATCTAATTGTATTTTGGTTGATTATTAACATGGGGGCCAGTTAGCCAATGCGTTGATCCCCGGCCGCCAACGGAGAAGCCTATTTTAATTCAACCGAGAAGCACTTTTTCACGTTCATTTTTTATTTATTATATATATATATTTTTTATTTTGTTTATTGCTGTCAAACAGCACTTTTAAAATTAATCCGTGACTGAATATCAATTTATCCTAAGGGCCCATTTGGTAGCCGGGAAAAGGTTAGATAAGTATGCTTATCTCGGTTTATACAGTGTTTGATATCCGAAAAATATAATCTCACACCGGCCCGTAAAATTGCTTGGCCCGGACTAAATTCACTGTTACACTGGCATATATTATACCGCTCTACCCTGTCATAAGTCGAGATAAGTATTGTTAATTTTAATTATCAATTTTATATTTCAATTTTAATTATCAATTTTATATTTTATATTTCAATTTTAATTATCAATTTTTTATTTTTATTTTAATTATCATTTTTTATTTTTATTTTAATTATCAATTTTTATTTAAATTTTAATTATCAATTTTTTATTTTCAATTTTAATTATCATTTTTTTTTTCAATTTTAATTATCATTTTTATTTCATTTTAATTATCAATTTTTTATTATCATTTTAATTATTAATTTTTTATTTTCAACTTTAATTATCATTTTTTTTATTTTCAACTTTAATTATCAATTTTTTTTATTTTCAATCTTTATTACAATTTTTTTTATTTTCAATTTTAATTATAATTTTTATTTTCAATTTAATTATAATTTTTTATTTTATTTTTAATTTTAATTCAATTTTTTATTTTTATTTTAATTATCAATTTTTTTAATTATCATTTTTTATTTTCAATTTTAATTATCAATTTTTTTAATTTCAATTTTGATTCAATTTTTTTATTTTCAATTTTAATTATCATTTTTTTTATTTTCAATTTTAATTATCAATTTTTTATTTTCAATTTTAATTATCAATTTTTATTTTCAATTTTAATTATCAAGTTTTTATTTTCAATTTTAATTATCAATTTTTATTTTCAATTTGTTATTTTTATTTGCAAACTACAAAAAAAAATTATTGTTTTTATAACTATTCTACCAACACACAATCCAAGATATCTATGTTTGTACCAAACACACAATATATTTCTTATCCCAACTTATCATACTTTCTTATCTCAACTTATCACACATTTTCTTATCTGCCATTTTCTCGGTATTGCTACCAAACGAGCCCTAAGGGTGTGTTCTGTATGATGGAAAATTATCATGAAAAATGAGAACAATCACTCTTTAAATTTCTCACATTTTCCCACCTTCTACTCCTTTTTTCCCTTCCTTTTCACTCTAATGGAAGGAAAATATTTTCACTCCATGTTGGTGGGATAATATTTTTCATTGAACGAAGAGTAAAATTCTTCATCATAGATAAGGAGGTGGGAAAAGGTGGGAAAAAGTGAAAAATTTAAAGGGTGATTGTTCTATTTTCTCTCATTTTCTCATGATAATTTTTCATCATAGAGAACACACCCTAATATGACGATTAGGGAAAAAAAAAATCCGAGAACTAATATGATCTTACTTGAATGTTCCACTACTCAACCTTAATACACTTAATTTATCCACGGCTGACTTGGTAATGCTACATTAATGATTTTTTTTTCAATTATGATTTAGTTTTTTTTAATAGGGTTCATTATTTTGTTTTTAAAATTTATATTTATAAGGTATATATATTGATAATAGTTTTTTTAATATATTATTGTCACGTCAATATTGACCATCTTAAGTATGCTCATAGTGGGCATGACATCATTAATTTCTGATGGATCTTATCCGTTGTTAATTGAAAATGTTGTCAAACTACTTCATAATTTAAGTGAATTTATTTAGTTAAAGAAATGATGTTATCTTAAAAGTATGAGGTAGTAAGTTATATATGAAAATCGACATTATGCTACTAAGATAAATTGGCCATAAATGAAAGAAAAAAAAAATGATTTTGCTCAGCTTAGCAAAATTGGAAGAAATCAGACCAAAATTGAAAATTGAGAGACAAAAACGTATATAGCAGTAATCTCTGCTAATTATTCACCAAATTTAATTTTAAATTTGGGGAAATTTAGATCTGAAATGTCCAGGATATAAAAATTTGTTTTATTAGTTGGGGCTAGTCCTGAACGACTCATCAGTCAACTGAGAAAGCGAATATTGGAATTAATGATAAATAAATAAAATAAAATAAAAAGAAGAATTATGAAAAAGGCGGCTTTAAGTCTTTAACCAATTAAGTCGTAGGAAGACGGGATATTCAAATTCGAGGTAGCGTGTTTGGATGCTACGTGCATGAATTTGGAAATACAACTAGGAAAGTCGTTAGAAACCAGTAGCGCAAACAAGACAAAAATGAAGCTTGCAAGGAAAGATGAACTAGATTGAGGACAAAACACTACAAAAATTTCCTGAAATTACGACGGAAAAATCCGTCGTAATAGGGCAAAAATCCGTCGGAAAAGTACAATGCCGACGGATTCCTTCCGTCTTAAAAAAGGGCGTCGGTAAAACAGTAATGACGGAATTTTTGTCCGTCGTTCATGACTAACGACGGACTTCCCGATGGAATAGACGTTGTCCGTGTTGCCGGCGAAAATTACGACGGATTACCGACGGGATGCCACGACAGATTCCCGACGGATAGTTTACGTCGTTATATGTCCGTCGTGGATCCGTCGGCCCTTTAATATTTAAATATTAAAAAATTTAGTCGGAATCCGTCGGGATGCTTGTCTCCGTCGTGGATCCGTCGGCCGTCTAATATTTAAATAATTAAAATTTCCGTCGGGACTTTGTGTAAAAACAGCAAGCTTGCTTCTGTTTTTTATTTTTTCACCTCCCTATTTCAATCTAACCAATAAATGAATACAAATAATAGTATCAAACAATCAATAGTATCCAATAATATTCATAATATCTCATAATTTAAATAAACAAAAGTCGAAATTACATAGTTTCCGTCTTAGTAATCCACAAAGTTCAAATCAAAAATCTAAATATAGGTAAATACTCATAAGTTCAATACTAGAAATAGCGAATTCAAACTGAATGAATATCAAAGGGGGGGTGGATGGTCTGCATCACCTCTGGACTGACTCACGAACTGTTCAAATAGACGTTGTTGAGCCTGTAGTGCTTCTTGAAGCTGCTGTGTCTGCTCAGCTAGCTTCTCACGTGCCTCGCCCTCTTCCTGTAGTTGCTGCTGCATCTGTGATAAGCTGTCGTCACAAGCTGCTTGGGAGTGGAAATGCGACGTGCCAGTAGAGAGTTCACTTGCGATGCTCTTGACGAGTTCACCCGACCCAAACATTCTTTTCTTCTCATCGAGCTTTACAACATGCAGTGGGTGACCTCACGACCTTCAAGGCGCTCCTCCTCAATATATTCTTCGATCTGACCTTGTAATCATGTGAGATGTGAGAAAACAAATATTATTAAATGTTAAATATATTGATTGTAACAAGAACCAAACCCAGTCCCTAAGGAGTTATAGTTATTGTAAAAACCACGTTCAATCTATAGATGCATAATTAAGAACAATTGTTGAATATATTGATCATGTCTTTATATATGCAGTCTAGTTGGAAGTATATATGCAGTCCAGTTGGAAGGGAAAAGGCAGCACCTTTCCCACCTTTTCACTCTACATCTTAATAATATTTTCCCATTTGAAGTGATAATATTTTTTCCCTCATGTTAAACATAGGATAAAACAAATGGGAATCATATTATGGAATATAAAATATCATTCTATTTTAATTCTTTCATTTCCTTTTTTTAATCAAAGAGAACACATCCTAGACTATAATTGTATTTTCACTTGTTATTTTATCAAAACTAGGGTCCTCAAGATTCATACTTTTGATATGAGGATAGAAATTTAGTACAATGTGAATATGTACATATGTATGCGTAGTTGTATACTTACATTATGATGTATTTTAATGGTCAAAATTTCAAAAGATGAGACACTCTATGAAAACTTCAGCCTCAATAACTGAAGATCAGTTTCAACTTGTATGTTATTTTTACTGAATTAAATGAAAAGGATTGTGCTCCTGAAATAAAGCATTAAAATGCTACGATAAACCTTGCAACTAATTAAAAACTGAATCTGTTTTATATCAAGAAGTGCAATGAGCCATATTATTTTTTCAATTAATTTTTTAACTTAAGACGTACAAACATTTATTTTTATCTATAGCAACATAACCATATATAAAAATCTCACAAATTAAGGAAAAGAAAAAACTATTAACAGACTATGATATTTATATGTGAAGAAAAATCAGAAAAACAAAACTCAAAATTTATATCATAAAGTCGATGTCTTCATTCTCTGTCCCAAGTTCTGTTCTTGAGTGTTCATATATTCGTTGCATTTGATTAAATATAGAACAACAATTAATGATATACTTCAAAGATAAGAATATATAAAATACCTCTTAATTAACCTAGCTAAGTAGCTATTATCCTAATGTATTCGTTGCATTATATATAGAACAGCAATTCTGTTACCCATGATGATATATATGCCTGCACCTAGCCCAAAAACTAACACAATCATTAACAGCAACAATTAAAGGAACACTTGGAATTCAATCAACTAACAATATTCCTTAAGCTACAGCTAATCACAGACAATTTACAACAGCTAGCAGCTAACAAACAGCTAGATAAATCGAAGGAAGCAAGGTGCAAATTCAGGGGAAGAAGAAAATACCTTAAATAGATTTCAACCAACAGCAGAATCTTCGAATAGAGCAGAAAATGATGATTTGTTTTGGCTCTTTCCCCTGCAAAAGTCCAAAAATTCTGCCCAAATTGTTTATTTTAGTTAAGTTTTGACCAATATGAATAAAGATTATTGCAACAAATGTGGTAATGCATATTGATTATGTTACAAATGTGGCAAAATCTTGAATAAAATTGACACATACATGATAATTAAATTAAATGATAAAGATATATTTAAACTATTTAACTTGGTTGTGTCCCAACAGAAGAATGGACTTGTACTAGTTTTTTTTCATTGTTCTTTTTTCTTATAGATATATCAAAATACACATAATATGGATATATCATGAAGTGAGAATTATTAAATAAATAGGAATTCAGAATAGCAACCGCCCTAATCAATTAGAACCACGTGCTCAAGATTAACTCATTTGTCCTTCCTACTCATTTAAAAAACATAAAAGGGCTCAAGTGAAAAAGTAAATTGCTATTACATTATATTTATGTATTATGTACAGTACATGTCATGGAAATTTTTACAAATATATATACATTTGCATTATTCTTGATTTCTAAATCACAGTGGACAAATGTGTTTCTCTAAACTCTGCCTTGAAGCCAACATTGTTGAAAAAACAACCAGACTATACCTATCACATCAGTAGAAATTAAATCATCATATTCACACAGTAAGTAAGATTCATTCACTCTTATTCTTGTTTATGTGTCACTCCTATGAAAATTCGAATAATCCTACTTTGACTATGAGGTTGGAGTTTATGTTAGATTTACTTAAGGAAAACAAATTTAACTAGACTTAAGGCACTTCTCATAATTGTATCTCAACTAGATTCAATTTGTGTGCAAATTGTTTCATCACATATTGTGTTAAGTACGAATCTCCCAATGGCTTTGGTGTGAAAGCTCAAAAACATTACTTATAGAAGATGGGACTTTCGAATACCTGAAAGATAGATGCTCCTCACTTCTCCGTCGAGGCAGCTTCTCCGTCGAGGAAGCTTCTCCGTCGAAGGCAATTGACAACCAATAGTTGAAATGAAGAGACAAACAGAGAGAGTGAGAGATGGAAGCGAGCATTTTATTATTTGAACAAAAATTCGAAACACAAGTACATAAATTGAAAATGCACAAAACAATTCATTTTATTGAGCGAGCATTTCTATAGTATGCAACTATAGAAAATCTGCACATCATATTATCTCAAATACAAGTGATTAAGAAGGCTCATTACACAGCAAAATTAGAAGCTGCAACCAATATTATCTCATTTAATGCACCATCAACTAATGGAGGATGCTAACACTTGAAGAAGATGAAACTTGGCATACCTGAAACAGATGCTAGATGTTTCTCACTTCCCGGCGAGCACGCTTGTTCGGCAAAGACAATTCATTTTCGGCGAATGATACTGAGATTTAACATAATGGGTCAATTTGGGGATTAGGGCGCAGAAACGATGATGGAAGGAAAGATATGGTACACATCTAATAGAATGGGTCACCTTGAGAGTGCAATGTACACCGCCGGCAGGGAGCGGCGATGATGATGGCGGAGCATCTACGGTGAATTGGAACTGTGCATTCCGTTAATTAGTTGGAAGTAATAGAGAGAGAGAGAGAGAGAGAGAGAGAGTACCTCAAAATAGTGGGGAAGGCAGTAGCGGTGTTAGCTTTCACAATTTGGGGGAAACAAACTTGTTAGGGCTAGCATAAGGATTGGAGAAGAAAAGGAAGTTCAGGGCGAATTTTAGGGTCCACGACGGAACCACAACGGGCAACATCCGTCGGCCAATTAAAAATAATAATTAAAAATAGAAAATAAATAATAGAGACGACGGATATATCCGTCGTGTAGCATCCGTCCTCCTTCCGTCGGCAACGTGTCGTAGAAATTTGGCGCAGATTTTTCCCGGCATAATCCGTCGTCTAATCCGTCGGGTCGGCCATCGTCAATCGCCGGAGCAGATCAATGTCGTTAATCCGTCGGGAGGGGACGACGGATTGTTCGCCCGTCGGGTAATCCGTCGGAATTCATACTGTTTTTTTGTAGTGAAAGTACCGTATAATAAAAGAGCATATTCTTCGGGATGGGAATTCGGTATGGGTCGGGTACCTATCCCGAATTTTTCAGGTACCCGAACCTGAAAATCTAAAAATTCACTATCCTAACATGAACTCGAAAATATTTTTGGGTATCCAAATACTTGTTCGGGTATCCCATTCGTGAATTCGGATACCCGAAAAAAATCCAAAATTTAGAAGGAATTTTTTCTTTTCTTATTATTATTTTTTTCTATTTTAGATAATACATATAGCTAGCCAATGAAAATATCATATATAATTGCATAATTAATAAAACATCAAATGAAAAAAAAATGAAAAATGAGAGTCTGAAGTGTTAACTTGCTAAGTTAATTGTTTATTCAACTATTTTTTTCTTAATTATTTTATTTATTAATTAGTACAGCATTATTTATTATTTTTATTAATTAATTTAAATATAAGTTTTGGGATTTCGGATACTTTTTTTCAGGTTCGGGTATACCCGATACCCGAGATTTTTAAATCTCACTACCCGAACCCGTACCCAAACCCGAATTTTTCGGGTTTCGGGAACCCAAAAACTCGTTCGGTTTCGGGTATTTCTGTCCCTACCCAAAAACCTGAATCTAAATTCTCATCCCTACATATTCTTACAAAATTGAGTTTGCCTATTTTATCTCTATTGTTAATCTAATTTACGGGCAATTGTGTAATTCACTATTATATATATTTATAATAACTTTATAATTACTATTAAGAAATAGTAAGAGCATGTCAGTATTGTTGTCCTATTATGACTCTGTACCGGATTAAAATTTTCTTTAATAGTTCTCTCATTGTCCACCAAGTTTGTGCATAGAGTCTTTCCTCATAGTTTTTATTTTTATAATGATTGGTGGATAAAGTGATGTTTTGGGTCTCATCTTTTGGTTGATAAAGTGATGTTTTGATTGATAAATTGATGTGGGGTCTACGTCCAAAAATAACAATGCACATAAGTTGTGGACGGATGAATACGATAATAATGGACAGATGGAGTATTATACAATTCCGAAAAGTAGAGTATTCCAATTAAATTGCAATAGCTATTTTGTATAAGAAACTAACAGATTAATTATTCATAATCTCAATCATCTCAACTTATTTATCATAATATCGCCCTATTTAACATTTTATTAATATAGTTGTTCATACAAATTATATATACTCTTGAGGAAGGGAGTGGGTATAAATAGGCTCCTTTTGAATTTGTGTGCACTTCATTATTCTACTTCAATATATTGTGAAAATTGTTTCGACTTGCAGTCTTTCTACTTGCTTCGTCGACATGGCTTCCCCTTTGTTTCAAATTTCAAATAATCACATTTAAGAGTCATTTTGCCATCAAAAAAATCAATTTATTAAATACTCCCCCTGTCCACGAAGAACGTGGACCGAATTCTTCAGTTTAATATTTTATGTTTGTAATGATTAGATAATAAAGTGGATTTTAGAATTAATAATATAAAGTAGAGATTAGTACAATAACATGAATATTATAATGGATTTAGCTATTATAATGATTAGATAATAAAGTGGCATTTAGAGTTGCTTGCGTGTTTTGTGGACAATCGAAAATGACAAAATGGACGGCGGTAGTATAATTTGCTAAGAGAGACCTACTCTCATCATAATTTAATTTTAGAGACCTATATATATATAGGGGTGAGTTCTGGTGAAAATGTCATTTTGTGTAAAAAATAAGAAACATTGTGGATCGTGGATTGCTCCTAATCTAACCGCCTAAATTTAATCTAAAGAATTAAATATCCTCATGAAATCGTCATTATCTTTAACACAAAAGGGCAAGAAAGTGAAAGAAAAATCATTACATTTGGTAAGTGGCGAAAATCATGGGATTTGAAAATTAAATTAATACCATAATTCTTTTAAATTAATTTGAATCACACTAAAAATTAAATTAAAATAGAGAAAGATTCGTGAGTTTTGTTTTCTGTTTTACAGAAATATCTCATATTTATGATTTATTTAATTTTTTCAGTTATAATGTATTTCTTCACAAAATATAATGCATTAATTTATCATGCATTACTTTTATATTATAATGCATTTCTGCAAATATAAAATGCATTGAATTATTATGCATTACTTTTATATTATAATGCAATATATAATGCATTAACTTAATTATTATGCAATTGTAATGCAATATATAATGCAGTGACTTAATTATTATGCATTACTTTTATATTATAATACATTTCTGCACAATATATAATGCATGCTAATTTATGTATTGTTTTTATATTCTAATACATTTTTGTACAATTTACTATGCACTAGATAAAATGTTTATGCATTAATTTTTCCATTAAAATGCACCATTGCACAATTTTGAACATCATGTCTTATATCATTACGAATTATTTTGTTTACAGTTTACATATAAATAATTCATTCGCTTCAGATATCTTAGGCATTTTTTTTCATTTATTTATAGTGTGGAAGTGGATTATTAACAAATTGTTTCAAACTCATTTTTTCAATAATGCATCTGACTTTTTTTATTTTTTTTATTTTCATAATGCAGCATATGACAATCTATAATGCATTAGCTAAAAATCTGAATATTTCAAAAAAGAAAAAGGAATAAAATAATTTCACATTATATTGGATTACACAATATCCAACCTTGTAGCTTGAATCCACTTTTGAGATTTTGATCTACACAATATTCATGAAAATACATGTCTTAATTGGTCACAATGCATTACTTAACTATCTTTAATGCAGCGCACGAGACTTCAAAAAAATAAAATAAAAAACATAAATTGCCTCACAGTTCATATATAAAAAAAAGAAAAATCATGTATAATATCGAAAATCTGATGGCTACGATGTTTTCACGGCTTGACATTCCATTTGAAGGCAACGACTTTGATGTAGTAGGCGTGCCCCAGCAGGCAGCAAGTCACATTCTTTTTTTTCTAATTCAAACATTATTTCTTGTACTCCAAATTTTTAAATTTAATGGCTTGAGCTTCAACGATCAAATATAAAGTCTTTCATAAATTTCAATTTACAACAAACGTATGGGAGAGAGAGAAATAGGTGTAGAATGGAATATACTACTAATATAATAGAATAGGAGAAGAAAAGAAATTAACCATACATAACATACAAACATCCACGAATTAAGGAACATGGTAGTTACAAATAAATTAAAATTACATTTTTATCCCCCATTAATTTAAAAAAACGTTTTATGATTTAAAAAATGAGTTAAATCTTCACCATAGATCTTATGAAATATATGGTGTCGATTATTTCTTATTTTTTACTAAAAGGGTGCTTTTTATTTGATCTTCCCTCTATATATATAGGGGTGGGTTCAGGTGAAAAGACTCATTAAAGTATAAAGTAAGTAAAAAATCTCATCCGTATATTAATAGGAATCTAACGGTTTAGATTACAATTAATGAATAATGCATTTAATAGAAAATCAGCCATTATTCGTATTTTAATTATATTAAAGGGTGAAAAGGTAAAATTTGATTTGGGTAATTTTAGAAGCTACGTATCTTGCGGGATTCCATAAGATTCAGAGAATCGGCGATACAAATCTGGGATTCTTATGCATTAGATAGGTTTGATAAAGAACGGTTGTTTCGGGAAATTAATTGAAAATCTGACTTCACAAACGAACAATCGATAGAAGAAGAGAGGATTAATTTGAAGGCTTCTGGCAGAGATTCCGTCAGAGAATACACGGGTAATGCAAGTTATGAATGTTTACAGTCGTAATAATGCAAATATGTTAGTTTTTTTGCACATTATTTGAAATTTTACAAAAATTATTAACTAAGGTCTCCGGTTTTTTTTTTTTTTGTTCCAGAATCTATGCATTACTGTAAGTTCAGTTCGTCGATTTGTTTGTGGAAAATATATTACAATTGTTTCTGCTTGGGCTGGGTGAATACAAACCATATAAGAAATAATGAGTCCGAAGAAGCAAACAAAAAAACGACAATTGGAGGAAGGTAAGAAAATAGTCTGTTAAAGTCATGATTATTTGCAAGTTCATGTTTTAAGTGCATTGCTACATACGTTGAATTGGTTTTAAAATTTATTTTGGGATGATAGCAATATATGAATTTGAAGGTGAGTGCATTACAACATATATGCTCATAATTTTGTGGGGACATATAATAATTTTCAATTTGTAAGTGTGGTCCCAATACAAATTTTACATTCTTTTATAGTTCTACAGTGCAATATTGCATTATTTTAATGAACAAAAATAATGTGGGTGTAATGCATTATCATTATAGTTCAATCATATTTGATGCAATCTGAAATGACCTTAACGATATGCACAATTATGATGTTTTGGTGCACAACATTTAGGAATTATGTAGTATAACCGTTTAGGAATGATGCGATCTTAATATATGCACATGGTATAATGCAAGAGTACAATGCTGTAATGCACATATATAATGCTGTGAATAAGATAATGCACGCATATATAATGATGTGAATAAGATAATGCACATATGTAATGATGTGAAGAAGATAATGCAATGTAGTGCATTATTTGAATAAAGAAATGCATAACTCTAATGCAAGATAATTAATTTAGCAATTCCACTATCTTAGAACCTTTCAGGAATGCTGCAATCTTAATATCCGTACAATCTACCTAGAAAAAAAATTGAATTTTGTTTGAATTTATGTTAATAAAAAATGAGTTGCTATTGATAGTGAGGCATTTGGGGCGGGGAAAAAAAGATGGTAAGGTGAAGTAATTTTAGCCACTATGATCTCTTATTTTTTAGTCAAAAATCCGTTAAATTGGACCTCGTAGTGTAATGCATACTTTCCAAATGCATTATTTAGCACAACCACTTATTGAATAAAGCACACATATATATTTTTCTTCATTTTGTTTATGTTTATACTTATTGAATAAAGTATGTGGTTATCTAAACTTGCATGTAATCTCTGGTTGAATGTATACACTTGCATTGTGACATTGTTTGCTGCATGAGTTTCCGACTTGCATGCTGCAAAAAAAGATTGTGCATAATGCAAAAATTGTAATGCATAATGCAAAAAAAACTTGTTAGTTTATACTGCACAACGAAGAAAAAATATTAGTTTATAATGCATAATTATAAGAAATTGTAATGCATAATGCATAAAATTTCTGATTCATAATGCATCGATTGTGAGTTTATAATGCATAATTAAAAAAAAATTGCATGTGATGCACGTAACAAATAACACGAAGATCATAAAAAAATCGAGAAAACCCGATTATCGCATAATAGATAGGAAAAAAGAAATCGCTAAAAATTTAACAAAATTTCATCTTAATAAGAATGGATAAAAGGAGGCGAGAGAGATGAATTTGCAGAAAAAAGATATTAAAGACATTAAAGAGAGAGAGAAAAAAAAAAAAGAAAAAAAAAGAGGAAATAATAAATCTAATTTACGATGCATTTAGTTTACAATTCAATTTTATAATGCAATTGAATAATGCATTATACTTATTACTAATTACATGTTATATTTTTGCAACCGCATAATGCAGCATTAGTCTACTTCACACAATGCATTATTTATTATTTATTATTTATTACTAATTAATTATTAGCCTTAGATCATAAAAAATGAAAGGTGTAGATCACTTCCTATTTCTTACAATATGTAGCTTTTGTATGTGATCTCTCACCTATTATGTTATGCTACAAAGATGAATACATTTTAATTTCACAGATGGCACCTGCATTTGATAAGAGAAATTGTTGAGACAAGAGCAAGATTAAGAAAACTGGAGTTTTTTTCGCCATTTTATAGTAGGGCAGTCAACGCACATGCAGATTTAATTAAAAATGAAAAGGCGTTGGGATTGTATGCAATGCATAACCTAGAGGATGATGAGTATGGGCTAGTTGATTCATTGATTCAATTTAGATTATATTAGGTTTAAACTGAATTGTTTACAATAAGTTTTGTGATACAGAAATGATGATTTGTTCAAGTTTGGAGATGTTGTTCTTAAAAGGAAAGAGTTAATGACCATGGCGGTTGATGTGAACATAAGCATTGCCGTAATTGATATTTGGAGCATAATACAAAATCATAATGAGGTAAAACGATCGGAAAGCTCGCCTTCGTGTTTCTTTGCCACAACTAACCCTTGCGTAAGTTATCTTAAACTACAAAAATATTGGATATGCATAAAACTGAAATAACTTTGTAATATTTGTGGCTGCATTTGAACATTTATTGTTTACTCTTGTCTAGCTGCAAGCAATAGTTAGTCAACCTAAAGGCTGGAATATGAGAAGATGTTCTGCATCTTTTTGTGAAAGGTTAGAAGAAGAAGTAACCAAATTCAGCCAAGTTGCATTAGAGCAAATTGATCTGGTACTTATAAAAATTTATTCGCTATTTTATTTATTACATTAATTAGAATAAAGAGTAACATAGTTCTGTTACTAATATTGGTTTTCAATACAATGCAGTTCTTCTTTCCTATATATAGAGAAATGCATTTCTTTCTCATTTGCATTGACGTGATCAAGGGAAAAATATTTGTGATGGAGAACAAGAGTAATTCACCTTAAGTGGAGAACTTGGGCAAATATGGCAAATTGCCCTTAATGTTGGTAAACTCATTCAAACATTCAGTATTCTAGCTCAAAAAATAGAATGCATTTCTTATTCTTTTTTTTCCATCATTTATGATGCAGAGAGACATGTTATACAACTTCATGATTCAGAAAGGGCATAAAGCTAGAGTTACCAAATTGCAGAAAGCTGTTGTCATAATTGGGGAGTTGCCTTGGGTTGACACACGACCGAATAATGATTGTGGTATATATGTCATGCGACATATGGAGGCCTTTATGTCAACTCCATCGGGCAAATGGAGTTGTGGAATATCACGCAGGTCGAAAAAAACAAATTAGGATGATGAGGGTTAGATATTGTGCAGCAATTCTTGGCTGGGAGAAGAACGAGCTTCGTAGCGAAAACATAAGTAGGTCGGACCTGCTCTTTGAAGAAATGAGCAAGATGGGATTGCTGGACATTGATGACCTTCTACTACGTGAATGAACTTTCTCTAGAATTTGGTTAGATATTGGTGGAGTTTGTTTTGAATTGCAACATTAGTGCTGTAGATGGTACTAGAAATTTGTAATTTTATTTTATTAGTTTTGATATTTGAATACATTTTGGTGATTATAATGCATTATAAAATAAATCTATTGGTGCAATGCAGTTATTAATTCTAGATGCATCGACACGAATTTCACATGTTGCATTAGACTTTGTAATGCAGCTGAATCTTTTTATAATGCATGGACTTAAACTATTTATTACTTGGTGATGGCACGTATGATGAATTATGCCTCCAGATGAATGTGCAATAATGCATTATATTGATCATAATGCAATATAAACTCAGTCAATTGGTATAATGAAGGTACTAATTCTAAATGTATCACCCGTGCATTACATATTTTGCAAGTCTATAATGAATGAGTATTTACCAATAAAAAAAAGGAAGAAAATAAGGTGGAATGAATGGTAGAATCAGATCTGTCTCAATAGGGTTGGTCAACGTCATGATTATGTCTTACATTGTATCTGAACATTATATGTTAAAATTGAGTTCGTTAGCAGATTCTGCATGTTATTCTATACAATATATTAAAATTAACATGAAAATATACATAAATAAAACCTGGTGATTCCATTTCAATATTGAAATGACGAATAAGAGAGGATGATGGTGGCAAATGGAACAAAAATTTATCAGTTACAATAATTCCTTACACAAAACTAAATAAAGTCATGCAAAATGCACAGGATGAGGAATTAATCGACGAACAGAACAGCCATGGAAGGAGTTGCACCTCCTCTGATGGTCTCCTCAAGTTCGACGCAGCGAATGAATAAACTCAAAAAAAATTCTTCTGTTAAGAGATTGAGAAATATACGCAATCGATATGCAAAGAGGTAAATGTGCAATTTACCTTTTTCATATGTAACAACCGTATCTTGTATATGTCTAAGTACAAAATTAACCCTCTTGCACAAAATAAGGTATTATTTTATTCAATTATCTCTTAATAATCATGACCGTTGATATTTAAATCTGAACGGTCCATGTTGTTTCGTATTTTATACTCAAAAAACATTTTGTATATGATCTTCCATCTATATATATATATATATAGGGAATAGTTCACATGCAAATAAATCCTAGTGTGCGAAGTGCGAATTATACTTAAAGCTATACAAAATCATGCTTACAGCTATACAAAATTATGTTTATGGTACATAATTGTGCTTATGGCTTATTTTGTGCTTATAAGCACAACATGCACCATAAGCATAATTTTGTATAGCTTTAAGCATAATTCGCACTTCGCACACTAGGACTTAAATTTATTTTAACATTATATTGTAAGCGTTTTACTTATTAAGGAGTCTTTCTCCACCATCATAATATATCAAGTCATAAGAAAAAAAAAATTGACGTGAAATTTTTGTGAAATTTTTCTTATTGGCATGACAATAGTATAAAGCATGAATAAGGTTAAAAGTGATCGACTAAAAAGCGTAATGAACAGTCTAAAATCGGATGTCATTTATTAAAAAAATATAGATTCAGTTTAGAAAAAAAAAAAATTTAATACAAAATTTTATGAATTTACTTTTCTAAATCTCAAATATTATATTTTATAGTTTTCTTGTTATGAGGTCACATTTTCTTTTTGCACGAGAATTGAAAAACGATTGTTATGTGGTGTGATAAATTGGTAGGGTTCACACTTTTTAACTTAAAAAATACACTTGGGATCCCATGTTCCGAATTTGATATCCAATATCGTAAGTTCTATTTGTTATATGATTTTTTTTTCAATAAATTTATTTTATAATGATTTAGTTTGATTTTATGATTATTTTCACAGGTTGACCCTTTCGATTAGGGTTTATAATTATTTTTATTAGTTATAATAGGGTTGATAAGGTATATATATAATTTTTAAAATTTTCAATTATTACTTAGAATTGTCTAGTATGATTTACTATATCATAGGAATAACTATTTTTTATTAAAAATAATATTAAACTAATAAAAATTAAATTTTAAGATACAATTGGAACACTGAATTTGAGACATAAAATTACATTCCTAAAATGAAAAATATGTCATTTTAAGTGAGACAACTCAAAATGTGAAAATAAAATATTTGAATGGAATAAAGAGAGAGAGTAATAACTAAGGAGATAGCTAGCAATATTAGGGGTGAGCACGGGTCGGTTAACCGACCATTTTATATCTAAAAAAACCGACCATGCGGTTTTTTATCGGTCGGTTAACCGTTATAAATTAAAGACTAAAGACTAAAAACCATGAAAGCGGTTAACCTAAAAATCGGGCCGGTTAACCGTTTATCTAACGGTTAACCATAAATAAAAAAATATTCTATTTTCTATTGTTCATAATAGGAAAATTCGAAAGAATTCATATTTTAGAATATATATGCAAAATAAATAATTTACAAAAATTAAAAATAATAAAATTAAATTGCATAATCCTAATAGAATAAGCTTTGCAATAACTTAAACTAACAATTGAGCTACCTTCAATTGCTTATTAACTTTTGGCTCCATCAATACTCAGAATCGGGTGATCTTCTCTCAAACTTTATTAGTAATAATATGGAGTAATATAATATGTATATATATAAAATCATATATTTATTTAATTGGTACCGGTTCGGTTAACCGTCGGTTTTTAGGCATAGAAACCGAAACCGAACCGTTAGAGTCGGGTTTTGAAAATTAGAAATAAAAACCGAACATACGGTTCGGTTACCCATATTTTTGGTTCGGGTTCGGTCTGGATAGTCGGTCGGTTCGGTTTTTCGGTTTCTTATGCTCAGCCCTAAGCAATATAGCTTACGTAAAAATAATAATAATAATAATAATAATAATAGAATATGATTCATGAGGCCGGCCCAATTGTATTAAAAATATTTTTAAATTTGATTTGTGTTGTTGATGATTTTGAAAATATTTTTAACACGTGACAGTCATCTAACAGTGTAATTGGATGCAATACGCAAATATAATAGATAATCCAAATTCCCTTTTTGGAATTTCCTATAATTATTTTGGATTTACTAGTGCAGCTTGGGATTTCGGAATTGCAATTTGCAATATCTATATAAATTTATAAAAAAAAAGGGAGTTTTATTCCTTCACAAGCAATAGTTTACTTTCCCTCTCAAAAACGTCAAATCATCCAATTCTATAAAAAATATTATTTATTGAATTAAAAATAATTATAATTATCAAGAGATCGACTCATGCATGTATATAAATACAATAATAATGTAAAAAGTTGCAAATAAGCCCTCAAAGTGTGACCCCTAACGCATATATCACCCCAACGTATCATTCGGGAAGTAACGTGCTGTAAGTAGTGCAAATCACCCCTTCCGTCTCATTAGTCTTCTAATGTTGTATATGTCTTTTTGAAGGTTTCTAGTAGTTTAGTACATACAGTACATAATAACCATATTCTTCATTTCTTAGTTTCATGTTGTTGTAAATACAACATTATGTGAAAATTTGAATCTTTTGTGTTCTGTCACGACCGCACTTTGCTAAGGATAGCTAAGACGGGAAACCGTGACTAGGGGTTGGATATAAGAAGCGGGGAAGAAAGGGGAAATGACTTGTAACTCAGTAATTAGCAAAATGAACAATTGAATAGACTCGATCAATGGATAAATAGAAAGCAAATGAAGATATGAAAAAGCTCATGGCTCAAATATAATATAGTTATCCATGAGAAGAAACCGGTTGAACATAATCCAATTTCATGAAGGAATACGAGTAGAGTAGTTCTCGATTTACTGGTTCATGAAGCCAGTTAAACATAATTATCTAAATAAGATAATAGAAGCATACAGCGGAAGTCTTTAACAAAATAGATACATATATGAAGATATGTATCTCTTTCTGAACCAAATTCAAAAGATGAATGAATCTCCTCTCAACACTGCCGCCCTTGCCACCTCGCTCAACCTGCAAGTTTTTGAAAACACGAGCAGGGCTGAGTACTTGATGTACTCCGTGAGGTTATGCCCAAAAATAATTTTCAGTAAAACAATCATCAATCATGCATTTCATAGTTATCACAAGGTTTTATCAAAATACTTGTGTAACTAAAACAACTTTATTTCCATAAACAATTGGAGAGCACTCCCCATTTTCTTCCACATCTGTATTATCCATATCTGTAAGTACGCCGGCAAGGTGGCCACCTCACCGGACGTTTCCATGCATAACCGGCCCACCTCTGGAGCACACAGTCACGACTTCGTGTACACATAACCTGGCTAGCGACCTTTGTCTAACTCAGACTCGATCGATATAACGTTGGCAATCCAACACAGATAGGCATCACACATAAAACCAAAAACATTTTATGCATGAAAGGGTTTTGAGTCAACTTGCTTTATTTTCAAAACATGCTTCATTATAGCAATAATATAATTTTCTTTGTTAGAACGCCCACCTGATTGCAAAGTGATAGATCGGTTCCTGGTTTTTCTTCACGTTCCTCGACTCTCGTCCCTTGCTTGACCTTTAGGGAAAAATCTCGTTTCAGAAGAAATACATTATTACTAGAATTCTCATTAGAGTTTTGGGAACTCACATCGCTTCTAACTCGTATCGCATATTAGAATTATAATCGAGAAGATAGAAAAGTTCATCCGGAAAATTCGACATGCCCTCGACGTTCGATAAGTCTATTCGATAATTCTAAATTATCTAAAATCAGCTAAAGTCGACTAGCTCAAATGAGAACTCCGTTTCTCCATTCCAACTAGTCCAAAGACTCGATCAAGACGCTTAACAAAGCAGTATAAGGTCCGTCATATGAAAAACAAATTTCAAAGAGGCTCCAACCTCGCATAATTTCATAATTCGTAATTCAATAATAATTCACAAGGCTTCAATCCAACATATAAATATAATCATCTCGATAATTCATTTTCTATTAATTAATAGAAAACACTTAATGAACAACCTTGGCTTAGCAATAAACATACATATTGATTCACTGGATCTTTAATTCTTTAAAGTAACTTATTCGAATTTAAAGAAATCAACTCTGGACCAATACTTGGGCTAACTCACATGCTTATTTTGATTTCCAATTACTAACTATCTAAGCCATGTTTTAAATTAATCAATTCATTTACGAAAACTTCAACAAAATGGCGTGAAGACACAAGCCCAAATGAGAATAAATCCAAATCTAGAGATACCATGTTGATTTTACTTCCTACAAAGTCCACTTCAACTAATTTAAAAAGAAAAGAAATAAAATAAAGAAGTAATCTATTTTGAGAAATAGGCTAGATACAATTAATGTGTTATATTCTCCCAAACATTACACCTCGGCAGACTGCCCTTCTCCCTCTCCTTCACAGCACGCCGCGACTACTTCACTCTCCCTCTTTCATAATCGCCGGCGACAACAATCGATGGTTTCACGAGTTCCTCCTTAAATTATACTAATATATACCAAGTTCCATTTCATGAATCAAAACCCCTGAAGACGAAACCCCAAAGTTAAATCCTCAAATTTCAAAAGCTGAATTTTATCTTCTCCTCCTTTCCGATTTCGGCGATTCTCCTCCACCTAGAAGTCAGCATCCGCCGCCGCCATGGTCTTCCACCGCACAGCTGTGCTCGAATACACCATCGCCGTCACGGACCGTACCCCCTGTTCTCGAACACTCCGGTGGAACACCGCCGTTCTGAAGCCGACGCTACCACCTTCATCATCACCTCGCCGCACGCCAACTCCATAGAGCAGTAGCAGCTGCAGCATCAGCAGCAGCAGGGGCTGCCCCTCCTCTGTTCTAGTATCTCTCTCTCGACTCCGCCGCTCGAGTTCTCGATGCTTCCACCTCCATCGATAACTCGCCACCAGTAGAAGACGTTGCCCAGTTTAAGAAATTCGAATCGAGGCTCCTCACTATCTTAATTCATTTAATCTCTAGAAGTTTTAGTGTAGGATTCCTTTCATTAACAAGTTATTGAAGCAATTCGTATTTCTAGTTTTCTTGGTTTATCAAGGTCGACAATGGTATTGGAACATGAACAGTAATAGTTTGATTGGAATATTAAGGTTTTCCATTGCAGTGAGGGTTAAGAAATTGGGTAGAAGAAGTACTTACTGATTTAGGATTGAAATTGGATTTGATGAAGATGGACAGGTATGAAAAAATGTGGGTGAGCTTGTAGTTGTTTTCCTCCTCTGCGTTCTTTCCTTTTCTTGATTTCTTTGTTCCTCTTTGCTTATGATTTTCCTTAATCTCCTTCCTTCTTCTTCTTAATCCTTCCTTTAACAAGTTATTGAAGCAATTCGTATTTCTAGTTTTCTTGGTTTATCAAGGTCGACAATGGTATTGGAACATGAACAGTAATAGTTTGATTGGAATATTAAGGTTTTCCATTGCAGTGAGGGTTAAGAAATTGGGTAGAAGAAGTACTTACTGATTTAGGATTGAAATTGGATTTGATGAAGATGGACAGGTATGAAAAAATGTGGGTGAGCTTGTAGTTGTTTTCCTCCTCTGCGTTCTTTCCTTTTCTTGATTTCTTTGTTCCTCTTTGCTTATGATTTTCCTTAATCTCCTTCCTTCTTCTTCTTAATCCTTCCTTTAACTAGATAATGATGAATGGAACAACAACAAAACTACTGCATTTGATTTTCATGTTTCTCTTCTGTTGCTAAAATCTTTCTTTTCTCTCTTTTCTTTTCTCTCGATTGTTCCTCTGTGAAAATGGGATAGATCATAGATGAATTTTTGAATGGTGAAAAGAAGGTGTAGATGGTGAAAAAGATGATAGGGACGTGGCTACATTTGGACCAATATTGGTGGATTCTAAGTCTTGGGTTTGCAATTGGACTAACAATTGGGCTCAAGAGATGAATTAGTAAACAAGTTTGATAAGGCCCTAATAGTTAGACGAAAATTAAGCCTAATAATTTAAATAAGAGGGTCCATTAATAAATTCTCCACCACTAACAATAAAAAATTAATAATACTAGACCTCGACTTTTAAAACGGAACTTATTCGCACGAGACAAAAATTATCGACATCTATCGATGTGTGTAATCGTACACAGAAATAATCCACCAATTAATTAAAAGTCCAAAAAGACTTAAACGAAAACTATTTCGTTTCATTTCTATCTTACCAAAAATTATATACATGAACTTACAAATTCTAACGAATTTTCTCGACCTTACAACGAGTCCGTAAAATAAATTACGATGGACAATAGAAACCTTTCATGTAAATAAAATTAATATATATATATATTTTTACGCTTTTGGAAAATCGGGATATTACATTTGTTCCGATTCTTTTTTTGTATATAGAGGGCAATTTGCACAACTTAAAACACGTTGGGGTGGAATACTCCCCGAGACAATACGTACTTTAGTTATTTATATGTAATCTAGCTTACAATTATGAAATATATTAATATTTGACAACCTACAGAAAAAATAGATAGCCTGAACTTAGTTTTTATTTATTTATTTATAAAATACATATATTCATCATGTGCAAAATGTGAATTTATGGGACTCTTTATTTCTATATATGTATCAACTAATAATGTTGAGTGTCTTTCTTCTTTTTTTCTTTTTTTTTATCAGCTAACACAATACACTCACACATACACACCCGAGGTGACTCGAATCTCTGACCTCTTAGTTGGAGGTGAAACGTCTTACCAACTGAGCTGCGCTTCGTAGTCTGTCGAGTGCATCAATAAAAACATAATCTATCGCATAATTCTAATTATAAGTAGTTTTTAAACTATATTTACAAATAATTACAAGCGCACAACGCCAAAAGGGTTAAGGGTTAGGCAAACCACCAACATGTATATAACTCAAACAACATCAATTTTTTTTAAAATAACTTAAGATTAATACTTTTCAGTTTTTTATAATTTTTATTTATTACATTTTTTTTAATAGTTAAAATCACTCGAGTGTCTCACTTCGCCCTTTGGTGAACTACGATGAAATTGAGTTGCCTAAAAATAGAAGTAATAGAATATCATGAAAAAAAATATATATATATACATTGAGATATTACTATAGTTATAATTACGTTGGAACACAATTATAAAGAGAATTGAAATATCGGGACAATTGATAATAATCAAAAACTTTGTTGGATTACAGATTTTATCAACTTACTGGGTATTAATTTAGAAAAATTATATTAATATAATATTTTCAAATTAATTTATAAATTGAATTATTTAAAAAATTACAACAACCCTGACCACCCGTGCAAAGGCGGGGGGGGGCAAAACTAGTTTTAATGAAAATTGCGGAGCCTGTGTGACTAGAATATTAATATTCATTGATAGGTACAACAACCGCGCGGGATTAAAATAATTTGTAAATGATTCACGGTGCGGTAAACGCGGAGTATAGTACAACTTTGACATGCTAAACTTATCTATAAATAGAACGGTTGCATTTCCATAACGAAACACACAAGCTCAAGCGCAAAAGGTTCACACAAAAATCATTTTTACTTTTCAGTTTCGGTAAATCTTCTCTCCTCATCCTCTGTTTCTTAGCTTTAGTAGTTATAGGATTATATATATACCATTCTTCATTTTTTTATAATCTTCATTTTGCTTGTTTTTAAGTTAAGTCTTAATCATAAAATTTGTAGTATGTATCTCTTTCTTTTTTCCTATTTTCATTGAAATTTGCGGAATGTAAATATTCCTGCTCAATCTGACATCCTCGTTAGTTTTTGCATTGTTATTTCAGTTCAGATCTTTTATTACCAAAGCATTGATATTCATTCATGTTTCTATACATTTATTTGGTAAATATATGCATGTATTCTTTAATTCGACATGTTTTCACTGTTTAAATTGATTAAAGGTGTCGACAGATACATATTACATACTCCCTCCCTCCCTCCACTTTATAATGAATTGTTTTATTACGATATAATAGAATGAAGTTGAATAAACGGAGAGTGAGCTCGATAGCCATGATTAAATTTATGAGCAACGAATATTAACACGTATATATGCGATGGTACAGGCATAGGCATGGCTACTCCAGCATTCAGGCTTCCACAGTTCATGGTGGTGAAACCATTCCATCAAGCTGAAGGTTATAATGGATACTACAAGAAGAATGAGGGTACAGAGGGCAGTAGCTTAGGTCTTGGAAACGAGAGCGAGTTCAACGTATTCAGCCCGCTGGTGAAGATCGAAGCGGAGCGAGCCACGAGCAACGACAAGTATGTCAACCTACGATTCTGCAATTCCAACAGGTACTGGCAGAAGGCCGCTGGTGACATGTCGATTGCTGCTCTGTCAACGGATCTCATCGAGGACAAGTCAGACCAGTCGTTTCACTGTTCGAGCCGTTCCAAGTGGGGGACGACTCGAACAGCTTCTACTTGAAGCACGTGAGAACCGAGTTGACTGTGGCGATAGATGGGTACGCATTTCATCTCCTCGATCTGGATAGTCCGAACGAGTCGACCTATCTAACTTACGTAGATTGGGAGAGACAAGTGAAACTGCCTGAGCACGTCGCCTTCAAGGGCGACAACGGAAAGTACGTCGTACCTATCGAAGCGGATGGAAAGCTATGGATGCACTACGGCGGGACGGAAGCTAACGACATTAGGTCGCTCCACACGGTCGTACACGTCCAGATAATTTCGAATGCTTACGACAGGCACTGGGTGGACCGAGGTGACTGTATACGCTTGGATAGTAGTGCGACGGAGCCTATTGGCGACAACTATCTCTTCTGGCCTGTCAAAATCGATGGCAGCACCTTAGCCCTCCGAAATAAGTACAACGGCCTTTTCTGCCGTCGTACAAACGGTTACATTACACCGGATATTATGCTTTCGAATGCCTCCACCATGACGATAGCAACGAAGATGCAGGTGGAAGAGGCTACGCTGGAAAGGAAGATTACGTGAACTACATGATGGAGGACGCCAGGATATTCGACGAGCAGCCTTACCTGGCCGGCTCCTCCGTCCTCATCAACGCCACCGAATTCCCGTGTTCCCAGTCTGTCACCATCACGTACAAGGACGAGAAATCTTACACTTTCAGCCGTGGCTACTCAGTTAAGGCCGGGGCGACCACCGAGATCAAGGCTGGCGTCCCGTTTCTTGCGGAGGGAAAGGTCAAAGTCTCTTTCTCGGTAACCGGGAATGATAGAGTAAAGGCGAAAGAAAGATATATATTGAATACGTAGAACAAACAGACGCACCTCAAAAGAGGTTCACAGGATAGAATCCTGCAGCCACAGCAATACGCTGCTTCCCTAAGAATAATAATCGATGTCCAAACCCTAATCTATGACTGCATATTAATAAACCTAATAACTTGGGGCCTAAGTAATTATCTTACTTGGAGCCCACTATTATTCTAACCCTAATTAAAGCCCAAAACTAATACTTAAGAAACATAAATAAATAAAATACCCCAGAACATGTTCTATCAATAGCACGTTCCGTCGAAGCAGCCTTGTCCTCAAGGCTGTTACGTTGGATAAATAGGCAGCAGCTCCTCTTCGCCCTCAATTCCCTCTTGATCATCACCTTCTGCAGTAATCATAACACTCAAATGTTTGCTAGCGCATTTGTGAAACGGTCCGTAGCGCTCACCACAGCGATAACACTTCCCTTTAGCCGGTATTCGCGAGCTTCTTCGGCTGTGAGGTGGCGAACATTACGGTTAGGATGTGGATCAGATGATGCACTTGCCGGAGAGGTTGTGCCATGAGTAGGTTTGTTGTACGTCGGCCGTACCGAGTAGCTCAAAGTTGAGGTGGACCGAGTGCTAAACGATGCCGACGGTCTTGGTGCTGCAGCGTGTTCCAATTTCCGGGCTGCCTGCACAGCTGCTGAATAGTTTGAGACCACATTATCTTGTATTTTTGCACGAAGATCCTTCTTCAAACCACCCAAGAAAAATCTCAAGTAGTGCGCATCAGTGAAGTCGGTGATTTGCGAAACTCTGCATTCGAATGTCGAAATATATTCCTCGAGAGATCCTGTTTGCTCCACAGCAATCAAGGCCTCATAACTATTAATTGCTGATTCATCGCCATAACGAATCATGAGTTATCGTTGAAAAGTAGCCCAATCTGGATCTCGTATGCGCCGACTCAACAATTGATACCAAGCCATTGCCGAGCCAGACAATGCTATCACCGCAAGCTCTACCTTTTTCGCTACGCTTACCTTGTGTACCATAAAATATTGCTCCACTCTTGACAGCCATGCTCGTGCGTCAGAGCCATCAAAGTTGGGCAGATCCATCTTCTGCTGCGTTAACGCAAGAGAACTTTCTTCCTCCTACGTTGTTGAGCCATCCTGATCCTCATCTTGACTAGAAGGAATCCCAGAGATGTTGAGCTTGGCAAGTATAGCGTCGAGTTTGGCGTCGGTCGCTTCTTGCCGTTTCTCCATCGCAGATTGGGCAGCGCGTAGCTCCGCTACTGCAGTCTGAATTTCCTCCATCGCCTTCTCCATCTGCTTTGCGCGTTGCTTTCGTGTGAGCGTCAGCTTTTCGATCCGGCAGGTCGGACCAATTTGATAGAGTAAAGGCGAAAGAAAGATATATATTGAATACGTAGAACAAACAGACGCACCTCAAAAGAGGTTCACAGGATAGAATCCTGCAGCCACAGCAATACGCTGCTTCCCTAAGAATAATAATCGATGTCCAAACCCTAATCTATGACTGCATATTAATAAACCTAATAACTTGGGGCCTAAGTAATTATCTTACTTGGAGCCCACTATTATTCTAACCCTAATTAAAGCCCAAAACTAATACTTAAGAAACATAAATAAATAAAATACTCCAGAACGTGTTCTATCAGGGAATTTCAATTGGGACACCACCACCACCACCGCCACCTCTGTCTCCGCCACGGGCTCAGTTCAAGTGCCTGCCAGGAGTTCGGTTATAGTCGATTAGGTGGGAACACAGGGCTCCTGCAATATTCCCTATTCATACACTCAGCTCGACAAGAGTGCCACCAACGGTGAAATCAAACGTACCGATATGGTGGATGGTACTTACACCGGCGTCAGTTGCTACAACTTCAGCTTTAAGATGCGTGCTCCTAAATCTATCATGTGAAACATGCACGCATGCATCCATGAATTCAGTTCCCCTACTCGTGTGCTTGCTTGGAAAACTAGCTAATTTGTGTATTTGCATGCGCTGTCTGCGCTGTCGTTTTGACATGCATGGAATAAACTTGTACCCTTCCCTTTCCTTTTATTACCCACTTTAAAGATATTTCTGAAACATGAAAATCCTATACTTTTTCAATAATACCTACTACCTACTACCAATATATATATATATATCTTCGTAGGATAACATTTTAGTCTAGGTCAAGAGCATACAACGAGTTTAAATTATTTTTATACGTGTGAGATTATTTAAAATTGAGTTGAGTAATATCGGGATGGTATCCTCTGTCCCGATTTTAATTTCTCAAATATTAATTTTTTCTTAATTTTATAAATAAACATTTTAAATTTTAAAAATTATATACCCTATTTTTTGAATTTTCAACCACAATTTAATTAATAAAAGTGAAATTAAATGCTAAAAATGATAATTTAACAACGAAAACTAATAATAATAATAATAATAATAATAATAATAATAATAATAATAATAATAATAATAATAATAATAATAATAATAATACAATTGCAAACTGGTATCGTCCCAAAAACTATGTCTCAATGATGTCCCAAAACCTAATTTCTACTAATTTTATATGATTTTTATAAAAATAAAAATACTATAATTAGTAAAGCATTATAGACATTTATAAGAAAAAAAAATAGATTTTTCTTTTGAAATTATATACTTTGTTTTTGAATTTATCAACTCTAATATACTAATAAAAGTGAAATTAAATATAAAAAAATAATTATAAACCCTAATTGGGATGGGTGAACCCTTGAAAATAATCATATAATTAAACAAAATCATTATAAAATAAATTTATTTAAAATAAATAAATAAAACTAGTAAATATTAGGTTTTGGGACACCATTGAGACATAGTTTTGGAGATAGAGGATCCAAAGCCATATATTTGGGCATGTTTAGAAGGTATAGTCTATCTAATCAAACAAAAAAAAAAAGAAAAATAGAAAAAGAAAAAGAAAAGAAGAAGATATAGTCTAAAAACAATATCCGAAATTTATTAATTCTATAATTAAGTCCAATCCTCTATTAATACGTATGTAAATAAGCTATATAGGATTGACATATGTAATTTTGAGCTAAAAGCCTTGGTTCTGATAATATTTCCATTCTCATCGGTCTTATTTCTATATATCCTTTTAGTTCCGATGATGTTGGCATGAGCCAATTCTGGAACGAGGTACCACACTTTACATATATTAAATTGGAGAAGTTGTTCTTGCATTGCATGTATCCAATTTTCATCAGTAAAAGCTTCTTAACATTTCTTGGTTCAATCTTGGAGGTAAAACAGACATGCGCAAGATTTCAAATCATTTTCATATAATCTGGTTTCTTGCCTCTAGTCTTCATGCCTTCTTAATAGGGATATAATGGGCAAATCATTGTTGTCATTATTAAATTAAAAATGTGTTCTAGATTTGTCATTTGACTAGAAGTTGAGGTGTAAAAGTGGACTATTCCCTAGGTAAAAATGCCCATTCTCGTGATTTGAATGTAAAAAATACCCACCCTTTTGAAGAGATGCAAAAAATGCCTATTTTATTAATTTAATGAAAGTGGGCCACCACATTGATGACAAATTTGACGTGACCAGCTCAAAAAAGGGAGGAATTTCTAGCACAAGGTAAAAAAAAAATAAATCACAGACTGTGTGGATAGTCTGGGCACTTGTAAGTTTGTTTTTTTTCTCCGGACAGTTGGGGTTGAGCAGTATTGGATGGTTTAGGAGGGGTATCAAGCGGTTTGGGATGGTTTCAAGCGGTTTGACTTGGCCGGTTTGGTTGCTGGTAGCGGTAGAGATTTTAGCAACCCAAATAACAAATTCGGTACAAACCCAAATGAAAAAGATTCTATCAAAATCTAGCTTCACGTTAACTAAGAACAACACACCTGAAAGCCATCGAACGCATCACCCTTCTGATAAGGCAATGGGAAGATGGTTCCAAAACAAAACCGAAACAAAAGTAGAAGTCAATCCAGAAGCAAAGGAATCAGGTTTGAAGAACCAGAAATGGTGGATGGACATTTCACGGACTGGGAGTCATGAGAAGACTACACACCTGAACAAGAACATGAAAGAAACAATCCTGTCGAAGTGGCAGAAGGTGATAAAAAAGCAAAAAGCACAATTGAAGAAGCAAAAAGAGTACGTGATAGAACTTGTCCGTAAACTGAAAGAAACTCCTGCAGAATGAACCCCATCTGATTTTGAGGAGGATGTGAGTAGAGAGTCAAAAAACTTCCACACCCACACCCCCACCGACCAAAACTCGAGCAACTGCTTCTGTCCAACCCACATTTGGGTTGCAGCAAATGCTTATCAATACGGCAAGCCCCTTCTCAAGAGAACTGAATGCTCTTCCATAGAACTTCCGGCACATGGCATGCGAATACACGGGGAACGCCGACCCTGAGGAATATTTGTTGAGTTTCGAAATTTTGGCCTAACTACATCAATATACAGAAGGGGTAAAGAGTCGAGTTTTTTCTCACAACCCTAGGAGGTTATGCAAAACAATGGTTCAGGCAACTGCCTAGCCATTCCATATATAGCTTCAACGAGTTGAGAGACTTGTTCTTGCTGCAATTCGTGAGTGCTAGACGCTCTTCCAAAAACTCATTATGTTTGATAACAATCAAACAAGGGGTGGACGAATCCCTGAGAAATTACTTAAAACGTTTCAATGATCTACCGTTGGAAACACCGGGCATTAGCCCCGAAGTAAAAACACTCGCCTTCATCAATGGGCTAAGAGAAGGCCATTTTTTCTCTTCACTGGCAAAGAGAACGGCCCAAACCTTCGACGAACACTTGGCTCGAGTTGAAAAATATATCCAACTGGACGATGCCATACGAGTCAAGGAAGCTGATGTGGCTGCTAGGAAAGAAGATAAAAGATCTTCTCCTTCGAACAACTAGAGAGGGCGAGAGAAATCTGAAAGGAACTACAGAAGGGATAGAGGTGAAAGGCCCTATACCCCACTCACCAAACCACCTGCGGAGCTACTAGAAATAGTGCTGCGAAAGCTAAGAGTCCTCCTGGCACCTCGTTCAAATGAACCAACAAATTTTGAAAATTCCATAATAACTACGGTCACAACTACGGGAGTCAAAAGGGAGATTTGGGTCTTTTGATCCTGAGTATTTTCAGTCGAATCAGTTCACCGAAAAAAGCGATGTTTACAGTTTTGGAGTGGTTCTGGTCGAGTTTTGACAGTACAGAAGCCGATTTGTATAGAAAGAGAAGAACATGAGAGAAGTCTAGTGATGAGGTTTCTTGCATCGATCGAGGATAACAATGTTGATGCAATTTTGGACCCTCAAGTTTTGGAACGAGATGAAAAGGAAGAGGTGAGTGCAGTTGTATTTCTTGCAAGAAAATGCTTGAATTTGCAAGGGAAAATGAGACCAACTATGAAAGAAGTGGCCACGGAATTGGAAAGTTTGAGGCCGGCTCAAACACCTGCAACTACTATCCATGAATATTTCGAAGAAACAAAATCTTTGGAGCTAAGTCTATGATGATTTCGGACATGGAATACACATGGACGACTAGCGATGGCAGTGAAAAAGCAACATCATCTTCGGATATACATCCATTCGATGTTGAAATTGTATGAGCTACGTACTAAAGGGCCGGCCCGCCCGGACTCCCATCGAGCTGCATGGAGAAATCGGGCCAAGTCAGAGCGGCCCGAAATCAGGTTTACTAGGGCTGGTGCGTGTTACGCGAAGGGCAATATATAAGATCACATCAATTATTAATCCTCGTTCCACATCTTTTTTAGTAAGTTTCTTGATTTTTGCTTGTCGTTTCAGTGTGAAACATGCATGAACGTAATACCAAAAATTAAAATAGGAGACGAAATATTGTTTTGTAATAAAGTTAAGTCAGCATTAATCCATGTTATGAATCCACCACGGGTGCAAAGACTGGATATAGAAATATGATAATAAAGATAATTAATTGAGTAGAAACGCTCCAATGTCCACCGTGGACATGCTTAATGTATCCACCGGTGATGTGGCAATGCCACGTTGGCAATCTTTCCCATTAGGGTTTAGTTTAGGTAGAGTTTAGTTTTTATACTATAGTTTAATTAATTTTGGTATATTTTTTATTAACTTATTTAATTATCTCAATACCACGTCATCCGTGGGCACATTAAGCGTGCCCACGGTAGACATTGGAGCATTACTCATTAATTGAGATTGTTCTTATTTTTTGTGCATGTGAAACATGCATGTATTAAGCTTGTGGCGAACTGATATAAAGCGTAAGGGACATTTCCTAAAACTTTTCCCAAAGCAGTCCAAATTATTTACAAATTATTTAGGTAAAAATGCAAATAAATATACAAACTTTGTCTGACATTTCGTTTAAATCATAAACTTTCAAGTTTTTTTTATAAATACATGAACTTTGCCACCGATTATATTTCTGGCCAAATTGAAAAAGAGCTGGCAGTCTACGTGGATTTTTAACTTAATTAATCACTTAAATAATGTAACACCAAAACGTCATTGTTTTATCTGGAACGCTGTTGTTTTAGATGAAGGCGTGATTTCAACTCCATTCACCATCAAGCACTAGAAGAAATTAGGTTTAGGGTTGGATCGCGTGGTCAGGAGGTTGAGAGTGAAATTCAGATCAAAGAAGTCATCGATAGCATAGACCACGATGATGCCGTCGTCAAGGATCGGTATGCCGGAGACGGCGATGTTGTTGATTGAGATTTTATGAGACTGGTTGGAGGTGACTATTATGTGTTTGTAGGGGAAGAGATGGGGGATGGGGGTGGAGAAGGGGAAGGAGAGGAGGGCGGCGAGAGAGAGAGAGAGATGGGGGAGAAGTGGAGGAGGAGATGAAAGAGAGAGGGCTGGTCGGAGGAGTTGAAGGAGGCGTCGGGAGGAGAGAACACGGTGAGAGGAGTGACGGCAGCGGAGAAGAAGCGCGGGCTAGGGACGATGAAATTAATTTAAGGACTTAAACGACGGAACTAACCCTACTAAAAAAATTAAACCCTAAAAAGTAAAACCATTGACGTGGCACTAGCATGTCAGCTGTGAACACATTAACGGTTGATAGGAGAGCATTTCTGTATGAGTAAAATAGCAACGCCATCTTCAAAAATACATCTATTTAAAATTGTCATTGTATGAACTATTGAAGGGTCTGGTCCGCCCTGGCTGAAGCCCATTGAGCTGCATGGGAAAATAAATCGGGCCACGTCAGACCGGCCCAAAATTGTATTCACTTGGGCGGAGTTAAAAATTTCGAGTCGGGCTGGCCAGCCCGATCCCCTTCGGGCCATTCATAGTTTTGGGAATTGAAATATTTTGCCGCTATTATTTGTTTATTGTGGAACAAGATTATGATGTAGTAATGTAAAGTCTTAACCTTTATTTACCATTGGACTGTCGTTGATGCAAAACTTTGCAATGCAAAGTGTGCATCCGTGCTTCCACGTCTATATGGGGGCTCCACGAAAGAAAAGAGGTGTGCAGCTTTTTGGGCATGGTTTTGCAGAAGAGGGTCCAACTTACCTTACCCACCCCAAAACCCCCCCACCCCCACCCCTGCGGGCCCCAGTACCCCAGATATAATTAATTGGACTGCATATAATATTTATTGTTCAATATTTCTTGTCTTTTTTTTATAATTACTTGTACTCTCTTCGTCTCATTCTAGACGTTGCAGTTTTTATTCAAATGTAAGGTACTACCTCCATCCTATTATATTAGTTCTCATTTGATTTTTGACTTTTAAGCATGCTTTTCCACCGAAATCTAGGACGGGTTTTAAAATATAATTTTGAAGTATTTTTTCTTTTACAGAATACAACGACACTCATAGTATCCCGTAAAAGAAAAAATACTTCAATATTATATTTTAAAACTCATACTAGGTTTCGGTGAAACGCGTGCCGAAAAGTCAAAAGTCAAATATGGACTAATATAATGGGATGTAGGTAGTATAAAATAGTAAAATGTAACGTCTCAAATGAGATGGAGGGAGTATAATATTACCCCTATTAAAATTAATTACTTGCATAATATTTCTTGTCTTTTACTCGTATAATATTTCTTGAATATTTACAATATTTTACCTGCCATTTATTTATTTATTTAGTTATTTTTATTTCGAAGAATACTCGTATAATATTTCTTGTCTTTTACTACTACTTTTGTCCCACCTAAGACAACATGTATTTCTTTTTTGGCCGTCCCACTCAAGATTACGCGTTTCATTTTTGGAAAATAATCAGAGTTTAAATGGTACAATTAGTAAATCCCTTATTACACTTAACATTCCCTAATTAAATCTTATCATCAACTTACCTCTCAGGACGTATCCCAATATAATTTAAATTCTAAAGTTTAAATTATAACTTGCTTGTTTGTCCTCCGACTTTTATGATTTTTATACCAAATTAAAGGTCTTGATATGATCTTTCATTTAAGACTAGACATCAATATGTTTTCATGCATCTATGATGCTCTAGTTTTAAAATATGTCTAAATACATAAATCACATTACATTCCTAAACATAATACATTCTATACACTAAACAGTCTCATCTTAAATCCCGCATCGGAAAGAAATGTGTCATCTTGGGTGGGACGGAGGAAGTATTATTTTGATAGCACTGCGTATATCAACAAGAGACGAGAAGTATGGTTCAATTTTATGCTACTTTATCGCCTAATATAGATTCTACCATTGAGTTTTCAATTAATAGTTGATGAAGTCAACTTTGTAAATTGTAATTATGGTTAATTTCACAATAGGTGATCCTACGACTAAAGTGCGAATTAACGATTGTTAATAATATTTTTTTTTATCATATAGGAGTATAATGCTTTTTTTTATTAAATTTATATCTTATTGTTTAATTTTAGTTTTGTGAATATTTTGTTTAATATATTTATGAACATTTTGTTCAATATTTTTTTTATTTATGTTTCAAAAAGAATTATAAAAAAGTAAATAAATTTTTTTTATCAAGTTGAAGGGGTTAATTGCACCCATTTTGTGAGATTAGGGGGTATTTACACAAAATCTTACCATAAGGTTGTATATATCATAGGGGTGTCTACCATAAGCTTGTATTTGCTACTTTTATGCCGATTTTCCAATGTTGTATTTGCTACTTTTATGATTATAAAGATTTTGGACAAAAATCTACCATTATGGTCGTTTGTATTATAATGTAAATCGTAGTGAATCGATCGAGATCATTGGCTTACAAGTGAAATGTGAAGTCAACTAGTCCTTCATTACTGGAGTGGTGCACACGAAACCTTATTTCACTAAAGTATTGACTAATCGCGTAAAATTGGTGTGCGCCTGATTGGGCGTATTTTCTCAATATATTTTATGGAATTTCTAGTGCATTTTGGTCTTAATCTTGAATAAATAATCTTTATTTGGGAATAAATATGAATGTGATGGGTTTTGTAGGGAAATGATCGAATATTGAAGAATTTGCAGACTTTTGGATGGATCTTGTGAAGATAAGAATTTTCAGCATGTGTAGGACTGAATGAGATTCAGGTGGCTGCCCATACCGCTTGTGAAGTACTGGAGCTGAGCGAAAATAAAGGAATTTCGGATTTTCAAGTTCTAGAAGGCCTTTCATTAATTCCATACGGGATTAATTAATATAGTAGTGATTTTTAGTATTTTATTTAGTTAATAGACTTATTGGATATTATTAGTTTATTCCTTTCCTAGATAGATTAGGTTTCGGGATTTTATTTTCTTATTTTAAGTAAATCCTCTAGATATTTAAGAAGGATTAGAATTAGAGAGGAGAGGGAACATACGAATTGGAGAAGGGGCATCGGCTGGGACAAGAACTCACGCCATTCTTCTTCTCTCTTTTCTTCTTTATTTTATTTTATTTTATTTTATTTTTGCTTTTATTTTGTGTATGAATATTAGCTAGTTTTGTTTATTCCGGCAAAGACAGTGAAGCCTTGGCGAGATTATTTTGTGAGATCTAATCAGTTTTTATACTTTAATTTATATGCTTGCATCTGTTATTCCCTGTGTTTATTTTTATGAATTGTTTCATATTGCTAGGTAGTGCGCAATATTTAGTAGTTTGGAATTAATTTATAGCCAATTAAATTGACCATACGTAATCGTGGTTAGATTTAATTAGTGGTGTTGGTCCCGAAAGTGACTAACACGCGTAGAGGGGGGTGAATACGTGTGTTGAGAAGTGTTTAACTTCTCTTTCGTTTTTCAGCCTTTTATCGAGTAGACGCTTCGAATGCTTAGAGAAGCTTCTCGCTCGTGTGAGTACGGTGCGGAATGTGGTGAGCTATTATACTCGTTTTAGTTATCTTGCACTTAAAACAGTTTATCACTTAGAGCGTGAGTGTGTGTTATGAATAATCAAAGCATAAAGAATGTAAAGTGCATAACACAAGAGTTATAGTGGTTCGGAGGTTGCGCTCCTACATCCACTCTTACCACCTTCACTCGGTGATGAACTTCACTCAAAGCTTGGGGTTTACAACGGGCACCCAAGAGCCTATGTGAGTTTATATGATCGGCACTCACGAGCCTATGAGTTTATACGATAGACACTCACGAGCCTTACAACCTTTACAAACTAAACTCTTAAACTCGGTTTGGGTTAGGGTTTGGGTTCGTATAGTTTCCAACTAATGAGAAATCCTTTTACAATAAAGCATAATGTAGAAGACTAGGATTTCTCTCTAAGGCTTATGGATATAGAAGTTGAAGCCTTATGGATAAACTAGAAGGTTGAGATACAAAGATCTTTTTGGGAGAGATGTAGGATAGTTTCTACTTTTTTTTGCTTGCTCTCTCTACCATATTTTTTATGTAGCTTGAACCTTCTATTTATAGTAAGGGACACTAATCTATCCGTTGGAGAGATAGAGTGCGTGTTCTTTACTTGTCTAATCCGAATTTTGAATTCATCCTTGATAGAGCACAATCCTAGGAAGATAGCCGTTTGACTAGAGGAGCCTAGCCCTGTGCATTCGGCAATTAGACACTTCACAGTCCGTTGAGCAATCTGGAGCAGACACGTGGTCTGACAGCTGACACATCTCACCTGCTTGTCGGATGCTCTCGCTCAAGCTGAAAGAGCGCTTTGGCCCTGGAAGGCGCTTTGGCCCTGAGAGGCGCTTTGACGTGAAAGCACGCTCTGGACCTGGAAGGCGCTTTGAACTGGAAGCGCGCGCTTTGACTTCCCTTCAGACAGACGCTTTGGCTTTCCTTCAGAGAGGTGCTCCAGCTTTCATTCAGACAGGTGCTCTGGCTTTCCTTCAGAGAGGTGCTCCGGCTTTCCTTTAGACAGGCGCTCTTACCTAGACGCTCTAAAGTTACATTTCAATAAAGAGCTCCCTAACAAGTGAGCTATTCTAGTACATTAAAATATATATTGTAACTTGAGCTGGATCATCAAAGATAGTAAGAGAAACATTCTATGAGGGTTTTGGAATCCAATCAAAAGTCAATTGAATCCAAGTTCCCCCTTAACATAATATCCCAACAAGTGGTAAATTGGCTTGTTTAAGTCAAGGGAATAACAGTCTTAATTCGATAATCTTGCGTCAGAGTTTATCGGTTTTAAATCGGGTTTCTCTAGTTTTTAATGCTATCGGCTCATTAAATCTATAGAGCGTCTCTTACGGTTGTCAGTCGATTAGGGAAATAACGGGTGAAGCGTCTTCCTGGTTGTCGAGAATTTATGGAGAAATAAGATCGCGTCAGAAGCGTATTCAGTGGTCATAACTGGTTTGTTTGCATTAAATTAGAGTTATCTTTGCATCGAGGATCAGAATAATTGAGCTAAGGTGGAACTTGTCTACTGCTGGAATCGTCTTTTAATTACTTAACCTAAAAATCAAAGTGTCTTCTAATTTCTTTATTTGTTTATTTTTTTATTTATGTTCGTATTTAGTTTAATAAAAAATTCATATTTGTGTAGTTGGAAATTTGGAATAAATCTCACTGATCCTTTGGGAGACGATCTTGCTTACCACTGTCTATATAGTGTGGGCATACCGATCGAAAATTCAGATTTATTTTTGGTGTAAAACAACGCACCAGTGCCCTCATATGATAACTTAAAAATGCGGTCGACTAGAACAACATGAAATTCTAGTTTAGTGGAACAGTGAAAAACGGAACCTTATTTCATTAATTAGTCATTGGTATAGTCCAATCTCTTAAGATCATGAGTAATTAACGAAATTTGAAATCCACTAATCGAGAAAGTGATCCTCGTTTAGTGGAGTTATGAAAACCAAATCTTATTTAATTTGATGATGAGTCACCTATCTAATCGAATAGGTGACCTCTCTAGTCGAATAGGTGTACCTCTCTAGTCGAATAGATGTACATCCTCGACTAATTATTATAAAAGTATTAATCTACTCAATTACACTATCTTGGATTACTCGAACTGTAATAAGAAAAACTCGTTTTGCTTGATTAGTAAGTAATCAAGAGGAATAAGTGGAGATTCTCGAATAATTAGTAAAATGTGAAGTCGAGTATTGGAAGAGGAGATCCTTGATTACTAGATTAGTGAAAACAAAAGCTAATATCACTATATTATTCATAAATCAATCAAATCAAACGAGAATCTTTGGATAATTAGAAAACTTTCAATCCACTAGTCAATAACATATCAATAACTTTTTCATTTATGGTTTAAATTTTTTAGTTGAGTTTAGTTTTTTTGATAGGATTTATTGTAGGATATTCAAATATTATATATTTTTTAAAATATATCATCATCACGTCAGCCGTGAGCACATTACGTATACCCATGGTGGGTAATAGAGCATTCTTCTCCACTATAATACTCGTAAAATATGCACTATAGTTTTAAGTCGATCATTCAAAGGGATTTTCTTTCTGATGGGATCCTCAATCTATTCCCATCATAGCTATAATGCACGGATTCTTCTAAAAATACAACATTGCAGTATCGGATACGTGGGGATACGGGTGCGGGTGCGGGTGCGATTCGCGTGGGATACGCACTGGATACGCCACCTGGCGAATTCTAAAAAAAAATAGGGTACACTTATCTGGTGGGTAGGATACGCATATCCGGTAAGAATCCGGTGTGTTTAGGATATTTTTGGTTTTTTTTAAAAATAATTTTATATTTTGGGTTTTTTTTAATACTTTTTTTTTTATATATATTGTCCTAAATTTTAAATTCACTACAAAATCAATATAATTTATGGGGTTTAATTGAAATCTTCATTTTAATTGAGTAGTATTTATTTTATGAATTTTATTTTTATAAAATGGGTGATATATATAATAAAATATAAATATATAGACGTATTCTCGACGAATCGCACCCTAAGATTTTTAAAAATCCATATCCGCGTATCCGAATCGTATCGCCCTCACACCCGTACTCCCGCACCCATGCAACATAGCATCATAGTGTACCAAAATTGATTTTTCTTGATTTTTATTTATTTGTTCCCTCAATTTTCATGTAATATGATTGAGTCTAGGTTACAATGGTTCATTAATTTCCCTAAAAAAAATAATGGTTCATTAATTTAATTAGGGTATACAATTATTTTTAGCATTTCCTTCATTTTTAACTAATAAAATTGAAATTAAATACTAAAAATGAATAATTAGCCCTAATTGGATTGAGGAACCTTAATCAAGTAATGTAACATTAAATTAAATCATAATATCGAGAAATTAAAAAGAAAAAATAATTAAAATTAAGAAATAAATGATTTTGATGCACACCTAGTGACGTAGCGAAAGCGTATAAAATGCTAAGGCATCATGACATCACCTAGTAAACGTAATGGGAATAGAGGATCTTAGGAAATTCACACCTAATTTCCTGTTTGAGTTAATTAAGGATTATCATTTGTCCTGTAGGTAGTCTTCCAACCAGTTCAGCAGCCGGTTGCCCTTCTTAAAATATTAAAGCTATTCTTTATGGAATATGATTAAATATGTTTAAAATTAATCTGGGTCATACTTATAAATATTGAATAAAAAAAGAAAGATGTTTATGTTGATTTGATTGAGTAAAAATAAATTTATTTGAAGAAAAATGTTTACTATATGTACGACTTATGTTCTAAGGTTCCTTCCTTTTTTACATATTACTATTAACTATATACTCCATCTGTTTTTTACAAATAGGCCACTTAAAAAAAAAAAAACAGAGGGAGTATATCACAACTCCCCATAGCTAGCTACTAAAAATTGAAGAGACTAGTTAGAAACAAGAGTTGTGGCCCAAAATGGCAGAACAAGAATAGTGATCAAGTAGTGACTCGGAGTCGGAGCTAATTTTTCCGCTACAAAAAATAATCACATCTTAACAGCAAGAGGGGAAAAAAAAAAAAAAACAAAATCCCTTTTCTTCAAGGGTTGTTTGTTTGCAGCAACTTGATGAAATCAGAGGTTTCCAAATCTAATTTTTCCACAAGACTAGTTAAATATGACTTCTCAGTTGAGGTTAGCAGCCTCCTGTCTCACGTGTTGAGATAAGATAATTACTTCATCTGTCCTTCATTTACTGACACTATTAATATATTGAGATGTCCTCCATTTACTGAATTTTTCTATTTTGAGACGTATGCCCCACAATCACTGATCGATCGTGGATTTTGGAGTGTTTTTATGATGGTGAGATTTATAGAAAAGTTAAGAACACAAGAATTTACGTGGTTCGATCTGTGGGTAGATCTACGTCCACGGAGGAAAAGAGGATGTTTATATTGAAGTCTCTCCTGCTAAAAATATACAGTCCCCCTTCTTATCTTACAAGATAGCTCTATTTATAGAGAATTGAGGTCACGGGCGTTTCATGGATGCTGCTCTCGCATGTCCGTCCGTACTCTGATCATCGCGGGTGGTTGAGAAATCGTGGGGCAGTTGGCTGACTTTGTTGACTCATTATTGGGCTTCAATCTGGGTGGGCCGAGCTGATCTTGGGCCTCTGGGCCACATCCTATCACATCCCCCCCCCAAAAGGTCGGAGAAGTGAGGTCATTGTAGAGAGGTGTAAATTGCCCCGTGGGATTTCGACGAAGTTGAAACTGCACACCGCCTCATTTTGACGAGGTCGAGTTTGAATTGCATTGCCCCGTCGAAAATAAGATTTTGACGAAGCCGAACTTCATACCGCCTCGTTTTGACGAGGTCGAGCTCGAATTGCATTACCCCGTCGAAAATAAGATTTTGACGAAGTCGAACTTCATACCGCCTCGTTTTGACGAGGTCGAGCTCGAATTGCATTACCCCGTCGAAAATAAGATTTTGACGAAGTCGAACTGCATACCGCCTCGTTTTGACGAGGTCGAGCTCGAATTGCATTACCCCGTCGAAAATAAGATTTTGACGAAGTCGAGCTGCATACCGCCTCGTTTTGACGAGGTCGAGCTCGAATTGCATTACCCCGTCGAAAATGAGATTTTGACGAAGTCGAACTGCATACCGCCTCGCGCTTCGGCTTTTTGTCGGCCTGGGGGCCGCAGTTATTCCCCCCACTATTTTGTCTCGTTCTTTTGTTGTTCTGGGGTCGGCCTTCATTCTGGTTGCGATTTTGGTACCTTTTAAGCATACCATCACGTACCAACTTCTCAATATCTTCGGCTAAGTTCCAGCACTCTTCTGTATCATGGCCATAGTCTTCATGGAATCGGCAGTACTTATCCCTGGATCGGCGGTTTGTCTTTGATTTTGACATTGGCTGAGGCTTCTCAAACATGTTGGTATGTAGCTCATAGATCTCTGTCCTCGGCTTTGTCAATGGGGTAAATCGGTCCTTTTCTTGATTCGGCCTAGGTCCAAGTCTGGATTCAATTGGGGCGCGCTGAAGTCTATCGAGAGCGCTTCGTCGACCTTGACTTCGGTCATTACGGTCTTCCTTCCTCCGATCTGACGGTTCGGTCCTGTCAGTTTCGCGCTTGCGCCTGTCGGCCTCATCAGCTTTAGCGAACTGATCAGCTATGTTCCATAGTTGCCTCACAGTGCGGGGCTCGTTTCTTACGAGCTCCCTGAATAGGGCACCTGACTGAATAACATTTTGGAAAGCTGAGATAAGGACCTCGTCCGTCAGACGATCGACCTTTAGGCTTTCTTCATTGAACCTGGTCATGAAGTCGCTAATAGACTCGCCTCATCTTTGTCTAATCGTGAGAAGATGTGCCGCGGTAGTTTTTGCCTCGGCTTTCTGGAAAAATCTCCTTTCAAAAGCCTCCATCAGCTCGTCGTAGGACCCAATACTGCGAGACGGCAGGCTATCGAACCACATTCGTGCGTTGTCTATCAGCAACTCTGGGAAAACTTTGCACATGTAAATATCATCACCGAGCCCCTGGTTGACCATGTTGTACTGAAATTGAAACAAGAAGTTCCTTGGGTCGCACGACCCATTATACGGCTTAACCGGCGGAACTTTATACGAAGTCGGGAGAGGAGTGTAGAGGATTCGGTTAGTGAAGGGCGTAGAGATTCTCCCATATACGCCAAACCTTCCCCCGTGGTAATTGGCCTCGTCCCGACGAGGTGGAAGTAAGTCGCTCCGAGGTGATTCAGCTTGACGACGAGGTGAATCAACACGGCGATGGGGTGAGACCACATCGTGCCGAGGTGAGATGCGATCCTGGTTCTTCTGGCGATCATCAGCAAATCGCCTGGGGGGAAATCTGGCGTCTCGTGTGCCTAGGATTCGAATACTGGGAGACTTTGCCCGGTGTTTCGATCCGGATGTCGCCTCGTGCTCTCGACGATCGCTGTGCGGAGGTTGGCCTCCTTCACAATCGCGATCTCTTTGCTGCTTAGCAAATTTTAAGAAATCATGCCTATTGTTTGCTAGATACGCCTTTACTGCATCATCAAACTCTTGTTGGAAGTTTGAAAAGTCATCCTCCTTGCTGCTGCCGCGACCTTCTTTTTCGCGGCCGAACTTATCCACCGAGACATCAGCGACGTGACCCTCTGGGGTTTTGTCTTTCTCAGGTTCTTTTCCGGGTCGTCTGTTTACCGGTGGATTCTGGTCCTGCATCTGGCTTGTTTCAGCCGCTGGAACATCGTGACTGGTCCGGTGATTCTCCCTTTCTTTGTTGGCAGCAGCAGTCGCTCGTGTTTGTCTCGTCATCGTGACTTGTTGCCTTGAAAACGTTTAATTGGAATTCACAAATTCAAGATGCGGTTTCCCACAGACGGCGCCAATGATGAAACTTGCTTTTCAAGGATGATTTGTGCACGAAAACAAAGAATTAACAGAGCAGAAAATAGAAGGACACAATGAGATTTACGTGGTTCGATCTATCGGAATAGATCTACCTCCACGGAGCAAAAGAGAGTATGGCTATTATTACTAGTATGCGTGCAGCTTTACAAAGATTGTCCTCCCCCTCCATCTATTTTAAGCCTCTATTTATAGGTAATTACATGGAGTTTAACTATAATACAAAGTCTTCTCCTATTTGGACTTGGACTCTTTGGCTTGATCTCCTCCTTTATGGATAAACACCGAGCTTCTAGATCTCTCTTAGAGCTTGAGTTGTAATCAATGTAGGAGTATAGAAGTCTCTTATTTCGAGTTGGGCCGAACTGCATAGGCCGAGCTTAACTGTCGGGGCCCAATTATATTGGGCCTGATGCTTGGGCCTAGTAGTTAGGCCATATCCTATCACATATAAATCATGAAATTTTTATGAACATATACCATATATATATATATATATATATATAATAGATATTTTTATTATTTATTTATTAAAAGGTTCAACCAATCGAAACATGACACGAAAAATATTTCAATGTTGAGGGCGTTTTTGCTACTCTTCCCAAAATAGAAAATATTTTGGCTCGAGCTATTTTCAGTTTCAGTTGATCAAGCTAGACTGTTTTTGATTTACAATATTTTGGCTCTGACACCATTTCGATTTTGAGGTGGCCTATCCAAAAGATTTTGATATTCTTTGTTTGTCGATAACTACAATTGACAAATTTTTGTAACGAAAAATATATTTTAAATTTTTAAACACAAAATTGATTTTGAGGTGGCCCATTGACCAATAAATTTTCTAAATTCTTTTAGTATGTATGGATAGCTATGATTGTCGAATTTTTGTAACAAAAAATATATTTTTAATTTAATACAATTGACATTAATTAGACACAAAATGAGCTTCGCGTGCTATTTTCAATTCGGATTGGGTAAAAAAAAATTTGTGTAAAAATATTTTGGCCCTAATACTATATTGATTTTGAGGTGGCCCATTGGCCATGAAAAATTCCATAATTAAGAATTCCTTCATTGATTTGATTTTTTTTTCATTAATACGTATAAATAGAGTACAAGTACTCGATAGTGGAGTACACCGCATTAAACTATTTTTCTAATAAAATTTAACGCGACTTTGTAACACATATTCTCTACTAAATTAGCATAATACTATTTTACAATTCGGGTTGGTCAGGCTACACTGATTTTTAGTCCCTAATACTATTTCGGTATTAAGGTGGCCCGTTGGCCAAGAAGTTTTTGAATTTTTTTGGATTTGATAATATTTTGATTTTGAGGTGGCCCGTTGGCCAAAAAAATTTAAAATGTTGTTATATATTGCAACATTAGGCCCAAACTGAGATGAGGCGCTTACGGGTCAAGGATCTGTCGTCCGCGCTAACCGCTACCGAGGAGTTAGTAGACTTGAAGGCAAGTGGCTCTTTTCAGAGCCCAAACATGGGGATGCGGGACGTGCTAAGGACAAGGGAAAAGGTTGGTAGGAGAAGACTTTCAACAATCCAGTGCTGGTGGCGTGGTGAGTCACGCTTCGGGGGCGGGGACAAGCCACCGGATACGGGACTGTCCGAAGCGGAAGACTAACGTTGGGAGAAGTTGAATGTTGTGGTCGCTGAATCTGTGGAGGAGGAGGCTCGGGTCAACACGATGCAGTACATTTCGGATATGCAAGTGTTGGATGAGGGTTAGGACATGCCGAAAGTGGGCCGTGGGGAGCTTGGGAAGGACATGGCGATGAAACAGCCAAGTGTGGGCCGTGGTGTGTTTACGTATGTAAAAGTCTTGGCGGGAGTTGCGTCAAGCAACGGCCGTGGTGTGCCGGGGGAACTCGCTTGTGGTGAGCGAGTTGTTGCTGAAAATGGATCGAAGACAAGAGGCTTATCCCACTTGACGAGGACGTCGTCGAGTTTTGGTGGGGGGGTTGTTAGACCCCTAAATCGGCGGATGCAGCAGGAGCGTCTAGCCACGGGCGACTATATCCGATTTTGAGGTGGCCTGTTGGCCAATATATTTTTGCCTAAATTGGCAGATACAGCTGGTGCGCCTAGCCACATACGACTCATATTCAATTTTGAGGTGGTCCATTGACCAATATATTTTTGAAATTCTTTTAGTATGTATCGATAGCTATAGTCGTCAAATTTTTGTAACAAAAGGTATATTTTGAATTTAAAACACCTGAGAATATATTAAACACAAAATCTATTTTGAGGTGGCTCATTAGCCAATAAATTTTTGAAATTCTTTTAGTATGTATCGATAACTATAATTGTTAAATGTTTGTAACAAAAGTGTATATTTTTAATTTAAGACACTTTACAATAAATTAAAAATAAAATGAGAATTGTTTCAACAAATTATCATAATACTATTATTTTAATAAATATACAATAAAATGATACCCCGTCGAATTTCAACGGGATACAAACTAGTTTTTATTATTCGACGGAGAACTTAATTAATACTTTACTTAATTGTAAATGCACATGAGTGTAGTTTTTTTCTTCTAAAAACATACTAAGTTAAATATACTATTTTATGTGAAAATAATGACTTATTTAAAATATGTCATGAGCTGATCAATTTATTCTTCATATACTTAGTATTTGAATCATTAAACCAAACTTATATTCTAAACCCCAACTTCAACTAAATGAGGAAAAAAGGACGGTGATTTCATATATTGAGAAACTCATATCCAGGAATAAATTTGAAATATCATATATTGAGAAATATAGAAAAAAAAATACATGCATTTATAACATGCATTTAAGGGTTGTACTAGCTAGCGAGGCACTCCTCGTGCCATTCTCTTAATAAAATTCTTTTTCGCCCGATCAGAAAAACATAAATAAATAAATAAACCGTGCTAAAAAAATATAAATCCTATTAAAAAAAGTATACATTGTGAAACCACATCGGTGGTGGACACATAAGTTGATAGAGAGAGAATTTATATGATCTTATATAGATAATGTTGATTTCTTTAGAAAAAAATAAATTAAAAAAAAAATCTTCTCTAGAGTCTGCTTATGTGCACATATCATATGTTAGATCATTATTTGCTCTATAATTTCAATCAGTCAAGGGGCTGGCTGGTATGTAAGAATGGATTTATATAGGAAATGAATCAACTTATAGTAATGGAATGAAGATAGGAAAGGAATGAATTATTAAATAAAATTCCCATGGCTGGTATGGAAAATGAATGGAATGATTCTTCATTAACTGATTTTAAATAACTATTTCATCTCCTGAAATTATATTACAAGAGAGATCATTATATATAATTAAAATTACACAATTATGCATTATTTTAAGTTGTAAATATAATGTTTTCAAAGTAAATATTAATTTATTTAAAATTAAATAATCGAATTCTAAAATAATGCTAAGCAAACTGAAATCAATCAACAACATGAGCAAGTAAAGCAAATTTACATTAAATATGCAATTCGACAGAATACCCAGTGGCGAGGCCACAAGCAAGTGAGGGGAGGCTTAAGCCCACCCCACCAAAAAAAAAAAAAATGTTCTAGTAAAACTATGATTTTTTATGTATATTATGCATAATTTAGTGTAAAGCTCATGCTATTAAATTATATTGTATAGAACTTTGTTTCTCAAATCTCGAATATGAATCTCAGCCCCCGTCATCAAAATTTTCTGGCCTCGCCCCTGAGAATACCGTAGTAGAGAACACCAGCAATATAAACAAGTCTAACAATTTAGCATCAACAATACAAAAAAAGATAAAAATTCTCAATAGAAAAGAGAAAGGAATAGTTTAATAAAATAGAAGACATAACCTTGACGACCAAGTTGCGAAACCCAAGAACTTCAAAAAAAAATGGAATTTAACCTAGAAGACGTAGAAGTGTAGAACACCGTTTTTCTTTTTCCCAGACGCAGATGCCGAATAGAGATAGAATCGTGAAAGAGTTTCAATGTTTTATTAGGTTTAGTTGTGATAATTATGGACGTTTTTAATAATTTATGAGTAAAAATTATAATCCTCATAATTTGGAATGGCTAATACCATGGGATGTGATGGAATGGTTAATCCCATTAATAAGGGATTAGTAATTATCAATGGCATGATGATTCCAAATACTCCCTCCCATTTTTTTTAATAGTCATACTAGCCTATTGCATACATATTAATAAATAATTTTTTTTTCCTAAATTAACCTTATTTAATGAAGATTTATTTTGTGGAAAATCACATAAATTACTTTCTCCAATAATTCTATTCAACTTCTTCTTCAAAAAAGTAAGAGAATACAAAATAAATGTGATTAATAAATGAGGGCACTCTTGGTATAATTTATCAAAGTGACAATTAAATTACAAATAATCAAAAAGCTAGAATGATTATTAAAAAAATTAGGAGAGAGTAATAAAATATATCAACTGTGGGTTTAGTAATAGATCCGGGATTAGTAATTCCATTCCCTCATTACCTCATACTAGCCACCCCCAAAAGTTTCACATAATTGTAGTAAAATATTGGAGTACAAGAGTCATGCTTGATCAAAATCGTAAATCAAATAATAATAATTATTCCTATTATTATTATTATATTATTATTATTATTATATTATTATTATTATTATTATTATTATTATTATTATTATTATTATTATTATTATTATTATTATTATTATTATTATTATTATTATCATTATTATAATACTTCTTCCGTCCCCTATTTTTTTGTAAAAATTTCATTTTCGGTATGTCCGTAAATAATTTGTACTTTCTTTTTTGGACATTGTACCCCACCTTATGACCTTATCTTTACTTTCTATTATCTCTACGTATTTATCATTATACCACACCACCTACATTTTATTAAAACTTGTATCACTATTTTTGTATAAAAAAGATGGGGTACAGAGGGAGTAATAATAATTGATCGTAAATCAAATTACTTACTTTTAATTTAAGTTATCTGACATTGTTTAATCAGGATGTTTTTTTGAAATCATATATGAAAAAGGAGCCTTGATGTTCACTGTCACATATTCACATGAGGTATTAGGGTCAAATACCCACTTTCATTTAAGAAAATTAACATATTCCCACCCCTTTTAATTTACACTCCAAATACCCAATTTTTTTCATATGGGACTAAGTTACCCCTCAATTTCTCCCAAAACCAAATTCTAAAATTCAAATTCCTCATCCCCACTGAAAGTAGAATCCCGTCACTCTCTATCTCTCTCTCTCTCTCTCTTTCTCTCCCTATCCACTCCCAACCCTCAACCGTCTCCCTCACCCTCCGCTCGTGGCAGTCCGATGCCAAATTCCGGCTACAATCGGTCTCGACCACCAACTGTGCCGGACCATGGAGGAGCAGCATCTCCAAGTTCTCGATCTGCAGCACCGCGTTTGTGTGTGTTTCTACTGATTTTGGTGAAGAGGTTGGGCGCGGCCGGAGGCGCTTTCGTGATGGAATTGAAAGCGTTCCTTTTCCCCACTAGATCTTCGAATTGGATGTAATAATTCCTCATGCAATTACATCATACATTGAGTTTAGAGATTAAACATTTCGAGTAGATGGAGTAATCTACCTGTCTAGATTACTGAGATGTGATCCCTTTCCTCGAAGCTCTCCGACTTTGTGGGCATCTCGGAACTTTAGAACTTGGAATCCCCTTTTTGCTCTCTGCAAACCGGCGCCTTTCTCTCTGTGAAGAGAATTAGGTTTTTGAGAATCTTCTTCTCCTTATTTATAGGAGAAGGGGCTCCATTTTGCTTATCCCATTAACACATGGACTTTAATTAATTAAGGCCCGGTTCAGTTAATGAATATAATTATTAGAACAAATTCTAATTTAATAATTAGAATTAATCCTAATTATATATAGGAAAATATTATATGTAAATATTAAATTAATTATCTATTTCCATAATTAAGAATAAATCTTAATTAATTAGATATTAATTTATTCTGCATTATATATTTAACCAGAGTATAATTATTGAGCCCAGATGAATACCAGAAGTCAAAACAGGCGTCCCCTACTACACAGTAGGCACCACATTATGGGCTCAAGCCCATAACACTTCTTTTCAGTCCAAAACTGATATTGCTCAATAATACCTTGTACTCCCTCCGGTCTTTTTAAGTTGATACACTTTTTTTCAGCATTTGTGGCAAGCGTTTTCGAGCGTCTCGATGATGAGTTTTAAAATATCTTTTTAAAGATTTTTTTTCTTCTACAGGATACTACAACACTTGAAGTATCCCGTAAAAGAAAAAAATCTTTAAAAAGATATTTTAAAACTCATCATCGAGACGCTCGAAAATGCTTGCCACAAATGCTAAAAAAAGTGTATCAACTTGAAAAGACCGAAGGGAGTATTACTTTCCCGAAGAACTCTTGGGCCATCCCAGGGATCTATGTACCGGATAGAGTTTAGCCTTACCTAATGGAATAATTCCATGATCAACCCAGAATATTTATTTCATTAAAGTTGTGACGCATTCCACTAAAGAGTCACAACTGAATCACCGCTCTGTCCCAATTTGTAGATTGGGGCTGATACTTTATTTAGAGCTATCCCCGTGTTTAAGAATCCCGATATCCATTAATTAATTAGAGCTCCTCTGACTGCTCCTAATTAATTAACCTCTTCTTATCCTCAAGTAGTACCCATTCACTCCTTATTATTATACCTGAACTTAATCAGCATGCATGACTTGGTATAATAAACCTTGTGAACTCCCTGAGGGGATATCTCAACCTATAACGGACACGGTGACTCGATACAACCAATTAGACATACTATGTGCCCTCATGTTACCCAAGAGACAAGTAATCATGGATGTTGCGATAGACCTTTATCTTGCAAATTAAATTAATAATGAACAACACATATACATCTAATAGCCTATCAAGATTAAGATCATATATCGAAATCCCGAGATCTCTAGTTCTTCACCTATTTCTAGGGTCAGTATAAGAAGAATATTATCTCATGTGATCCTGTCAATACGTTCCACCGTACCAACATAAGTAGCGACTGAGACCTGTCACTACCGTTATGTTGCAATCTATACCGATAGCTTTCCCTAGCTATCTCAATTGTGACACTGTTTATATCTCATAATTATTATCGAACGCTACGTGATCTCCCTGACACCCGAGCCATCCACACGTTCTAAAATATGAGATATTGGGTTTATTCTTATTAATATATTTTCTCATATAGGTAATTGTAAATAGTGGGATACATGTCGTATATACTAAAATAACATTTTTGCTTTAGCTATACACAGCAACCCCAACATTTCGGTCAGAGGAATCCTTGCCCGGAGGATGGAGGTGATACAATGGCAGCGGTGGCAGATCCATCAATTGTGGCGTTTGATGTTTTGATTTCGCAGTATGTTGGCAGAGCTACGAGCGCCGCGGAGAAGATTGGAGGGAAGGTATTGGATGTTTCTAAGAGAAATGAGGGAAATAAGGGAAGGAGGTCCAACTTTCGGAGGCGGAAATCCGACAGCTCTGCGTCAACGCTCGCCAAATCTTCCTCTCTGAGCCCAACCTCCTTCAGCTCTGTGCCCCTATCAGGATCTGCAATCTCTCTCTCTCTCTCTCTCTCTCTTTCTCTCTCTCTCTCTCCCTATCTCTCTCTCTCTCATAATGGGGTTGACTTTTGAATGTATGTAGTGTTGAGAATTCAATTTGGGTGTCTGATAAAGTGGGAATGTTGGGTGTTTGGTGGAGTTTGTTGCTTCATGCAATTCATTGATGATGAAATTTTGTAAGCTGGATTTGTTAACATTTTTTATTGACATAGTAGAAAGTTTGATTATGGATTAATTCAAAGTCTTAGCTGTTTTAGTATTGAAAAGACAATTGAAGGTCATTTTAGCTTCTTATGGAAATTTACTTGAGTAGGGACTGTGTTCTATGATTTGTAGTTTACTGCTTTATTTTTTATTTATTTTTTAATAAGAGGAAGAGTGTTTTTGGCTTTGGGAGATTTATTTCAATATATGATAGGTAATTGGTACGAATTCAACCATATTCGTACTGCTAAGTACATAATAACTTGTATAATTCGTACTATATCATAGGTAATAAGTACGAATTGAAAAATCTTTGTACCAATAATCATATACCTTGTAATATATCGTAAGTACGTGATACGAATTGACCAATATTAGTCTATTTTTGTTGTTTTTGTGGTGTTGTAGTGGTTCTTAAACTTCTCGTCTGAGCTCGTGATCTGTGTTTTGACTTGATTGGTGTTTGAGAATGACTTTTATTTGGATGTGTTCGATTTTGGAACTGTTTTTGGGGACGATAAGTGTTTACTTATGTAATCGGTACGAATTGACCAATATTTGTACCAATAAATTCATGCTTAATTATGTAATTCGTACTATATTCGTACCAATAACTTCATTTCTGTCTTTTGTTCCTAAAAAAATTGTTGTTGTTGAGATATGTAAAGGATTTTGATTTCTTGAATAATATACATGTATTTGTGATTTCTATTCTCAGGCTTGATGTTGTTAGGTAACTTGCGTTTTGGTTTGATTGGTGTTTGGGAATGATTTTTATTAGAATGTGTTCGATTTTAGGACTGAATTTGGGGCTGATACATGTTTTCAAAAGTAATCGGTACGAATTGACAGATATTCGTACCAATAACTTACGCTTAATTATGTAATTCATACTACATTATAGGTAATCGGTATGAATTGATCGATATTCGTACCAATAACTTCATATTTACTAATGTAATTCACATTATATTATAAGTAATCGACACGAATTGACTCATATTCGTACCAATAACCATGTACTTATTTATATAATTATGAAATTCATACCCGAGTTTTGGTACGAATTTGACATTCCTTACATCTTCTAGAAAATATTTTGTAAAGGTTTGTGCTAATGATAGGTACGAATATTCGTATTCGTACATTCGTACCTATTCGTACCAAAATTGGTCTTGTTTTGGTACGAATTACACATTTCGTACTTGTTTCATATTCGTCACAATTGGTCTTGTTTTTGTACATTTGAATCTAGAATAAATTATAAAATTCTTACCTGAATTTTAGTACGAGTTTGACATTTCGTACCCCGTACCACTTTCCTGTTCATACCCAAAAAAACAAAAAAATAACTGGAAAAAAAAACCGAAAAAAGATTGAAAAAAATGAGAAAAAAACAAGAAATGAAAAAAAAAGAAGAAGGAAAAGAAAAAAACAAAAAAAAGGCTTAAAAAGTCTGGAAAAAATAAACAGAAAAAATGAAAAAAGAAAAGGGAAAAAAAAGAAGAAAAAGAGGCTGAAAATAATGAAAATAAAAATAATTAAAATAAAAAAACAGATAAAACAAAGGAAAAAACAAAGGAAAAAAATAAAGAAAAAGAAAGAATAAAAAAGATTGAAAAACTAGAGAAAAACTAAAGAAAAGAAAAAAATTTTGGAAAAAAGAACAAAAAATACTGAAAACTGAAAAGAAAAAAAAATGAAATAAACAAAATAAAGAAAAAATATAAAGAAAAAGGAAAAGGAAAAGACAAAAAAAAAACAAAAAAAACAACAAAGAAACGAAAGCAGCGAAAAAAATGAAGAGGTAGAGAGAGATGTCTTCATAAAGAGAAGGAAGCGAGACGAGTGGGAGGCCATGTGCTTAAAAAGACAAATTAAGGATAAAATTGTCCTCTTCTAAAAAATTGGGTATTTGGAGTGTAAATTAAATGGGACGAGTATATGTTGATTTTCATAAATAAAAGTGGGTATTTGTCAATTTGTCCATATTCACATTATATACTTCCAATGTGAGCAATTAAGTATCCAAAAACACATAATTAATTTCGTCTGGTTGATAAAAAATACGAACTTTCTCAACTTCCCACAAGTTCTTAATCTATTTTTTTTACACATCCAAAATGAATTGTTTAAGATACAAAATAAGTACTCCCTCCGTCCCATTTCACTTGTCTTGTTGCTTTTCAGCACAAGATTTTAGGAGAGTTTGTTTAGAGATAAAGGGTATTAATTAATATTTTAATGTGAATTTTATTAATTTTAAAACTAGAGCATCATAAATGCATAAAACATATGATATCCGATCTTAAATGAAAGATCGAATCAAGACCTTTAATTTGGTATAAAAATCATAAAAATCGGAGAACAAACGAGCAAGTTATGATAATGTAAAATTTTACAATTTAAATTATATTGGAATTCGTGCTGAGAGGTGAATGGATAATGGAATGATTAGTTGGTTAATTTAATGACTAATTCTTTCCATTTTAAGAAACATGACAAGTGGTATGGGACAACTCAATATAGTATACTAGACAAATAAAATAGGACGGAGGGAGTACTACTGGTAATATTTTGACACTTGTAATAAATTATTTCAATAGAATGACTTTGACAATAAAAAATCTAACCCAGTTATTAAGTTTCAATTAAAAAGGAGTGTGCAATTAGTCAAACAGAAATGCTCCACTGCCACCGTGAGCATACTTAATATGTCCGCCACTGATGTGGCAGTGCCATGTCGGGAATTTTTCTGGTGAGAATTTAGTTTTTTTAAGTTAGGGTTTAATTTTTTTATAGTATGGTATAATTATTTTTAGTAAATTTTTTTATTAATTTATATCATTATCACGTCACCCGTGGGCACATTAAACATGTCCATGATGGACATTCAAGCATTACTCATTAATCAAATTCACAAAGCATCAGATGAATCTTTTTTCTTTTTGTTTGTGAGGATTTCAGAGCTTTTTACTAAAGAAAATTAATGATTTTTTAAATATATTTTTCCTTTGTAGTTGATAAATTATAGATTGATTATTCAAATAATACACTGTTACTTCATTAACTCAAAAAGCTTGCAAAAATATCGTACAACTCTATAATGGGTAGGAGTTATCAACTTATCGTATTACATCATTATTTACTAATATTAATTAACTTGTTTAATTAATGAGGGAGAGTTATAATATGACTATAATACCATATAACTATAAAAGTAATTATTATGTTTATAATATATTTATTATTAGTTTACATAAATGCCCTTAAAATTTTAAATATAATAGGGACATCATAGACAACTCAAATTTTGTAAAACAAGACTCTTTTATAATATATAATATATATATAGTATAGATATGTATAGATTTATGCTTCTTTAAAAAACGTTGTAGGAAATGTGGCTTATGTGAGTTCCCCACAAGCTTAATTCATGTCTCCCACGAAAAAAAGAAGAGAAAAGAACGGTTTCAAATAGCTGTTTGATCATCATTTTTCATAAATTTAAAAAAAAAAAAAGAGTTTGATTTTTTCTATCATACAATTAAATGTTTCGTAGGCGGCTATTGGAGGCGGACGACATACTCTGGTACTCTAAAATAATTTCGTCTACTATGTACTATTATGTCTCCTTTTTTATCAGGCAAATATAATACACTCACACACACACGCACCCGGGGTGACTCAAACCCCCGACTTCTTGAATTGGAGGGGAACTACAAGAAAACTCGGCAATGGCGACGGATATGGCGACAGGCACGTGTTTCCGAAGCAAATCGGCGACAGATCATCAATCCGTAGTGGATTGGCGACGGACATAAATTCCGTAGTGGATCAGCGACGGATGACGCATCCGTAGTTGATCCACGACCGGCCGGCAACGGCAAAGAGTCCGTAGTTGAATTTCGGCGACGGACAGCCTCATCCGTAGTAGATTGGCGACGGCTCTTATTTCCGTAGCCAAACAACGACTGAGCTTTATGTCTGTAGCCAAACGGCGATGCATTTTTCGTAGGCGATCGGAGACGGACTTTTCTGTAGTTGTTGCCGTTGCTGTTCATAAATTAATTAATATGTTATTTTTGTGGATTCTTTCCTTATTTTCTTGGTAATTTCTTTCCTTGCTAATTATTTCAGAATTATATTTATTTTTTATTCAATTATTCATTTTTATAATTATGCTTTATGTTTTATAGATTAATAATCTTTAGTTATTAGTTATTCAGAGCCCCTGCTTGGGGTCGAGCTGCCAGGTCAGCTTGGAAATTTTTTATTTCCGATTAAATTGCTGTGTAGAAAATTCATCGGAAATTTAATTTTCGGAATTTTGAGGGACTATTTGTAATTTTGAAAAGTTGCAAAACTGCATTAAAAACTGATACGAATCAGTTTCTTCAATCTCTGATCAATTCTCATTTTTTAGTTCTGCATTCTCAAAACAATCTCATACAAAAGTTCGAAATACTTTGAATTGTATCCGATTGAATAATTCGATAGAACCGTCGAATTGATTCGATTTGAAAGTGTTCTCACGCCTTTAATCCGATTTTTTGTTCGTTTGTCATATTTTATTTTAATTTTTACCAACATTTTAGTGGTTATTAATTATTTCATAACTTTTATTTCATTATACATAATTATTTTTAAATTTTAAGCACAAAAACAAATTAAACAAAAAAGAAAAAAAAAATAAGAAAAAAGAATGAAATAGCGAGAGCCAGTTCATTTTCTCCCAAAACTCACTTCAAACGCGCAAGCCCTACCCCCGCCAAATCGCACCACCGTCGTTCCACCACCGCCCGTTGCCCTCTGCCGTTCAGGTATACCTCTCTCGTCTCTCTCACTATCCTTTTTTCTCTCTCTCTTCTTTGTATGTCGGGGCCCTAACTTCAGCTCGTTGATTCTCTCTTTATCTCCGTCGACTAGGCGACCGTTCAGCACGCCGCGGCGAGCTTGTTCAGCACGGCGCCGCCGTTGTCGCCGTCGCCATTACTTGGTGGAGGTAAGTTCTCTCTCGCTCTCTCACTCACTGTTTTTCTCTCTCCATTGCATCATCTCGACCACTCCATTCGCAGTAGGAGGTTCTGAAAATTAGCCTCTAAACTGGTAATTATTAAAAAAAAAAACTCTCCGTTTATGATTATGTAGTACTCTCATGCATAATTTTTGTGGAATACTTTCTTCTGACAACCACAATTCAATAGTGGAGAAATATTGATTTTCTAAATTGGGGATTTTGATAATTTTCTGTGTAGAAACTGAATAGGAAGCGTGTGCACATCAGCTTTGGATTAGTGTAATTTCTTTGCTACCCTTTGCTCAGGTAATAATGAAGCATGTGACAATGATGGAGCTTTTCTTTTCTGTTTATATCAGTTGCCTTTAATCATATTTATGCATTCATTTTTGGAAAAAAGAAGTATTAGTGAACATCACTTTATAATCTACCTGTCTATATACATTAGTTTTCATCTCTTTGATAATCTACCCCTGTATATATACACTTTCCTCTGCTTCGCCTCTCCATTTGCTGAAATAGGCTCTCTGAATCTGTGACTAAGCTGCTGACGGAAGCTCCTTGTCATCTGCTGTTGTCTTAGCCTTAAAAAATTCATAAGGTAAACAATCTCTTTAAACTACGAGAATTTCCTATATCTGAAATTCGTGTTTTGTTTGATTACTAGCATTGTTGGGACAACCCGTTGCCACGGTGTTGTCATTGCTTTCTGAGTGATTTAATTGTTTAATTGTGTTCACTCTCTATGACTGTTTCTAAGGAAAAAAAAAAATTGAACATGTACTAATTTGTGTATAAAATTTTTAAAATGTATAATCTAGATTTCATTGAAAAAAAAAATCTGAACTTTTAAATATTTTTTGATAAAACTCTGGTAGTTGAATGAACTTGTGAAATCTATGGTTTTTAACTGGAACAATATATAGGAGTTCTAACAATGAATCCAGACCGTGGTTGGATGTATCAACGCTATCGGGACGGCAGTTTAACAGTTGAATTCTTGACTGGGCTTAAAGAGTTTATGCAGTTTGCTTGTAGCCAACATGAATACATGAATGGACAAGACATTAAGTGAATATGACTATAGGATTAAAAGGTGAATTCGCATATAGGATTAAATTCTGATTTTTATTATTAGTTGGGAGATGCAAATATTGTGCAAATAAAATAGTTTAATATAATCTTGTTTACTTTGTCATTTTTCAACTTTTATAGGAGGAGACACAGAGGCGTATTGCAGCTGAACGTGAGCCGATGCCCGGCATTGTAGAGGAGAGGGAGGTGACAGTAGAGAGACAACATGAAATATACAAGGAGGTAGCCCCAGTTAACTCAAAGGGTCGGGTCTTAGGTCAAGGCAGTCTATCTCAGCTCTACGTGCGCCGTGGATCACAGAGTGATGGCTGCTCCCCCTTGTCGGTTGATCGTATCAAGGAGATTGAGGCATGGTTGAAGGAGAAAGAGGAGGAGCATGCGAAGTTTGTAGAGGAGCAGGCCAAGTTTCAAGAGGAGCAAGCCAAATTTCGAGAGGAACAGGCCAAGTTTCAAGAGGAGCAAGCCAAGTTTCAAGAGGAGCAGGCCCGAAAGGAGGCAGAGCAAGCTCGTCAGAATGCCGAGAGGGATGCAGAGGTGAAGGAGTTGAAAGATCAGTTGTTTGGGTTCATGGCTGCTATGAAGAAAATGTCTCCTCTCTTCCATGACATGAGTAGTGAGTCACTCTCTTGACGACCTTCTTCCCTTATTTTTGAAATGGATGTAGTTGAAAGTTGAAACTACTTTTTCCTTATTTTTGAAATGGATATAGATAGGATTTTGGATTGGAGTCGAAGCAAACATACTTAACAGCTTTTGTGGATTAAAATGATGCTTCATGTACTAGTTTATCTTTTTGGATTTTTATTATTTGTTGTATTTTGTTAATTTGGGATTTGCATGTATATGTAATATTTATGTATTATGGTTGTTATAGAGCAGGAACAAAAACAAATACAAAAAATATTTATACTGCTAAAATGGCGACGGATTGCATTATCCATAGTAAATCAACGACGGATACGCCGGTGCCGGTGGTACCGGAGATTGCCGTCCAACGACGGAGGAATCCATCCGTAGTTAAACGGCGACAGATCAGCCGTAGTAGATCGGCGACGGACATTGTGTCGTAGTCAATCAGCGACGGAATGTCCGTAGTAAATCGGCGACAGATTTGTTCCGTAGTTAATCAGCAACGGATCGGCCATAGTAAATCGGCGACGGACTGCGTTCCGTAGTAATTCGACGACGGTCTCTATTCCGTAGTAGATCGACAGTCCGTCGCCGATCCCGTCGCCATTCTCGACTACCGGAAATTATGTCGCCGTTCTGAATGGCTACGAGCTCTTTTGCAAGGGACGTCGTCGGTCGCCATTCCGTCGCCATTTCAGAATGGCTACGGATTTTCGGGATTCTACTACGGACTGTTCCGTCGCCATTGCCGAGTTTTCTTGTAGTGAAACGTCTTACTAACTCAGTTGCGCTTCGTTGTCATTATGTCTCCTATTTTAATAGTGGTATCACGTTCATGCATGTCTATTTTCAAAAAGTATAAAGCGACTGAAAAACCAAGAAAAAAGAAAGAAACTTTCGAAAAAGCTGTGGATCGAGGATCACGTTTTGCTGTTCTTATATAATAATTGAGGTGATCTTTTAATGGTAAATGCGAAATTCTTGAGTGCAAACGTTTGGCATATATAAAGGGAATACCACCTTCAGCCCCAATGTTACATAATTGTTTTGTATATTTAATTCTCACCACTTTATGCTATTTGCCGGCTTTTTGATAGGGGTGGCTAAACGGTTTCGGTACTTCGGGTATTACCTGTTCAATCCGATACCCGACGGTTATTGGGTACCCGAGACCCGTAATTATGATTATTGGGTCGTTTCCTAGTTGATAAATTTTAGCTTTTTTAGGTATCGGGTGCCCCGATACCCAAATTCTACTATCCAATTACCCGAATAATATATATATAATAATATATTTATATAATTATATTACTTGTTATACTTATACATTTAATAATTTTAATAATTAATACTCCAAATACACAAATTATACACCAAATACATTTAATAATTTTCTTAATTAATACTTCAAATACATTTAATAATTTTTTGTTAAGAATTTTTTATTTCAATTTTGCTTAGTTGATTCATTCTTGTTGGATTTCGGGTAAACGGGTAGTTGGTACCGGAACCGATCAGCATATTTCGGGTACCAGGTACCTGTATTGCTTAGACGGTTCGGGACTTAGGCCCTAAAATTCAGTTAAACGGTTATTGGGTAATTCGGTTCTCGGTTCGGGTACCCGATAACCGGCCCATTCCCAGCCCTACTTTTTGAAGCATTACTCATTAATAAAATTCACAAAGCATCAGATGAATCTTTTTTCTTTTTGTTTATGAGGATTTCAGAGCTTTTTACTAAAGAAAAATTAGTGAATTTTTTAATATATTTTTTCCTTTGTAGTTGATGAATTATAGATTGACTATTCAAATAATACATTATTACTTCATTAACTCAAATAGCTTGCAAAAATATCGTACAACTCTATAATGGGTAGGAGTTATCAACTTATCATATTACATCATTATTTACTAATATTAATTGACTTGTTTAATTAAGAAGGGAGAGTTAAAATATGACTATAATACCATATAATTATAAAAGTAATTATTATGTTTATCATATATTTATTATTAGTTTACATTAATGCCCTTAAAATTTTAAATATAATAGGGACATCATAGGTAACTCAAATTTTATAAAACAAGGCTATTTTATTTTATAATATGGTATAGATATGTATAGATTTATGCTTCTTTAAAAAACGTTGTAGGAAATGTGGCTTATATGAGTTCCCCACAAGCTTAATTCATCTCTCCTAAAAAAAAAAGAAGAAAAAAGAACGGTTTCAAATAGCTGTTTGATCATCATTTTTCATAAATAAATAAAAAAAAGAAAAAAGTTTGATATTTTCTATCATAGAAGTAAATGTTTTGTAGGCGGCTATTGCAGGCAGACATACTCTCACTACAACAAAAATGTCAAATAGTGACATGATTTTAGTGACACAAAGAAATGTGTCACAAAAATTGTTATATTTTTAGGTGTAGCTAAATTTAGCTATATTTATACATGCATTTATAATATTTTGTGACACATAAAAATGTAAGTAAATTTGTTACATTAAGAAATGTAGCAAATTTGTGACATCTATACACGTTACTAAATTTTACTACACCTTAAATTATCACAAAATATTTTTGTTACACATAGACGTGTCACAATCTTTCTCTTTCTCCATGACACAAAGATACACTTTCATATATTACCTTAACAATTTGGGTGTTTTTTAACACAAGAATTATCTCACATCGAAAAATTACAAAAAATTATGTCATTATTTGAGCATTTTATTGTAGGGTTGGTACTCTAAAATAATTTCGTCTACTATGCACTATTATGTCTCCTATTTTAATAGTGGTATCGCGTTCATGCATGTCTATTTTCAAAAAGTATAAAGCGACTGAAAAACAAAGAAAAAAGAAAGAAACTTTCGAAAAAGCTGCGGAACGACGATCACGTTTTGCTGTTCTTATATAATAATTGAGGTGATCTTTTAAGGGAGAGTCTTTGATGCAAAGCTTTCCAATGCAAAGTTTGCATCCGTGAGTGCACGTCGACATGTGGGCTCCAAATAAAACCGGAGTTGTTTTGCTTTTTCTCCATGGTTTCGTTGCATAGTACAGTGGTGGGTCCAAATTCTCCCCTCCCCAAATCCCCACCCCCTCCACCCCATCCATCCCAGTGGGCCCAGTTACTATAGCAAGGCCCTCATGATATATTGGATGGTTCCGTAAATATTTTAATTTTGTTGGTACAATTTATTACTAGTACGGGGTATATAATACTCTTTCCGTTCTTATTTTTTGACTTAAAACTTTTCGGCACGCGTTTTTATCAAAATTTAGGACGGGTTTTAAAATAAAATTTTAAAATATTTTTTTTCTTTTTTTTCCACTGTAAAAGAAAAAATATTTTAAAACTCATTTTAGATTTCGGTGGAAACGCGTGCCGAAAAGTTTTACCCCTGCCAAAATGAATTACTCGTGTAGTATTAATAACTCGTATAATATTTCTTGTCTTTAACACATATAATATTTCTCAAATATTTACAATATTTTACCTGCCAAAATTAGAAGATTAATAATATTTTACCTGCAATTTATTTATTCATTTATTTATATTTCGAAGAATACTCGTATAATACTTCTTGTCTTTTACTACTAATTATTTTGATAGTATTTTGTATATCGATAATGAGTAATGCTCCCCTACCTACCGTGGGCATACTTAATGTGCCCAAGGTTGAGGTGACTATATTTAGGATTTTTTTTAATTAATATACCTTATAAAAATAAATTTTAGTAAAAAAAGTAAACCCTACTCAAAATAACTAAACCCCAAAAGAAAAAATTATTGATGTGACACTGCCACGTCAACTGGTGGGCACATTAAGTGTGTCCACCGTGGGTAGGAGAGCATTCTTGTATCGACAAGACTCAAGAAGTTTGGTTTAACTTTGCACTATTTTATCGTCTAATATAGATTTTACCATTGTGTAAGAGAAGATCCTCCATTACTAGATTAGTGAAAACGAAAGCTAATATCACTATACGAAATTGCATGAAAAAATAGATACTCGGTCATATTTATATAGTTATACAAAAGTAATTAATCCAAAACCAAATATTAGTATAAATTAAAAAAAAAAAACTAACATATTAACAAAAGATTAAAGGGACCACATACAAATCAGTTGGGGGTAGTGTCGGTTGGGGGTGGGAGGGGTACTGATAATTCCCTGCAAAACATAAAAAGGTGGCATAATATAATAATGAAAACAACTAGAGACATGAGGGCCAAACCATACCATTTTCCACGTGTCGCACTGGATATAGTGCTTGCATTGCAAAGCTTTGCAAGCCTGAATTTCCCATTATTAAAGCATACGGATAAAATTATTGCTAAATTATTGGTGTTGTCACACTGCACTTTTAAAATTATTGCTAAATTATTGCTGTTGTCACACTGTACTTTTAAAATTATTGCTGTTACACTGCACTTTTGTTTATTGCTGTCGCACTGCACTTTTAAAAAAAAAAGGGTGATGCCAAAATTATTTAAATTTTATGACAAAATTATCCAAGTATGCATACGGTAAGTAGAAAAGCATTCCTCATGCATCTTATCCGTTGTTAACTTGGAAATGCTCTCAAACTACTTCATAATTTATTTGGTTAAAGAAAATGATGTCATTTAACTATATGAGGTAGTAAACTATATGAAAATCGACATTATACTGCTATAAGACAAGTTGGCCAGGAAAGAAAAAAAAAAGTTTTGATTTTGCTCAGCTTAGCAAAATTGGAAGAATCAGGCTTAAATTGAAAATTGAGTGACAAAAACGTATCTAACAATAATATCTGCTAATTATTCACCAAATTTAATTTTAGAATTGGGAAAATTTAGACCTAAAAAAAAAGGAATTAATGAAAAAGACTGCTTTAACCAATTAAGTTGAAAGTCGTAGGAAGACGATGCAATTCGAGGGTGTTTGGAAGCTACGTGTGAAGTCCTCAAAAAAAACAAGGAAAGTGTTGTTATCCTAAGAAAAAACAAGGAAAGTGTTGTTAGATACTAGGCTCGTAGCGTAAACAAGAGAAAAATGAAACTTGCAAGAAACTAAAGATGGGACTATACTTATTTTTAGGGGTGAAATCTGGGCGGATATTATCCGCCCGATCCGAAGCCGAATCCGTTCAGGATTGAATTCGGCATAAAAAAATAGTATCTGGGCGGATTCGAATTCGAATTCGAATTCGAATTCGAATTCCGGATATTTTTGTTCAGATTCGGGATCGGTTTCTTAATATCCGCCCGTATTCGAGATTTTTCATATTTTATCGGATATTATCCGGAGAACAAATTCGGATATCTGAATTTTTTAAACATATTTTATATTATATATTATATATATATATATATATATATATATATATATATATATATATATATATATACTCATTTCGTCCTCCATTTACTGACCATGTTGACTTTTTAGATAATTTGAAGCTTTGTGATGATGGATTTAAATCGTATTTTTGGGGTTTAGTTTTTTTTACAAGGTACTACAACACTTGTAGTACCTTGTAAAAAAAACTAATCTCCAAAAATTCAATTTAAAATCCATCATCACGAAGCTCCAAAATCATCCAAAAAGTCAACAAGGTCAGTAAATAGAGGACATTGGGAGTATATATATATATATAGAGAAATGATATGCTACTCACCTCCCGGTGGGCACCTTCGTGGGCACCTCGTCGTTTTATCACGTTTGCATTGCTTTTTTTTAATTTTTATTTTTATTCTATATTCTAGTATCTTAGAAATTAATTTACAAATCATAAAATCTAAAAAATCAATGTTCAATTTATTTATTTTTATTTTTAACTTCAAAAAATGAGTAATAAAATAAATCGAGCTTCGATTTTTATGTATTTTTTAGATTTTATGATTTGTAAATTAATTTCTAAGATACTAGAATATAGAATAAAAATAAAAATTAAAAAAAAGTAATGCAAACGTGATAAAACGACGAGGTGTCCACGAAGGTGCCCACCGGGAGGTGAGTAGCATATCATTTCTATATATATATATATATATATATATATATATATAGGTAGTAGATCATATAAAAACTAATTATTACGTGAAACCTGCAACCCATTATAAAATGATGCATTTTTGTGCAAAAATATTGCATAATAAAATATATTATTTTATATTATTTTTATGCTTATAATGCATTATTATGAGAATTTGCATAATAAAATATATTATTTTATATCATTTTATATTATTTTTATGCATATAATGCATTATCATGAGAATACAACATTTTATGCTAAAAATGCAACACTTTGGTGTATAAAATGCAATATTTTATGATGGGTTGCAGAGAGAGAGAGAGAGGGGAAAGATCAAATAAAAATGAACTTTTAGGTGAGAAATAAGAAATAATCCGAGCCTTTCATATTTAAAGATCGATGGTTAGTATTTATTTTTGTATTTCTATTATATCTTTCCATATATACAAGTGGAGGGTTAATTTAGTATTTTATCCTTTTATATTGGATAGTTTCCCTACAATTATGGGATTTGATTTGGGTTCGTTGTAAAATCTAAAAGCCTTGTATTGAAACACATAAATTATCAATTCTTTTATATTCATAATAATTTGTCCTTTGTTTTCGTCATTCGTTTTACGTCTTCTTTTTCCTAAATTTTATTTTTTTATGTTACAAGAGTCCAAGTGTCTTTTAATAATGCATTTCATTTTAGAATATAATGTGCATTGCATGCAATAAGACAAATGCACAATTTGCTTCCAAAAATATAACATGTAATTAATAATAATTGTAATTCAATTATTATAATGCATCAATGCATTATAAAATTGAACCATAAACTAATGCAAACACAGGACACACATACAGATTTCTATAATATTTTATTACTTTCTTTTCATAATGCATTAAAGAATGTTTTTATTACTTCCTTTCATAATTCAATAAATAATATAAATGATGCAGTATTATAGTTACAATCTTGAAAACTAAAACAGGTGCCCATATTTTGTTCACTTTAATAGATGGAAAAGTGAGTTTTCCATGCAAATTAATTAAACCGTATGTGTGTTTTATGCAATTAAAAAGATATGTGGGTGTTTTATGTAATTTAGATAAAACATATATAGGGTTGTATTATGTTATTAACTCGTTTTATGGTACTGTACTGGCTGAAAAGGGTGTGCCAAGCTAGCTAGTCTCTTGATTTTCAGCAATAAGATTTCTCTATCCCCTAAATACGGTGTGCTTACTCTGCGTTTTTTAATATTTATAGTCGACGACTCTGGGACGTAATGTGAATCGATTCGATATTTATATCCAATATTTATATATGTATTGATCTTTCTTCACCAGTTTGAGTTTGACAAGTCAGTTACGTTGAATTGATCAATGCCTTTTTCTCTTAACATTAATATTTAATAGCGAGTATGGTGGTTGAGGTAGAAGGAGATGATCCGCTGTGCATGCATTGTCGAGGTTGAAAAATAAAAAGAAGAACGAAGCTGGCTTGAAGTCGCGTTTTTTATCTTAACGTTTCTGTTAGTTAGCCTTTTTAGTTTGCCACGTGGGATAAGTAGTTAGAAGTAGTATAAGGTGGCTCCAACGCTGGTTTCTCCTGTTTCTAAAATAAAGAAATTAGCATTGCAGCATAAATCAATAATGGATGATTCACACGTGTACAAAATCTTTCAAAAACTAGTATTTTTGTTTATGAAATTTTTTAATTATTACTGGTCTTGGAAAGATTTTGTACACGTATCAATTATCCGTTGTTGCAATAGAAGATGCAATACGGAAATACAATAAAAGATTCGATTCAAAAATAAATAAACTAGTTTCTAGAGAAAATTTGAGAAACCGGGTGCAAGTGGGCCCATGACTGATTTTTGTTACTTTTCCTTTTCTTTTCTTTATGTTTGGCGTTATTTCAAGCTTCAATATCTTTTTTTTTTTTTTTCGTTTTCTTTGAATGTGACTTGTATGGCTGAATGTTGTATGTTCATATTTATTTATTTATTTTTGTATTTTAGTTGTCTACTTTCTTTTTGCCGACATATGAATTATTTGTTATTATTTTTTTTTTTCTCTTTTGACTTGTAAAATTTTCCTCTAAATATATACTCACTTCAATCTTCCTCTATTTACTTTGAATTATTATGTTATGTACTTTAAATTGTTGTAATTTTATATTTAGCAATGTAATTGTAGTTTAAGTTATGTAATTTAAATTTTAGTAATATAATTTGAATTTAAGTAATGTAATTTTAATTTTAGCATTGCATTTTTAATTTAACTAGAATGTTTACCCCGTGCGATATACGGTATTATCTAACTAAAATAAATTGATAAGCATAATTAATATAAATATATAAATATTACTCCTTCCGTCCACCAATTGTTGACCCAAAATTATGAGCATGGAGTTTAATGTGTTTTGATGATGTATAAATTAAAGTGTTAAAGTGTTAAAATGGAATAATTATTGACACATCTAATATTTTTAATTGCATTAAAGTGTTAAAGTGTTAAAAAGTAGAGTGATAATGTGTTAGTGATTGTGGGGTCTATGTCCCAAAATGAAAAGGGTCAACAGATCGTGAACGGAGAAAGTATAATTTAAAAATGCACCAAAATATAAATTATGTATAAGATAATGCTCAATAATTTAAAAACTTAGTCACTTAACAGTAGAACTTGATGGCCTACCAAAAAATCTAAAGAAATAGAACTATGGAATCCACGACTCTAGTCAAATTTTAATATTCATCTGTCCCATTTATAAAAGGCCATTTTTTATTCATTTGAATCTATTAAAATAATAAAATGACTTTTTATAACTTAGACGGAATGAATATTATTCATGATGAAATTATGTAAATTGATTTAACAAAAAGTACGTATTAAAAAAGAACAAAAAAACATATAGTTAATTTAAAATAGATGAATATACTACAGCATAAAGTCTCTTACAATTAATAGGACATATATATACTTATTATTGGGGAATTTTATATATAGATAATTGAATTTTATCATTCAAAATAATATAATTCACTATGAGCGATATACTAATTGGTTATTCCATTAGTGTTTGTTGGAATATTGGTTAAGGGGAAGCAGAATCTATTTGTGTTTTAATAAAATATATTGTTGTTTTGATTAGATTTCAAAACCCCATAGACCCTTCCCTTATTATTTTTTATGAATATCAATATCGCTTGATGTAATTTTCAATGTATTAGAAAAGCTCACTTGTTAGGGAGCTATATTTTTTTAAGTGTATTTTGTTTCTAGGAAAAGCGAAGTGAAGCGAAGCCAAACAAAGCAAAGTAAAGCTGAGCAAAAGTGAAAGAAGTAAAGCGAAGAAAGTTTTATAATTTCAAGTATGCTAAAAGCGACAAGTTTCAAGCGATCACTTTTATAAAGTGAGAAGCGACTACAGTTAAAAGCGACTTGAAGAGAAACACTCATGCAGAAGCTGCTTAGAGAAAGCAACATCAGTACAAGCGTAAAATCAAACAGTATCACTCTGCAACAGTTCGTACACTTCATTAATGCGGCCCGGAGGTCAGAGGACGCATGGAAGATTGCTATAAGCCAACGGATATCACCAGAACAGTGCACAACTACTGTCTCCGCTACATTCCAAGTCGAAAATCTGTAGATATCTAGGGTTTCCTCTTCCGGAAAGAAGACAAGCCGGAAAAGCACTAACCGCTTGCAAAAAGCTGCATTGTCGCTAGACTGAAGGAAAATAAGAGCATGCGCCACCAACCTCTCTAACGGGTAGCTGGTGATCTCTCACTATAAATAGGGGTGCATATTCAACGTGAAGACTTACGAAACTCTTCTCTCGCGCACAAGTCCATAGCAAGAACTTCAGAGCTCTCGAGTGATCATCTTTCAAAGTTCTTAAGTTCTAGAGTCTAGTCGAGTCCTTAAAAACTTTCCAAAAGTTTCTAAGTCCACAGCACCCATATCCCTTCACCCCTAGGTTTTCTAGGAGGAGAATCCTTAACCCTTTTACGTGATCTTCATTGTAAAAGGATTCTCTCTAACTTAGAACTTTCATAAACCAAACTCCCAACCAATGTCTGTTTGTGTTTGTGTTGTAAGTTTGTGTTTATCTTTTGTTGATTGTGAAACTTGTGTTTGCACACAAGTGGAAGGTTATTTGGTGTCTGTTGTTGTAGATGTTAGATTTCTAGAGAACCCATTCGGAATCTCTAGGTTTAAAGTTCAAGGTCAAACTTGAAACACTTCACTAGGAAGGATAAAACCAGTATGTGTTTGTTTGATTTCCAAGTGAAGGAAGTTTGAGTTGCTGAGTGAAGGCAACAAGTGAATGTAGGAGCGTAACCGCCGAACCACTATAAATTGCTTGTGTCCTTACTGCTCTCTTTACTATTTTACTAGCTAAGTATTTATCGCTTTCATTTATTTATATTTACAAGCTTTGATTATTGCAAAAGGCAAACACATTCACTCTAAGCAACCACCACTGTTTTTAAGTTAAGCAAGATTTTATAAAAAGCGGGTAAAATATCGCTCACCAAATTCCGCAAGTGTTTTCTCTGAAAGCGATTCGCTTCAGAAAAGCTCTCGCTTCTTCAAAAGCGAAACGCTTCTCTTTTCAAAACTCACAGTTTTTAAGTAAAATTTCAGAAAAGTCTAAAGTTCTCTAACACGTGTATTCACACCCCCCTCTACACGTTTAAACTCGCTTCTGGGACCAACAGTGTTATTTTAATGTTAACTTAGAACCCTACTTCAAACACATTGAAAAAAACTATAAACTCTATATACTGTAGAAAATGGATACATATTTTATTCATAATAATATTAATTAATTAAATAACAACAACAACAACAACAAACATTAAATGATATATTCTTGAAGGAAAATAGGCATAAAAATATAATTATAAGAATCCAAAGATAAAGAAAGAACATAAATTTATAGGGATGAGATCTGGTAAAAAGACCATTAAGAGTAAGAAATGAGAAGTAATCAATACCGTCTATCCATACTAATCTAACGATCATTAATCAGTGTATTCATAATTATAATTTTAATTGGTGCATTAACTTCCGATAAATAAAATTTCAACAAGGGTAAAGGTTAGAAGAGTAAAGAGAAAATTGGCATGTTGTCACGACCGAGCTTCACTAATCGATAGCTCAGTTTGGTATAATTGTGACTATGAAAAAAAATGTGTAAGAATTATGAAATAGACGAAGGATAATTAGGAAATTGACGTATCGATTTGATACTTGAGGTTTAAAGGGAATAAATAACTGTCTTGGTCAAGGATTAAGAACGATGAGTTGTGTCAGGATTCTAACTTCGTTACAACCAAGAATTTAATCAAAAGAGTGTACGCAGCGGAAATGTGTTAAAACATATGTATGGAGACATATGCTACCAAGAGTGATTACTTCTTACTGGTCTTGACAAAGTCCTTGCTGGTCACTTCGCTTCAACAACTGCTCAACCTGCACATCGGAAATAATGTACAGGGCGTGAGTACGGAGTACTCAGTGGACACATGCCCAAAATCATTTATTTATTGTCAAGCCATCAATCAGTGAATCATAGGGTTTTACTGAAAAGACCTATGTTCACAAAAACTGTTTTGATCTTGAAATTGTCCGCGCGGACTAAGTTCTATAGTAATCTACCATATCTGGAAACATAAGTACCGAGAAGGTGGCCACCTTCCACGGCACCTGACTAGCTAACTGCCGTTGAGCGTAGTCGCATAGTGAACACTAGTCCAAGTATGATTTCTGATCACACAGGGTTCCGAATTCGATTCATAAATTTGGCCTTGCGCCATTCAATAGATATGTATCATACAAAAACTGAAAACATTTATGACATGACAATTGTAAAAGAGCTAACATCTAATAAAACATGTTTTTTGTTTTATAGAAAGCCCACCTCAATTGCTCTTCTTAACTGCGATCGAAATTGATCTCCACTTCGGCTTCTACTCTTCCTTCGCTTGACCTTCGTTTAACGAACTAAGTGAGATTCTCAGTTCTACGAATAAATCCTATTGTAATGAAGTATATCATGACTTCTCAAGTCTTAACTATTTTTTTAGAGACTGGTATCTCTGCTCTATACTTCTCAAATTATGTACCCTTGTCGCACGAATGACTTATGTTGGGTATTATCTAGTTGGATTTATTAAGAAATTCTTAATAAATAAATATCTTACTTTCTTCTAACTTAAAAAAAATTAAAGTTTGCTTGGTATTATTGAGATGCTACTCAGTAATTAAATAAATTCTTAATTGCATAATTGATTAGCTCAATCAATTATTAATCATAGGGTTAAATCATTATGGATATAATTAACTTGCTACTATAAGTTAATCGTAAAATGATCTATTTAAGAATTATTAATCTTTTAATTGTAGGTCGAAAACTAATTATCTAGTGGTATCAGAGCACTTAAAATTAATTAGGAAATTGGTTATTGGTCAACTAATTTAATCTGTGGCCCAATGGAAGAATTAACTCAGCCTACTAATTTGATCAAGACCGGCCCACTCGTGTAAGAAGTTCATCCCGCCTCTGCTTGGCCTGGAACTCAAGCCCAGACCCGTGAACCGGTCCCAATCCGACCCGGTTCATAAGAGAACCCTAACTCCACCCTTATGCTTCATTCCCGTCAAACACTCTCCCTCTCTCTATCTCAACCATCGCGATTTCTTCTCCATTTCTCTACTTCTCGTATCTTCTTCTCCGGTCGTCTTCTCCGGCAATTGTCTTCGTGCGGCGTCTCAATTAATGGGGCGCCGTCGCTCCGTTGCTCTCTCTTCTCTTCTAGAACCGTTCTTCCCCAAATCGAAAATTGGGGACAGCTCTCCTTACGATTTCCGGCGAGATACTCGGCCTCTGTGGAGCTTCTGCTGCTGCGGTGAGACGGCATCGTCGTGGCGCGTCGTTGGCGACCTTGGCTTGACTCCGGTGATCTTGGCATGATTTCGACAGCCGTGCCTCGTCGGTGCAACTCCCGCGCTCCAGCAAGCTTCTCTATTTCGAGAGCCCATATATTAAAATACCTAATCCGAAAGGATTAGGGGACATTCGTTCCTTCCTCGTGTGACGATTTCGGCAGCGGCGAGAACGCCCCCGCCGGCGATGGCTGCCATCACCTCTCTCTCTCTCGTTCATTTTATCTAATTTTCGGTAATTACTGACTCACTCTCTCTCTTTTTGCAGCTTCGGGCGATGGCAAGGACGTCAACATCGCCCGCTGCTTGCTCATCGAGGCTCGCCGCTGTGGCTCTGGTGTTGTTCTGTTGCCATCGGGGCTTCGGCCTCGACGGAGGTTCGATTATTTATTTATTTACTCGTTCTCTTTTCATAAGTTCCGTTATGCATCGTTCTAGATTGTCGGAGGGATGAGACACTAAAGCGCTCTTTGGAGTCCTAACTCTTGAAGATTGATTTCTCTCCTCCTTTCTTGCAGATTTGACGGCTGCATGCTGGCTACTGCAGCAATTTTTCTGAGGTTGAAAGAAAGATTGATTTTCTTCTCCTTTTGATTAGATGTAGGCGTATGGTTCCATCCTCGTATAAACAATCATTTATCTAATGGTTAATAGCTGTATTATCCACCCAAGGTTGAATTGATGCAACACAATATTTATTTAATCACTTATTTGAGTCATACTTAGGTGGTGCTTGGTACGATGGAATGGAATGAGCTACCTCCATTCCATTCCACTTCATTCCATTCTATCATACCAAGCATCACCTTAGTGTATTGGATAGGAATTTACGGCTTGAACAGCCTCTCTCTTCTTTAACTATTTGGGCTTGACGAATTTATATCAATAATAAATATGTGGGCTTGGCCCAAGAGTTAAATCAACTAGGAATCACGTGAATATTCAATCGAGTATCAAAACTGATTATTCTTTAGCTATCTAATACTCTCTCTGTCCCGCCGAAATGACTTGATTTTTTTTCTGCACGGGATTTAAGGAGGTAGTGTTTAATTCGTAAAGTGTGTTTGATAATTAAAGTTTTGAATTTTTTATAAATATATTTAATATTAAATAATTATTTCAAGGAAAACAAAGTCACAAGTTAATTTTTTTATTAATTAATTTATATTTTTAATTCACTAATTGTTTCCTTTTTAGAAAACAAGGCCATTTCGGTGAGACGACCCAAAAAGGAAAACAAGGTTATTTCGGCGGGACGGAGGGAGTAGCTAGTAATAATCAAGTGACTACCTGATTTTGCCTCAGAATCGGAAATGCATTCCGGTTAGAAGTGGGAATTAATATGTCTAAAACTTGGAACTCTTTCTTCAACAAGGAATTAAACTTCTAAGATATATAGAAAAATACAGGACGTTACATATGTTTTGATAAAGATGATATTTACGGGATCTTAGATAGAAACCCCAAATTTGATTCCCTCCACCATTAAAATACACACTCTGCCGCATATATAACTCTAATGCATAAGGGCCAACGTTCTTCTTCAGAAATTTCAAGGAAGAATTTCAGAAAGCGGCAATGCAATGAAGATACTACTTTAATGCACTATTTTTTTTTTCGTTTTTAGTTTGATTAGGAATCGACTAAAATCCTAGATAGAAATTGCTTTGATAAAGCCTAGTCTTTTTTTTTATTATTATTTTATTTTATTTTTTGCCTGCGAAATGCTGTTGGAGGATTCCCAATGGAGTTTGAGTGTATATTAAAATGAATATGGGAAAAATGAATCTTGTAGATTAATAGTTGAAATAAAATTTGTTATTCCGTATCTGTTATAGCATTTTATAATGCACTGGTATTTATTTCATAATGCACATGCATTTAAAAGTTCATTTTTATAATGCATAAATAATACAGAGTAGTTATTTTTTATGCTTTATAATGCAAAAAAGAAAAAATAATTTTGCAATGCATAGACAAGTGAAATGCTAAGGGTGTCATAACATTTTATAATGCATAGATATTTGTTTCATAATGCACATTTAAGTATGCGTAATGCATTATGTGAATAATTTATCCATCCCTTTTATTTTTTATAATGCATATATAATGATTTTGTAATGCATAAACAAGTGAAATGCTATTAGTGATACAAAAATTGGATAATGGATTATTTGGCATTTTTATATAGTGCATTGTATTTTGATACTCATTGCATTACATTTAATACTATGATGCATTATTAATTAGTCTCTCAATTAAATAAGAAACACACAGTGAGAACTCTTACAATTGCAATTCCCTAATTCATTAAAACCAAAACCCGGGATATATTGGTTTGGCCAATCTTGGTTTAGCAAAAATCTCTATTATAATCAATAGATTTTTAATAAATCATGCCATGTATTTTGATATCTGAAAAATGAAATTATTTCAATTAATTTGTATTATAGCGATGCATTGTACATGAATAAAAGAATGCATTAAATTATATGAGTTGATGCATTATGACATATTATAATACCATAAATCTATAGGATAAAAACAAGTCGTACATTAATTTAAACTGAAGGCATCATCATATGAATAATACATAATTCTATAAGAAAAAAATTAATATGCATGAAATAATAAAATATTGTGGACGAATGTTTTTATTAAACAAATGTATGAACAAATAGAAATATATTTTATACAATGACAAATTATTGTAAAAAAATACACGTAAAAAAATTACCTAAATATCAATTGGAAAGAATTTAGAGAATATCCATGAAATCAATATGAAATATAGCATTACCAAAAAAATGCAACAGAGTCCTTGATTATAGAGTGAAACCGTCACTCCCATGTTGATGAAATACGATTATAACCTTCAATCACATATACAAGGTAATATTTAGAACAAAATAGGAGAATTAAAATTAGCCATCGATTATACGAATCTGGACTATCAGATTTTCTTCTTATTTCTTACGGAACTAGACATTTGTACATGATCTCCACTCTAAATTCATATATAGAACTCATCTTTATTTTTCTAACTTCTTCGATCAATTTACAATTTCTTTTGGTTGCCAAACTAAACATTAAAGAAACCCCAAGTTCAGTATATCGATGCATTAGCTTGAGCAGCATTTGCCAAACATCATGATGTATTTAATTTCATCAAGCGTAAGGAGTAATGAGATTGGTCTTGACAGACTACATTGATATAAGAGCACATTATTTAGATTAACAAGATGTCGTTTTGTAATTAGTCAATTTTTATCCATAAACGCTAGGAGTAGTAATTATATTTAATTAATTTACTGAAATACCTTTGCTACTTTGCTTTTATATATTAACCTTTAGAACTTCATGATTATAATATTATAAATTAATAATCATCATCAAATATTAAGGCGTTTTCCAAATATTTGTAGAGCAATTATATTTATTTAATGGTGAGAGTTCTCTTTAATAGATCTAAAATGTTAATTGTTGTTGTGATTTAAAAACGTACTCCCTCCATCCTATTCCTATACCAATGTGACGGAGGGAGTAATATAATTGCAATTCGTCAATTTATTATTTTGGCAAATTTTTAACACGAAGTGAATAATATATACGTTTTTTTTTTTTTTTTTTTCATTTTTGTAGTTTTAATCATACTTATTAAAAAGTCAATGAAGTATTAATAATGGGTTTTAACCATAAATTCACATGTTAATTTTTTTTAAGGAGTTTTCGGAGCTATTGATGGTCATCTAAACGGGATGATATCCTCTGTTCCGAACTCAGTGTCCCAACCGTGTTTCAAAATTCAATTTTTATTAGTTTAATATTGTATTTTATAAAAATAAAAAATACTATAACATACTAAATCATAATAGACATTTATAAGTATAAATTGAATTTTTAAAAAATAATATACCCTAATTTTGAATTTATCAACCATAATATAACTAATAAAAGTGAAATTAAATGTTAAACAAATATTTATAAACACTAATTGGATGAGTCAACCCTCAAAATAATCATAAAATTAAACTAAATTATTATAAAATAAATTTATTGAAAAAATGTATAAAACTAATAAAAATCGCGATTTGGGACACGGCTGGGACACCGAATTGGGGTCATCCCAAGTCCGTCTAAACAATTATTGGAAAAGGTTGGTTTTGTAATTCTCTCTCGCGACTTAGGAATAAAATTGCTCCATCGTCACTTTTAGCCAACGGAAAATAATTATTCTACTGTCATCGCCTCCGCTTCCTCTCTATGACTTTCTTTCTCTCTCATCAATCTAGAAATTGAAATTGCTCGAGAACAATCAACTAATAATTCATGTATTAAATCAAAATCTCAATCCCTCAAAAATATAATTTTCAAATAAATGAATAGTCCCAATTTCGTCACATATCTTGGTATAATAAACAATATATACCATCGTAAGGCCAAACAAAATTGTTATGATAAATTTTGATTTCTATGGAAAAACAAAAAATTGAACGGAACTTGAAGTAATCGTTCGATATTTTTGTGCCTTAGACACTCTTATTTTTTGTGCCTCTCTTTCTCTTTATATACTCTCTCTATCTCTCTTTTTCTCTCATCAATCCAAAATTTAAAATTACTATCCACGAAAAATGAAGAAACACAAGAAAAAATAAACGAATTTTGAGATTATATTTCATACCTTATCTACTTCATAATCATATATTGCCCTTCCAATTAATTAACGATAATCATTTGCTGTCCCAAAGTAGAAATGATGTCGTTTCGTCAATCACTCGCACATGCTTGTATTTTCAGTTACAATACATATTAATTAAAGGCATATACATCAATAACCATAAACATTTATTAGTTATACGGTTTAATATGTACCAGAATCTTCCACCAACATCAACTTTGACATTGAAATTTGTTATTTACATATTTAATAATAAATGTCTTGTTGAAAACACACAATTTAAAGTGTCTGTTTTATCAACATATTTAGATGGATGAAGATAATGTTGTCAAAGATAAAAGTGTTTAAAAGGAAAACTTCGATTTCATTATTTGTACATGTACATACCTCATTATCATTTTGCAACTTCACATTTTTGCCATCTTCATTCCTTCGATTGGACCATGTATTTATTGTTGATCAATCTTCAATGGAAATATATTAAATAGGATGTTGCTATAGATAAACGCTATAAAGATTGTATTTGACCGAAAACGAGAACTGAATCGATTTAGAAGAATATTTAATTGTATACGATGATTACTAACCTCAAAATGGTATTTAAATTATACATTTCCTTATGAAAAGTTGTGTCCGTTCACAAACAAAAAAGAAATCAAACAAATGTAGTTAAATTTACAGAATCCGTTTAAATTGTTATCCTCACAATGGTATTCAAATTACATTTCCTCTTGTGAAAAGTTGTGTTCGTTCAAATTCGTTCAAATTTTTTTTAATAAAAAATAAAACATTAAATTTACGTAACTACTCTCCGTACTTCACTTTTATATAATATATAGATTAATAAAATCATTTTAAATATTAGTAATATAAGTATGAATTTTTTATTTCTAAAGTGTTTTATGTAAGTAATATCTAAATAATAATGTAAATAAAGTTTATTAAAAAACATATAATTATGAGAATATTTAAAATGATTGAATATTATAATGGGACCCATAAAAAGTTAGAAATTAGGTTTATTGTTGGAGAAGATGAAAGAGAAAAATGTAGTTGTGTTGAGTTCCAACGCTGACGTGGCAATTTGGAACCACCAAAATATTTCTTTCTACACAAGTTTGTACCCGACTGTTTCAGAATTTTTCTCTGAATAAAACAGTACATCTTCTTAGCTCATATTGGATTTGTTGATGGAAGTCTTCCGCGTCCTGACTATAAATTTGGACAGATCTTCATAGTAGCGGATAAATTTAGTGGTGATAGTGTCCTCAAAGATGGATTCATGCAGTTTTTGGTGTTGTTATGCTTAGTCCATGCATGAAAGAATTTTATGTTTTTGTCCTTGTGATTCGAGGCAAAACACTTCGCTTTCTTGATAAAGAAAGAAATCACTCTCAGCTAAATTTTTGAAAATATATGCCACAAATTAGTGAACATCAATTTTTCTTTTTTCCTTTTTTTTTTTAGAAAGAGTGATCAATAATAGTTTCCTATTTGTTCTCCCAACCTCCATACAAGATCATATCGTATCATATCACTTTCTAAAGCATCGATCCGGTCCACCTCATTAACTTTTTTACTAAATTGTACAAGAAGCTTCAAGCTAAAAAAGATTTAGGATTATTCATTTCCAAAATTTCTTAATTTAAAGATTTAGTTTTTCGTTTCCTGTTCGTGAAAAACACTTTAATCAACTTTAATAAACATACATATATAGAGAAACACTTTTATCGACTCTATTTCAAAATAGAAATATGCCTTCCTCCTCTTCACACGTTTCCTACGCAGCCGCCGTTTCCGCACTGCTCCTCCTCCCCTTCCTCGCCGACGCGCGCCAGTGCACGGAGGGGTTCTCCCTCGAGGCCGCTAAGCTCAACATCACCGCCGCCAACTGCAAGCTCAACACCTTAGGCGCCGAAATGGCTTGGAGCTTCGACAACAGCTCCCGCCGGCTCGCGGTGGCGTTCGGGGCGAGGCTGGAGTCCTCCACGGCGTGGCTAGCGTGGGGGCTCAACCCCGGCGGGCCCCACATGGTGGGCACCCGGGCCCTGATCGGGATCAAGCACGAAACCGGCTTGGCGCATCACCAGTTCAACATCACCGACGCCACCAAGCGCCACTGCCAGCTCATCCCCTCCGACGATGACGTCGGGCTCAACGTCACCACCTTCACCTTCCGCTATCTGCATAACATCGGGTACTACTTGATCCACGCCGTTATGGTGCTCCCCCACCGCTACAACGCCTCCGCCGCTCATGTTGTCTGGGAAATCGGGGAGGCCGCCGTTGACGGCCACCCCTCCATGCACCCTCGCTCTCTCGATCATCTCGACGCTGCTCAGACCGTCGATCTCCTTACCGGCAAGGAGTTGAGTTACAAGCCCGCTCAACGTAATCGCCTTAGGACGGTGAGTGAGTTGAATTCAGATTCTCTATTGCATTTCCATGCTAGCTGATCTCTTATTGTATTATTGTATCAATGAATGATCGTCACTAATCTAAACAGGCTCACGGGGTACTGAACATGGTGGGGTGGGGAATATTTATTCCGACCGGAACCATCGTGGCGAGGTACTTCAGAAGCTATCCGAAGCCCGTGAAGTGGTGGGGCGCCATCCACATCGGGTGCCAAAGTGCAGGATACATTGTCGGTTCGACTGGGTGGGCCACCGGACTCTGGCTCGGCCAGGCATCCAAATACTATACCTTCGCGACACACCGGATTCTAGCAATCATGATTTTCACTTTCACCACAAAACAAGTAAGTACATCTCTCTCTCTCTCTCTCTCTCTCTCTCTCTCTCTCTCTCTCTCTCTCTCATGATTTATCTCTCTCTCATGATTTTCATATTATTATTAGATGATGGCCTTGAGGCTAAAGCCGAGGGGGACGGATGAATACCGGAGCTACTGGAACATGTACCATCATTTTCTGGGGTACTCCTTGATTGCGGCGGCGGCGGTCAACATATTCCAAGGTATCAATATCATCGAGAGTGGGGACCACCAACACTCGTGGAGATTGTCCTACGTTGGGGTGCTGGGACTCTTGGGAGGAGTGGCTCTTGCACTTGAGTTATATACTTGGATTAAGTTTTGCTTATTCACTTCCAAGAATCCTAATTCCTCTCAATCTAATGCTACTCCACCGGCCCCTCCACCTCAGAAATAGCTCTCTCTCTCTCTCTCTCTCTATCTATCTCTTTCTCTCAACTGTATCATGAACACGGGTAATATTTATGTAACCTAAGAGTTTTGGTGCTTTCGGTGGAAGCAAAGTTTGTAATTGTGTTACTGCTTTTTGCGACATGTAATAACTATATAAGTGAACTTTTGCTTGGTAATATGTTTCCCACCCAACTAATAGGTAAGAAATTCGAGTCATCCCATAACCTCTTTTGTTGCTCCTTCATCGGAAATTTGAGCATCTTAAACCGCACCAAGATTGTTTGCTTCCATTGATGCAAGAAAATATGTGGCTAGATTTCTTTCCATTACCGATCTTTCCATCGATATCGGTCTCTTTCCTGTTAGAAGCTCGACCAGGATTACCCCAAAACTGTATACATCACTTTTGTCTGTATACTGACTTGTTTGGTAATACTCCGGATCTAACTATTCGAATGTCCCTCTAACCAATGTGGTTAAATGAGTCTGATCAATTTTAACAAGTTTGTAAATTCCAAAATCCGGCACTTTGACAATGTATTTTTCATCTAGAAGGATATTAGTGGACTTGACATCTCTATGATAGATGTGTATAGAAGAAGCAGAGTGCAAGTACGTTAATGCCCCTGCTGCATCGGCAGCTAATTTCAGATGCATCCTCCATGTAAGAGGGAACTCGATCTTGGGATCATGAATGAAATCTGAGAGGGTTCCATTCGGTAAGAACTCATAAACAAGCAGAGGATCTTCAGTTGCCAAACAACATCCTAATAATCTAACTACATCCTTATGATTGATTTGTGATTTTATCGCAACCTCGTTTATGAAGTGCTCCACTTGATTCTCATCAGCTTGTTTTAGTTTATTGATCTCCATAGTGGTTCCATCGGATAATATACCTTTGTAGACTATGGCTTGCCCTCCTTGTCCACATATTCGACTTTTGTTGAAGTTGTCCGTGGCTTTGGCCAACTCTTTTGCACCAAAAAGTTTGGTTTTTCCAAATGTGCCCTCGCTATTGCAGAAGAAAGTGTTTGAAGAGATCGTCATTGTGCTTTCTAGTCTTTCTCTTCTTAAACATCTTATGCAACATAAAATAGAATAAGAGAACTAGAGAAGTCCCAATGCAGAGCTCAGACCTGTGTGCAAAAATCACTTGTCTTAAAATATAAGGGTGCATTCTCTTGTGGAAAAAGGTGGGAAATTGAAATTTTTCCTTCATTTTCTCACCTTTTCACTTGTTCACTATCATGTTAAATATTTCTCGGGCACGATGGAAAATAATCCGGGCAGCCCGATTTTCCACCCTTTTCACTCCAAAGTTGGATAATATTTTCACACCAATTTGGAGTGAAAATATTTTCTCTCATTTTCCCACATATTATTCATCATAGAGAACATAGAATAAAAGGGGAGGGGATCACATTGTGGGATAATATTTTCCATCCTTTTCATTTCTCTCATTTTCTTTTTCCCACAAAGAGAACACATCCTAAAGGTAAAATAAATAATGAATATTGAAAGTTATCTATTAAGAGAATTTGGCCAATGTTGGGCCGTGGTGATCTTGTGCAACCACTTTTGTCCTAACTTCCATCACCAGGACACCCTTTTGGACACAAAAAGTTAAATAAAAAGCATAAACATTTTTTGAACAAAAAGAAAATGGAAAGAAAAGTTTAAGGAGTCTCTGGTATAAATAAAAACACATAAGTTTGTGTATTTTAAGCTAATCGACCCTATTGTAAGAAGAGAAAGAATAGAGAATCATACATTAAACAAGAAAAAAGACTACTTCATATGCAAGCCTCCATGCAAACGTAATAGGGGATATGTATGAAACAAAACGAAATCTAAATCGTACACCACATCAAAAATAAAAATAAAAATAAGTAAAAAGAAAACACTTAATTCTTAGTAAAACAAATTGACGCAAGTGGTCAGTCTTTTGGAAACATTAATAGATGCGTGTCAGGTGACGATGCAGTGGCTACACTCTTATAACTACCGGTCCACGTGTAGTCGCTGTCTGAAGTCGAGATGAATATGTCTTCAAAACCTCTCATAGCATCTTCAGATTCATCTTTAACACCATTACAAGTTTGAGACATCTTATAACTCTCCAACTCATTAGCTACTTCTTTCATGGTTGGTCTCATTCTCCCGTGCATGTTCAAACATCTCTGTGCAAGTCTCGCAACTAGAATCACGTCTTCCTTTTTACTTTCCTCTAAAACTTGAGCATCTAAATTTTTTTCGAGACACCCTTCTTCCATGCACCTACGGAACCGCGTAGCCAGGCCTCTTTCCTCTTCTATTCCGTCGAAAGATATTGGCCGTTGACCAGTAAGAAGCTCGGCAAGAACTACTCCGAAACTATAAACATCACTTTTTTCAGTAAATTGACTCGACTGGAAATACTCTGGGTCTAAGTATCCAAATGTACCTTTGACCAGAGTAGTTTAAGTGAGTTTGGTCTGTAGAAATTGACTTAGAAGTTCCCAAATCTGACACTTTGACTACATATTTTTCATCAAGAAGAATGTTGCTTGACTTGATGTCTCGGTGATAAATAGGCATGGATGATGCAGAGTGCAAATACGCCAGTGCCCCTGCTTTATCTGTTGCGATCTTCAAACGCATGTTCCATGGAAATGGGAATTCAATATTAGGATCATGAATGAGATCATTGAGTGTCCCATTTGGCATGAACTCGTAAACGAGAAGAGGAACTATAGTCTCCAAACAACATCCCAACAATCTAAGTATATGTCTATGATTGATCTGCGACAATATTGCAACCTCGTTTACGAATGGTTCCACTTGATTCTCATCAACTAGTTTAGATTTCTTGATTGCCACAATCTTACCATCAGATAGCATTCCTTTGTAGACTGTGCCTTGCCCTCCGTGTCCGAGAATTCGGTTTTCATTAAAGTGATCGGTGGCTACCTCCAGCTCCTGTGCAAGGAATACTTTTGTCTGTCCGAGTGTTCCTTCATTTGTTTGTTGTCGCAAGAGAAGGCCACCATTTTGTTTGAAGAATTTCTCCTTAAGCATCTTTTCTCTTCTCTTTTGCAACGCCTTATAAAGCCAAAGACACATTAAGAGGAGTAGTAGAAATCCCAACCCAGAGCACATACCTGTATATATATATTTACTCAAGTGAGAATCCAAGTATCTATGTAAACAAGTCTTACTTATATTTGAGTTATTCTTTTTGGATTAAAATTTAGTGAGTTGCATATATAATCACTTACAGATTGTGTATTTTGTTTTACATAACTGAAGCATAAAATTTATAGGAAAAATGAAATAAGTCATAGATTCGTATTACGACCAAAACAATATATATAATGTTACCTATCAAGATTGTTTTCTTGGACTTGGATGGCGGCAAGTGAATACAACCATTGCCATCTTTCTTTCCATCACCGAAATACCCTTTTGGACACGAACATTCATAAGAACCAGGAGTATTGATGCAACTTGACTTTAAATTACATGCATTAGTTGTATTGTCCGCACATTCATTGATATCTGCTTCCAAAGAAAAAAGTAACTTATAACTAGTTGAGATATCCAACTTATTATGTAAAAACTAATTTTGGCTGCTTGCTCATGATAAACTAATTAATCTTAATTTACTAGAATTTTTTCACAACAATGAATCGAAGTTAGTTTCTAAAAAAATAAAAATAAATAATACTCTGAAGGGTGTTTACTTGAGGGATTGCTTAATTGAGGGATGATAAATTTATAGCTTAAATGCTCATAACTAAGTTAATAGACTACCAATTAAACTAACCTTGGCATCCTGGTTTAAGGTAAGGGTTGCCTAGGTATCCTTCCGAACAATGGCAGAGGTACCCTCCAATTGAAGCATCAAAATCAATACATTTAGCATTATTCTGACATGCAAGATTTAGTCTTGGTTCATTGCAATTAGCAGCCCCAATCCTCCAATCCATGGATACTGCTCTCGACCGATCTTCATAAAATGTGTTCCAATTACCAGATAGAATATCAGTTGAGTTATTCGGAATGGGATATGAATAAAGATCCAAATTTTGAACAGAGGCGTAGCTGCAAAACATATTCATGCGTGGCCATCGTCCACTAAAGTCAGTCAAATTCGCTTCCAGGTAACTAGTGCCTGCAAGTGACCAAGAACGTATTTCAATATAATGGCCATGTGATTTCTTTTCCATAATTTAATTCAAAGTGTTTTTCATCAGTGATGTTATTAATTTGTGATCCCAAAAAGGAAAAATTAAAGAATGAGTATAATTTTATATTTTTAGAATGATAATTTTTTTATAAAAATTAATTATAAACTTTGAAACTATGGTTTCAATATATTTCTCAAGTGGGTAGATGACCTCAAAAATAGGCTTAGTTTAAATAAAAAATCATTTTGAAGAATTAATAAAACATGTTGGTGTACACAAGTCTTTATTTAACATAACAAATTATCATAGAATAGAACTTAAAAAAACTATTTTCATTTTAACCATAATAAGTCATACATTATAAGTAAGACTTGTTTACATATATATTAATAATATGTTTATATATTAATACCTCTAGGAGTGAGTACTTTGTTAAGAATTGTGTGGAAAAACAAATATATTAATACCTCTAGGAATGGACACTCTGCAACAACCATTGGCGGACTGATACGCATCGACACCTTCTCCATATGGACACTCTCCTACATAATATGTATGAATACCATCTGAAACCCAACCATTTCTTTTGGAGAACGGCTCCACACATGCTGGTAATAGAACTTCCATTGGCATGTCTAATATTCCCCACAACCATATCATCCACCCCAATGGCGGTGATCCAGTTCTCATCCGATAATGTAAATTGAGTTTTCGACAAGTCTATAACCAAGATCCGATAAACTGACGAGTTGTCGTGGCAAGCAAAACCCAGGTTTGGATAGTTGACCCGAACCTGTGATGAATTCAACTGAATGATTTCTGCATTCTTCAAAATGGAGAGGTAAGCTATTGGAGGGTTGGTAGAGGTATTGCAAAATATTTCAAAAGATGGCTCCAAATAGCAATTTTGCCCAACTCCAAATGGAAACGGAATCGACAACTTTCCACACTGGTTAGGGCATCCAGGTCTTGCAATTGATGAACTTAGAAATTCAATTGCTGGTGGAAGTGCAATCATATGAAAGTCAGAAGAAACGGTGACAAAGTTAGTTAGGTTGATGTATAAAAAAGAAAAATCAATAGAAAATATTGACGTTTGATGCTCACACGTCACACTTAAAGTGGTCCAGGGAAACTTATTGGCGACAAAAGGACCGGTCTAGTTTAAAGCCGATGGGATCCTATGTCCCAATTTATGTTAAATCATGTTCAAAATTTGAAATGGTAAAAAATAATTATAAATTCTAATTGAATTGGTGAACACTAAGAATTAATTATAAAATTAGTCTAGATTATTTCAAATTTAAAATTATTAAAATATATAAAACTAATAGAAATAGAGATTTAGAAGACAATTTAGATACAAAAATTGGAATAGAGGATCCCAAGTGAATTTCGGATGGTATCCTCTATACCAACTTTTGTACCAATTGTGTACCAAAATCGATTTTTTTTAATTTTTATGTAATTTTTTTTTCTTTAATTTCGATGTAATATGATTTAGTCTAAGATTATACTATTTGTCAATGGTTCATTATTTCAATTAGGATTATATAATTATTTTTAGTATTTTTTTTCTTCCTTTGTTAACAAGTAAAATTGTAATTAAATATTTTAAAATAAATAATAAATATTAATTGGATGGGTGAAGCCTATTTAATTATTGTAAAGTTAGATTGATTCATAATATAAATAAATTGAAGGAAAAAATAAATTAAAATCAAGATAGATCAATTTTAATACACAGTTGGTAAATCAAGATAAATTCAAGGGTTGCAATGGGCTGGAGCCCAGTAAAGGCGTAACACTTTTAATGTTTATATATGTATGTTACAATATTAAGATAAACCCAGCCCAAATATTTAATAAAAGTAGAAATATCAATCAATACTTAAAAAAAAGCCCAAAATTAAAGTCAACTATTAGATTTTTTGGTCAAATTATTTTTTAACATGAATGTATATATTCTTTCCCACTGCCGATCGTCACCCAATTCTTTCTTCTAAAAACTAGTTGATTTAATTGGCTATGAATATATATAAATAATAACAAGAACTTAGCTCTCGAATAGAAGTTTTTAGAAGCTTTTAATAATTTGATTATTTCATTCTCCATTTGATAGATTTAAAATTATGTTTTATAAGCATTTGATTCTAGCAATATCATGAAATGAATTTTTTTTAAAAAAAAAATGATATTAATTAAGAATTAAATTATTTTATTCTTAAGTACATCATTTTAGAAATTTAAATGTAATGCCAACATTTAAAAAAAAAGGGGGGACTTATATCGTCTTTCTTTAAAATCAAACTAATCACCTTAATTTCGCACCTGTATAGCAAAATCTCTCGATTTGAGATTTCCAATCATAAACATGCATTCAGTTGATCTGTATGATAGATATGTATGTTGCATATATATACTCAGTTATTAATGAATTTTAGAGATACAGACTCAGTTAATGATGAATTTTATGTATTGAAGTCTCGTAGAGCACAACTTATACAGTAAATTTTCAGCTCACCCCAATATCATATCCTGAATCCACCCCTAATTGGTATGTTGCAATAGGGACAAAGGATTCCAAGAGGTAGTAGGTATTTTATTTCCCATTTAAGAAGTGAATGCAATTAATAAAATTGAAATTCCGTAATATCGACATTATATTAATCACATTTGTAAAGTGAAAATAGTAAGTTGTCCGAGATCATCTGCACACCACTTGGGATTGGATACCCTGTGCCATCAATGCACAGCAGGATGCTGTGCCGGTGACACGATGCCCTTTGGCTCCTTTTTAACCAATTTTCCATTTTCCATGTTTATGTTTATACATTTTAGTTTTCCTTTTCTCTTTTTTCTATTTCCTAATTTCTTGTTTTGTTCATTATTATTAATTAGTGATTTCATTTCATAAATAAAGTTAGTCATTATATTATTAATTTTTGTATCTATTTAATTTTGGTTAATTATTTTCACAGACTTCATGTTCTATAAATTTGTATATTTTAGTTTTTATGTTAATCATTTTAAAAGGGTTAATTATTTCATACTAGGAATTTGTAGTTTTTAGTTTTAAATTTTAATTTTTAGCTAACCATTTTAATGTGAGTTAAGTAATTTATTATTATATTATAGGAGTAATTTTCAAAAGACATAAAGTTAAACGAAGGAAAAAAGAAATGAAGAAGATACAAAAACTTAAAAAATGTTATTAAGCGAATAAAAGGGGATGCACTAACTTTTGCAGCCTCCAGGCAGGTAAGGATTGCCCTCGTATCCTTGCACGCACCTGCACCGGTATCCTCTGGACATATAAGAACTATCATCAACACATACACTCCTTTCATCTCGACATGCGTAAGTATCATCTTTAAGCTTTGCCAGGCTGCAATTCCTAGCCCCGATAATATTCCAATCAAGCCGCACCATCGGCCGCCTAGTTGCAGATGCCCAATTATCATTTATCAGTGCTGTTGAGTTATCCAGGTAGTACAATGGATATGAAAGTTCTGTCACATTAGGGATGCGGGTTTCCTGGATAAAGGAATAGCTGCAAGGGAAAAGCTTTCTACGTCATCCTACTTTCCTGCTCAAGTCAATTAATTGTGTTTCTAGGATACCTGTTTCTGTGTCTGTGTCTGTGTCTGTGAATGAACATGATAAGTTAGAGCTGTGGAGCTTCAAACATTATATTTCTCAAGTGGAAATACAAATATCAACTTAATTGATAGTTACGTACCTGTGGTGATTTCGGCATGGCAACAACCATACACTAGCGAAGTAGCATCATTGGATGGGCAATACCCCATGCCGCCTCTTCCATTCTTGTCTACGCAAAAGGCTGAGCACCCACCGACGGTAGAATTTCCGTTTGTTTGCAGCACTGCATCATCGCAGCCTATGGCGGTGATCATGTGTGTATACTGCGACAACATATAGGGAGTCCCCGACAAGTTCAGAGTCATACGATCGTTATACGAATCACTTCGATCATGTGTGTATACTGCGACAACATATAGGTTTCATTTATCTCAAATACTTGTTTATTGATGAAGGAGAGGTAGGCTTTTGGAGAGTCGGTCGAACTATCGCAACTGATGTTAAAATACGGGTTGAGAGAGCAACTCGGCCCGACTCCGAATGGATATGGAATCGATAAATTCCCACACCGATCCGGACATCCGTGTTTGGAAACGAGATCGGCAAAAATTGCTGGTAATAGAAACACGAACATGGAAAAATATAGATTAAGAGGCATAGCTCAAGAGCTAGCAGGACTATAATGATAGCCAAATGTAAAAACAGGCACTATATATATATATATATACACTTGAGATTGGTTCATCACTTCTTAATTACTTAAATTTTTAAGGAAAAAAAATGGAAAATTAGGGGAAAACGCGTGAATTATAAGTGTTTATTAAAGTCATCAAACATGGTATGGGACATGGGTGGGATTACCAATTCGTATGTGTATGTGAATTTATTATTATTTTTTTGTACGGCGTCAATTGAAAATTTTGTACTTTTCCGGCTAAAGTTTACATACTTTCCAATATTGGCATGTAAACGTTGCAAAATTGGTACTTATCACGAAAGATGTAAAACAAACATGTAGAAAATTGCCACAAATACATAAAACCAGCTGAATTTAATTATAACTTTAAAGTATATATGACGTTTAAATTGTTGCAACTATAACATCATCTTTTACTCTCTTTTGCAATTAGACAATCTCCAATTATTTGTTAAAATAACATTGTTTTAACTGTACATGTCCAACAAACTTGGTCGAGAAAAAAATGTGGATCGATATTGTTGTACTTGCGAAAGATTAAAAGGTGATGTAATTTAAATAAATACAACATTTTAAAATAGTAGGTTCGGAAATCAAAGTTTGGGCTAATTTGCTGCAATCTATTACCTATAAAAATAAAAAAGGCCAAATATGCAAATCTATCCCAAACTATCATCTTTATTGCAAATTTATTCCAAACTTTAATCTTTAAGCAAATCTATCCCAAATTATGAAAAATTACTCAAATCTATCCTCCGATAAAAATTCCCGCCCAGAAATGCTGACTGGACTACCAGATAGTTGAGATGGATTTTTAAATAAAATAAAATAATTTCACATAATATCCAACTATGAATTAAAAATACATATATATTATTACCTTATGAATCCTAATTCTTCTCGCCAAAAAAAGCTCGGCAAATACGGTGGACATCTCTCTCGCCACCTGACCGTCGCTCGTCCCAGTCGCTGCCCATCTTGTTGCTCCGGTCACGACCGGCAGTAGTGACAGATATAAATTCCAAAGAATTGAGCAATTAAATCAACCAACCTCACCTTCGCTGCCACCAGCCCGCCGTTGAGGCTGCGGTTACGGTTATGAATTGGATGATGGACTGCTCTGAGTGAGACAAATAATTCTTCAAAAGAGTTTAGGAAGTTTTAAAAGCCTTGATTCAGAGAAGAGATTATTGGAGGAGATGCTAGATGTGGGTGAAAAATTAAAGTTGTGTTTGATAGGGGAGAACGAAGACTTAGAAGCTAGAATTAATAGATTTGAAGCTTAAGTTCAATTTGTTGTTTATAGTAATTGTTTTATTTTGTGGCGAGGCAATTTGATGTTGAATCATTTGGATACAATTTGGATAGAAAACTGGTTTTTATTGGAAGTGCAATCTATTATCTATTTCGTGCCTATCATCTATTTCGTGCCTATCATCTGTTTGTAAAAATACTTAGCCCACCAACTATGTTTAATTCATAGTTGGGTATTATGAGAATTGTTTTTTTTTTTTTTTTTTAAATTTAAAATCCACCTCAACTATCCGGCGGTCCAGTCAGCATTTTTGGACCGGAATTTTATTAGAGGATAGATTTGAGCAATTTTTCATAATTTGGGATAGATTTGCTTAAAGATGAAAGTTTGGGATACATTTGTAACAAAAATGATAGTTTGGGATAGATTTGCATATTTGGCCAATAAAAAATAAAAAGGCTTATGGCAAAATATGGATAATGTATACCCTACCTCCTAAGCGAATGCCTCACCCTCTCACATGAGTATTAAAATATATTTTAATTTTAATACCCCATGTGAGAGGGGGAAACAATGCACATGGGGTAGGATATATAATACCCAAAATATGTGTTGCCTATTTTATCTTTTTTTATTTGATTAAATTAAAGGTAATGACGTAATTTAATATATGTAATGCAATAAGATGAGGATTATCGTGATTAACATATTCAATTTTTATTTAAGAAACAAGATTACCGTCCTTAGTGGACAACTTAGTCTTTTACATATTATAATATAAATAACATGTTGTTTTAATGTCCACCAAAATATTTATTCCATTGATTTACAATTGAGAGTATATGTACGCAAAAAGTAAATCTAAAACAATAAAGTATTCAATTGATCTAATTTAAGCTTTTTTGATATTACTTATGTATTTCTTCATTTCTTTTTTTTTCTTTTTTTATCATAGTTGATGCATTTTTTGTATTTTTCTAACATTATACTTTTTTATTACATACATTAATTATAGTTAAATCAAATCTCCATCTTTACTTCATATACATAAGATTTATTTTTTATTTAATCTCTCTCCTATTTATTTAAATTTAAAATAAAAAATATTCCATTGATCTAATTTAAGGTTTCTTGATATTACTTATGTATTTCTTTCTTCTTCTTTTTTTTTTTTTTATCATAGTTAATGCATTTTTTAAATTTTTATAACATTATAAATTTTTATTACGTACATGAGTTATAGTTAAATCAAATCTCCATCTTTACTACAATTATATATATATGTGTGTGTGTGCGTGTGTGTGATTTATTTGATTTCTCTCCTATTTATTTTCCATATGATTGCATTTTTTTTCCCTAAAAATAAATAGTTGAAAGAATATTTTCAAATTTCAATAAATTCTTAAAATATCAATAAACTCCAAACCTCTTCAAAGTAATGATAACGTAAAAATAATCTCAAATAACTCTTATTCATTAAACCAATTTAAGCAACATCACATGTTTTTTCATAACACGCTTTCTAAAAATATATCAATGAGATAATTCTTACAAATCACACACTAAAACTTGATTTAACACTTGATAAAAATAATTTAAGAGTTTGAAATATGTTTCCAACTATGAGTAATCCTTTACGAAAGATCAATGGTAAAGATGAGATTACTTGACTAAGTAAGAACACTAGGAATGAATCAGTCTAGTGTTGTCAAGTGAGTAAGTGACACTTTTGATTCTTGAACTTGTACATTTAAAATAGAGATAACTCCTTAAGATTTGAGTTATTCTTACCAATAAAATGTTACTCATGAACATCATCTTTTCAGGGAGACTACTTGAGAGTTTTAGAATATATTCAAAATAATTAGTTTTATAGATCATAAAAAATTCTAAGGAATTCTTCCTTAACAATATATCTTAACATAATAATATTTTGAGATATGCAATGACCATAATATTTAATTATAATTTGTAAGTAGCATTTTTTATTTTCTTTTTGTATTAATGATTTGCCAAAAATTACAATAAGTATGCGTAGTTCTCTATCTAAATATTATGTTTTAATTTCATATTTGTGTGTCATTATAAAAATATTATTATAGACATCAATAAAGTTGCCAATACAAGTTTATAAAATTATTTCTATAGTATGTATGTGAATGTTTTAGAAATAACAATCAATCAAACTCTTAAACACTAAAACGTATACGTAAAAGTATTTGTAGAAATATTATTTATGATAGTTGACATAAGAGTATTCGAATACTTTCGTTTTACTTTTAACTTTTGTTTTATTTATAAGACGAAACCAATTTTATTTTTATAATTTATAAATTTTTTTAATGTATTTTTAATAAAATTATGAAAGATACTACCTCCGTCCCTTTCAAGTTGTTACACTTTTTTTCAGCATTTGTGGCAAATGTTTTCAAGCGTCTTGATGACGAGTTTTAAAATAGCTGTAACACCCCGTAATTTCACTTAACTAAATTAGTTAGTTAATCTCGATAGTTGAGATATACTATCAACGTTAGTATTCAAGAATCCCAAAACAATTGCTTAGAGAGCAATAATAAGAATCGAGTAGCAACTCGACTTCGACGATTTTATTACCAACTTCTATAATTTTATTATAGACTGATAATCGAGTAAGCGCCTGATTAAATAAGTGGCTATCTAATGACCTCTTTAGTAGTAAATCGTTGATTGAACTAAAATTCGAGTTCATCGTCAATTAAATCGAGCCTTTATGAATCATGGGCCGAAGCCCAACCATTGATAAATTGGGACGAGCCCAAGCATTATAAAATAAGAATAAAAAAAAAATACTACTATAGTAGTACACTACAGTCGAACATAGCCCTCGTGAGGAAAGTTCGAAGAGGGATTATATACATTAAATACATACATGTATAGGGTTATAAGCCAAGAGGAAATAGAATTAATATTAACAATAACACCAAAATCAGCTTTACAGTGTAGTTGGATAGAACAAAATTTCAAGAATACACTAGCATACTAAGAGTCAAATTCCTAGCCTCTAGAACAGGGAAGAAAAACAGTCTTGGGAATCCATTTTGCAGCTGCAAACATAGCCACAATACCAGTTTATTGCCTGCAAAAGAAGAGGGAAAAATCAGCAAATAAGACAAGAGCTAAGGGTTCAAAGTCTGTGGCAAAAGAACAAACTATATAAAATTCCAACCTACCGAAGAGGAAACCAATCAGCCACCTTTTAGCTCCAGCATGGGTACAGCAAACAACAAGCATCACCCTAGCTCTACCTGCAAAGAAAAAAAAAGGAGAGAGAGAAACATCAACCAAGTAGAGACAAAAAGGGAAGAGAAACCAAACTGCAATAAGAGAACAAAACTTGCATACTACCCCTAACTTAGAACCAAAATTTGCATAGAAATAGAAGTGTTGAGAAACTACAAACCATTTCTCCAAAGTCAACCTTCCCTTCTAGTTCAAGAATTTCAAATCGACCTCTATATCACCACCCTTTCACCCAAATGCAGATTTCATTCCACACCTTCAAACCACTTTAAAACACTAAAGAGTGAGAGAGAGTGAAGGAGAAACAGCTAGGAAGTATAGAAGAAGGGATGAGCAAGCCACTATAGCTTTCTTCTTCAAGGTAACCAAAAATCCATAGACATGTTAATGTTCTCCCTCAGTAAACCAAGCATGATAGTAATTCAGTTTCTAGTTTTCATCACAAAAACCTAAACCCATAAGCATGCTACAATTTCACACATGAACACCACACAGATTTTAAGCAGAACTTCAGCCTATAAACAAACATCCTACTACTTCAAATCATAACCAAGCGTGCCTACTCCCACAACTTTCAGATTCTGTAAATTTGCTTCGACACAAAACTTAAACCAATGGTTTAAAATAGAAAACGCAGGAATCAAACACATTCTTGTTCAAGTTTTAGAAACCAAACCTAGGCTAATAAGAAACTTAGCTTAAAAATCAAGAGGGATCGATTTGGTCGAACCTCATTGCGGCTTGAAGCCCCAACGATAGTCAACCGGCGGCAGAGTAGCTGCTCGGAGAAGCCAGGCAGGAGTAGGCAGCGGCGGCGTTCCGTCGCGGCATCGCCGGGACCTGAAAACAAGAAATAAGAAAAGTTAGTAATTAATTCAAATATAAATAAAATAAATAAGAGAGGAGAGGAGTTCCAGAAACTTGTTCTTGGAGAGGACAGAACCCATCCCCTGCTGCTATGAGTTTGGTCGAAGCCCCAGCAGAGGCAGTGAGCGTGGTGCCGGAAGGGGAGTCGGCGGCACTGCCGTAGTGGTGGTGCTGTTTTCTTTCTTAATTTCAGAAGTTAGGGCGTTTAATTTTTGGAAGATCACAGAGTGATGAGCGAGGGGAGAACAGAGGGAGGACCGACTGACGACCGATAACGGCGACGTGAAGACGGTGGCGCCGTTCAAGTCGGCGGCGACGAAGAAATTGCAGAGAGAGAAGGAGAGAAGAGAGTAGTCGAGTGGGGAGGAGTCTGCGTGCAAAATGAGGGAGAAATGGGGGTTTAAGCGTTAGTCACCCGGGCCGGATCCCGGGTCGGGCTCATAGAAACCGGGCCAAGAAGTTGGGTCAGCAAATTTGGACCGGACTAAAGTTTGGGCCGAGTCTTAATTCAGTTGGGCCGAGATTTATGCTAGAATGGGTCCTAATTCATTTACTTGATTAATTATTAACCCAACTCTACTTAATTTAAGTGGTTCAAGATACCACTAATTAAGTTATACTCAACCCACAAGTAGACCTTGATAATCCGTAAGGAATTATTTTTGAGATCTCAATAATTAACTTTAGATAAATTAATTAACCAAGATTAATAGTTTAAATTAATTGATTTAGCTAATCAATTACACGTTTTCAAGCAGAAATTAGCTCAGTTCAATGATAAACCAAAGAATGATTTATTAAGAGATTAAGACTTGGAAATTCTTAAGTGATTTGTTAACTTATGGTAATAAGTTAATTAACCAGGATTTAATAAATTAATCATAATTGATTAAGCCAATCAATTACGTAGATAGAATTAATCGAGTTCAGCAATAAATCAAGTTGATTTATTAATAGAATTTTACATGAACCGTTCACACAACGGTATTCATAACTCGAGCTTAGATCACAGTAACCACATTACTGAAATCAGAATAACCTTCGATCAGATTAAAAACTAGAATCTTAGATAAGATTTCATTCGTTAGAATACGAATCTTACCTCGATTTTTAATCGAAGGGTACACGAAGGAGGGACAGCAGCAGGAGCAGAGATCAGGTCTCGTTGCAGTAAAGAAAAAAACAACGAGGTGGGCTTTCTATAAAACAAAGCATGTTTTATTAGATCAATAGCTCTTTAAAAGTATTGTCACGCCATAAATGTTTTCAGTTTTTGTATGATACCTATCTGTTAAATGGCGAAATGCCAATTCATAAATCGAATTCGGGTCCTTGAATGATCAGCTATCATTCTTGGACTAGTGTACACATCGATCATGTCATTGCAGATAGTGACCGATCACGTGACCGAGTGAGGTGGCCACCTCCTCGGACACAACAGACTCAGATATGGTAGATTACTACAGAACTTAGACTGCAGTCGCTTTTAAGATAACTCAAATTTTCGTGAACATAGGCCTTTCAAGAAAAACCCTATGTTTCACTATGAATGGCTTGGCAATAAAATGTATTGGGCATGTGCCCACTGAGTACTCTGTATTCACGCCCTGTACATTATTTCCGATGTGCAGGTTGAGCAGGATGAAGGGAGAGTGACCGGTGATGCTTTTGTCAAAGTTAGCAAGTAGTATTAGTTGAAGATTTCTCTTGGTAATACATGTCTCCATACATGTATTCTTAAACACATTTCCGCTGCATACACTCTGATACTTCTAATCCTTCGATATGGTCGTAATTCAAGATCATGACGAGTGATGTCATACTTATTCCGTCTATCGGTGTTTGTTCTATAATATGTTCGTATCAAATTCCCGACTTTCCCACCTTTCGTAAATTATTCGTTAATTTCCACCATAGTTACGAATTACCGAGCTTAGCTATCAATTAGCAAAGTACGGTCGTGACAATAGCTTTTTAAAGAATTTTTTTTTAAAGCTATTTTAAAACTCATCATCAAGACGCTCGAAAATGCTTGCCACAAATGCTGAAAAAAAGTGTAACAACTTGAAAGGGACAGAGGTAGTACAATAGTTCCAAAACTATAGCCAAATAAGAGAAAAAAGAAACATTATTCTTATGGAATAACATATTTAAAAAATTTCCAAATTCTTAGCACATGAGTAGTATATATTAATTCAAAAGCACAAACTGATTTATCTTCATTTCAATCAAAATAAAAAAAATTAATACAAACTAATTTATTATTATTATTATTTATGTATTTTGATAAATTTATAAAAAATACAATAGGCTCAACGTGTAATGCAATGCACGTTTCATATGCTATATTAAAAGTGAGTAAAGAGTTTCTCCAAACTAACAAAAAGGTAAAAGTAGTCTCAATCCAAGCGACCATAACGACTTGTGATGGAATGAGGAGAAAGATGCAAAAAAGTCTTCTGCACTACAAGCCTCTAATTAAGTCAAGTCTTATTTCTCCAGGAAAAATCAACTCTACATTAATTAGAATAAGACATCATACCAAATTACTGATAAAGCCCACAAGAAAAATACACTCTCCGTCCTTCATTTAGTGAACCAAAATTTTGGGCACAAAACTTTTTGTATTTTGATAATATAGTAATAAATTAATATGTTAAAGTGTTAAAGTAGAATAATTATGAGTCCATCTAATTTTTTTAATAGTATTAAAGTGTTAAAGTGTTAAAAAGTAGAATGATAAAGTATTAGAGTGTTAAATTTATTATGGAGTCTACGATCCAAAATAAAAATATTCAATAAATAAAAAATGTCACAATATAGTATGAGTGTCAATAAATAAAGAACAGATGAAATACTACTATATTATTAAAATTAAGTATATATGAAGATTGATACATAAGGTTTTGCTAAGGGAAGACCTACAAGTCAAAGTAAACGTCAACTGTTTATCTTTTCATTTTTCCACAGACTAGCAATTTTTTCCACAGACTAGCAATTATTATCACGTGCATTTGTCTTGTAAATGTATAATTTTAAATAATAAATACATATACTTTATCATTACACTACATGAGCTTTTTATTTCTTATCCTTATCTTGTAATTCATTATTATTATTATTATTATCCTTTTTATCAGACGTGGAAGCTGATATTCACTCTCCCGTCCATCCTCCAAACTCTCGTCGCCCCTCCAAGAGAGTTTTCTCCCATGTAACTTCGCCCCCTTCCAAGAGGGGTAGGGCTTCGTCAGCCTCTCACTCTTCCTCACAGCGCATTTCTACTTGCACTTCTGCTCGTGCTTCTTCTCTTATTCAAGAGAAGGAGGTTATCAATGTGAATGACTAAGATGGTCACGAGGCCTCACCCTAAGGGGCCGATGCTGTGGGACTTCATGCCTCCGCCTCAGCTTTTCAGCCAAAGGGGTCTCATCCTTTTGGCGCTGACTTCATGGAGCAGGATCTTTGGGAAGTGCTCACTAGCCTTAACATTAAGGCTCCCCACGCTAAGCCAGAATACCCCGGTGTTCTGGAAATTGATGGCAAGGCTTGCCGCATGCTGACGGATCTAGCCCCCCTCTTCGAAGATTGGTGGACTGCTTGCCACCTTATTGTAGATAAACTAGAGGAGCACATTGAATTTCAAGAGGCTAGGGTAAGAAAACTTTCCCTTTCCCCCTTTTGTTTTCGTATTCATGCATCATGGTTTTAGTGATGACTTTTGATCTGCCCTTACAGAGCATGGTGTTTCTCAAGGCTCAAGGCTTACGTAGCCATATCCTAGGCCCCTATCGTGAACAAGCCGCTAAGCTGGAAGTGGAAATACTATCTCTTCAAGAGTAGAATGCTGCCCTTAAGGAAAAACTTGCGCATTCAGAGAGTGCCAAAGCTGAAGCCCTTAAGCTTCAGATAGAGGAGCTGGAGCAATCCTTCAGCATGCAAGCTTCTACGCTGGAGAAGAAAGTGGAAGACCTCCAAAAAGAGGTTGCAAAGCTTACTCAGCAGAAGCAGAAGCTACAGCATGAGCAGCTGGATATGTTGGTAAAGCATAAGGAGAGTGCATACTCCTAGCTCTTCTGGGGGAGCATGTAGGATATGCCCATGCTTCTAACAATTTGGGCATTTCTTGACTAAGACTTTTGCATCTTTGTCAAGAGTAAGCCAGAAATACCCGGCTCTCAGCACTTTGCGTGACAAGTCTTTATACCCCATGTGTGCTCCAGCACACCCTTCATGAATCGCTCGGAGGATGTATTATCCCTCTTGGTTGGATAAACATCTTTAGTAAGGATGAGTGAATGATCTTTGATATAGATGTCCGCCAAATAGGCAGAACTTAGCTAAAGCAGCCTTAGTGGGACTTTTAGCTATTGCTTCTGCTCTAGAGTATGCTCCTACTTCTGCAGGCAGACTATCACCTCTCAAAGCTTGGGCTATAGGCACTCACCAATCTGCACTTTCTTGTAAGCACAACACTTCCAATGCCAGAGTTTTCTATTCGACATTAGGGAATATAATATCTCCCTGCCAAGTTCCTTCAATGGAACTAGCCATTTTTGCTAACTTATCAACTTCCATATTCCCTTCTCATGGGATTTGGACTATTTTGAAACTCAAAAATTTCCTTTTCAAGTTTTCCACCCTAGTGGCATAAGCAATCATCATTTCTTCTTTTTTCTCATATGTACCCAGCACTTACTGAGTTACTAATTGCAAATCACAGAAAATGACCACACTAGTGGCCTCCAATTCCAACAGAATCCTCATGGATCTTACTACAGCTTCATATTCTGCTTTGTTGTTGGAAGTAGGGAAATTGAACTTGATCGCGAAGAGTAACTCTTGCCTATCGGGCTTCTGTATGTAAATTTCTGCTCTTGATCCGTATTTAGTGACAGATCCATCCACATATACTTTCCAAACTCCTTCATTGTCGAACGAGGCTCGTACAGTTTCCTGGATAAAATCTGTTATGGCTTGTGCCTTTATAGTAGTTATTGGCTCAAAATCGACGTCGTACTCACTAAGCTCTACTGCCCATTTAACCATTATCCCTAACAAATCAGGCTTTCCTAGTATTTTCTTTAACGGAATATTTGTTCTTACCACCACCTTGTATGATATGAAGTAAGGCCTTAGCCTTCTTACAGATACCATGATAGCTAGGGTAGCCTTTTTTATATCAGCATATCTGCTTTCAGCTCCTTGGAGCATTTTGCTCACATAATAAATGGGCTTCTGCTGTGAACCTTCTTCCCTTAAGAGCACCGAGCTTAAGGATTCATCTCCCACTGCCAGGTAGAGGTACAGATTCTCCTTGGGCACAGGCTTCGTAAGCAAGGGCAAGCTTGCGAAATGCTTTTTCAGCTCATCAAAAGCTTTCTGACATTCTTCGCTCCACTCGAATTGGTATCCCTTCCTTAATATTTTAAAGAAGAGTAAGCTTCTTTCCGCTGAGTAAGAGATAAAATGACTTAGAGCCGTGATTCTCCCATTCAGCCTTTGTATCTCTTTAATGTTGCGTGGCGGAGTCATGTCCAAGATTGCCTTCACCTTTTCTTGGTTTACCTCTATTCCTCTTTGGGTTACCATATAGCCCAGGAATTTTCCTTACTGCATCCCAAAGGTGCATTTGGGGGATTTAGTTTCAGCTTATATTGGTGAACAATGTCAAAGACTTCTTGTAGATCTGCTGTATGAGCAGAAGCAAGAGTGCTCTTGGTGAGCATATCGTCTATATATACTTCCATGTTACGTTCGATTTGCTTTCGGAACATAGCATCCATCATTCTCTGATATGTGGCTCCAGCGTTCTTCAATCCAAAGGGTACACTTTTGAAACCATATGTACCCATACAAATGGCAAAAGCAGTCTTCGGTATGTCACGCGGGTCCATTTTAATCTGATGGTACCCTTGATACGCATCCATCATGGATAGCATCTGGCACCCTGAGGTTGAATCAACCAACTGGTCTATCCTCGGTAGAGGATAATTATCTTTGGGACAGGCTTTGTTCAAATCCCTAAAATCGATATATATCCTCCATTTTCCAGTACTTCCTTTTGGTACCCGTACTTCGACAATATGGTCGGCTTCAAGGAGCTTCTACACTTCCTCTCTAATTACCGCCTCGTTTTCCGCTCTGAATTGGTGAAGCTTCTATTTTACTGGCTTTATCGCTGGATCTACATTTAATGAATGTAGGGCTACTGTTGGATCTACTCCCAGTAAGTCTTTGCTGCTGAAAGCAAAAACATCCGCATTTTGCCTTAAGCATGCAATTATGCTTTATGTTTCTTGATGACTCATTTGAGTCCCAATCTGAGTGGTGAACCTATTCTTTCCTTCGAACAATTTAACCTGCAATAGCTCCTCTACTAATTGCATTTGAGCTTCTGCTGATGCTTCTTCGAAAGCTTCTGCTTTCTTAGCTTTCTTATCTTCAGGAATATGGCATCTGTTTGCTTCCGCTCCATCAGGAACTCCCCTTTTCTGGGTTTCTCATTCTTTCACCATTTGCATGTAGCTTCTTTTCGAGGCCTTTTAGTTTACAAGTACCTCGCCAATTTGTGTTCCCACCGGGAACTTCATTTTCAAATAGTAAGTTGAAATTACCACCTGGAAAGCATTTAACGTGGGTCTTCCTGGAGGCAACACCACAGTCGTCGTCGCTCCAAAACGCAGCAGCAGCTGCCGCTGTTTTTTCCAACTTCGCGCCATCGTCCTTTCTCCTCCACAATGTCCAGCAGCTCGCCGGCGTCCCAAGGATCACCGATGACAGCACCGCATCCACCCGACGCCACTGCAACCCACTAGGGTTTAAGAACCTAGCTGCAGCCGCCGTCGCTGCGCAGCGGCTAAACCGCCACCGTCGATGCTGCTGTGCTGCTGCGTGGGACTCCTCCGATCCATCCTCATCATTGATGACAACAACCAGATGCTGCTGTCATTCCGGCAAGTCGATGTCGCAGTGATTTGGGCTCAAACCCTAGTCGCCAATCGCCTTACCGCCACAGTGCTGCCACGTTGCCCTAACGTCCGATGAGAGGTGTTATTTTCTCCATCATGCTGCAGCCAAGTCTTCGGAGCGCGTCCGTCATCGAGGGAGATCGTCCGGAAGCCGCTGCAGCCCCGGTGAGCGAGAACAGCCGCGGTAGGGTCGAAACTCTAGTCGCGGTGCTCACCACTACCGCAGCACCGCCGTGCCTCCTCCAACATCCGACGGGTCTTCTCCTTAGCTTTTTTCGGCCTCTCTGACTTCGCCACCCTCATCGGCAACGACTCAGATGATTTCCGCATCATAACACACGGCCTGCACAAGGGATACAACCAGCTCGACCCCATCGCCGTGGCGGTGATCATGGCAAAACCCACATCGGCGGCGGTGACGCCTTCGTCAATCTCTCAGAAGCTCTAGCCTCAGAAGTAGGCCTCGATCGAGCAGCACGAGAAGCGAATCAAGGAGTTTATCCAATGCACGAACGATAGGATGGTGAGCTGGACTGTACTCAGAAACGAGAAGCGAAACTAAAGGCTCAACACATCGAGCTGCTGCTAGAGTCGATCATATCCTCGTGTTTCTGAATAGCACACAACATAGTTCAGCAGCGTCTCCCTTCAGCTCCATGGAGTAATTTGGCGAAAGAATTCTACACAAAATGTCGACTGCATTCATCTTGGCATCAACAACTGCAAGGGCCTTCAATGGATTCTCATTTAACAAACGAACCAAGGCAGCAATGGCAACATGCTATTTTTTCTCCAAACCTGTACTCAGAATCTCGACCAGAGGTTGAACTACACTGCCTCCCCCAACTAGGCAGATCGATTTGATCATGAGAGGGAGGAAGATGCAGGGTTTTCCGTCCAAAATTGTGTTCCGGAGCATCAACCAATCGGAAATTGACGCCGGCCATGCACCGCCGCAACACCCGACGAGCTACAGCCCTCCGTTGAGCCGACGTCGCCAAAGCATGGTGACGAGCTGTACCTTCGAGCTCCTCCACGCCGAGCTGCAGCCCCCGCCGACTCCCACGAAGAGCAGCCGAGCTGCAGCCCTCCGTCGAGCTGACATCGCCACAGCATGGTGACGAGCTGCACCGCCGAGCTCCTCCTTCGGGCCCCTTACCGAGCTGCACTCGACGAGCTGCAGCCAAGCTCTCCGCCAAGCTGCGCCTCCACCGAGCCCCCGAGACGACGCCGCAGCTGCAGCACCTCCGAGCTCCTCCGTCGAGCTGCGTCATGCCGACATCGTCGCCGCAGCACCACCGAGCTGCACCTACGTGGGCAGACGTCGCCGCAGCAGCAGCCGGCCGAATTGAAGCTCTCCGCCTCGTTGCCGCAGTACCACCGAGCTGCAGCATCAAGCTTGCCCCCGCCGAAGAGCAGCCGAACTGCAGCAGTGGGCCGAGCTGACGAGCTGCACCGCCACAGCACCCTGTCAAGCTCGCCCCCGCCGAAGAGCAGCCGAGCTGCAGCAGCGGGCCGATCTGCCGAGCTTCACCGCCGCAGCACCCCGTCGAGCTTGCCCCCGCCGAAGAGCAGCCGAACTGCAGCAGTGGGCCGAGCCGACGAGCTGCACCGCCACAGCACCCTGTCAAGCTCGCCCCCGCCGAAGAGCAGCCGAGCTGCAGCAGCGGGCCGATCTGCCGAGCTTCACCGCCGCAGCACCCCGTCGAACTCGCCCCCGCCAAAGATCAGCCGAGCTGCAGCAGTGGGCCGAGCTGACAAGCTGCACCGCCGCAACACCCGACGAGCTCGCCCCTGCCGAAGAGCAGCCGAGCTGCAGCAGCGGGCCGATCTGCCGAGCTTCACCGCCGCAGCACCCCGTCGAACTCGCCCCCGCCAAAGATCAGCCGAGCTGTAGCAGTGGGCCGAGCTGACGAGCTGCACCGCCGCAACACCCGACGAGCTGCACCACCGCAACACCCGATGAGCTGCAGCACTTCCCCGAGCTGTCGCACCTACCTTGTCGAGCTGCTTCACTGCACCACCTCCGAACCGAGCATCCGAGTTGGCGTCGCCGAGGCACCACCTAGCCCCGAGCCGACATTGCCACGAAGCTTCTACGTCGAAGCATGGCGCCGACCTCTCAACGCCGACTCATCAAGAAAAGCCCCGAGAATGTCTTCTCGCTAAGGTCAATTCTTAATTCTAATTTCTTTTATTAGTTTTATATATATATATATATATATATATTAACTAAAGCCAATCCTTGTTTCGTATGAGGAAGTGCTCTCAAAAGCCAATCCTCGTTTCATACGAGGAAGTGCTCTTAAAAGCCAATCCTTGTCTCACGACGAGGAAGAGCTACCTAAAATTTAAACGCATGTAGGGAGACCACTCCTATCGGTAAATTCGACAAACAAGGAACTCGAAAGCCAAAACTTCATCTTTAGACGAAGTGGCTACTCGAAAGCCAAAACCTCGTCTTATGATGAGGTTGAGCTATTTAAAGCCAAAATCTCGTCTTACGACGAGGTAGAGCTATTTAAAGCCAAACTTCGTCGAAATCCAATTTCCGAAGTGAGCTATTTAAAGCCAAACTTCGTCGAAATCTAATTTCCGAAGTGAGCTATTTAAAGCCAAACTTCGTCGAAATCCAATTTCCGAAGTGAGCTATTTGAAGCCAAACTTCGTCGAAATCTAATTTCCGAAGTGAGCTATTTAAAGCTAAACTTCGTCGAAATCTAATTTCCGAAGTGAGCTATTTGAAGCCAAACTTCATCGAAATCTAACTTCCGAAGTAAGCTAATAAAGCCAAACTTTGTCAAAAGATGAAGTAAGCTAGTAAAACCCTGACGAGGGTACTTAATAAACTCCAGAATAGGAGTAAAATTAAAATGCGCGTATTGACCTAACCTTGTTAAAAATAAAAGTACGAACTGCCTCTACTTAAAACGAAGGCACCACCTTTGTTAAAAGTGAGGAAGAACTACTTTTGTTTAAAACGAGCAGGCACCACCTCGGTTAAAAACAAAGATACGGCCTTTGTTTAAAACAGAGAAGAGCCTAAACCTTGTCTGAAGACGAGGTCGTGCTAATTAAAGCCTAAACTTCGTCTTTGACGAAGTCGTGCTGTTCAACGCATTCTGACTTCGTCGAAATCTAATTTTTGAAGGGGCAATGCGAAATTCATATCCACCACGTCTTAACGAGGTGGCAAGCATTCCGACTTCGTCGAAATCTAATTTCCGAAGGGGCAATGCAAATTTTATACCCACCTCGTCTTAACGAGGTGGCAAGCATTCTGACTTCGTCGAAATCCAATTTTCGCAAATTTCTTACCGACTTTATCTTAACAACACGGTATTATTTCTCCCTCGTCTTAACAAGGTGGTATTATTTCTCCCTCGTCTTAACGAGGCGGTATTACTTCTCCCTCGTCTTAACGAGGCGGTATTACTTCTCCCTCGTCTTAACGAGGCGGTATTATTTCTCCCTCGTCTTAACGAGGCGGTATTACGTCTCCCTCGTCTTAACGAGGCGGTATTATTTCTCCTCGTCTTAACGAGGCGGTATTATTTCTCCCTCGTCTTAACGAGGCGGTATTACTTCTTCCTCGTCTTAACGAGGTGGTACACGATTGACTTCGTCAATTTATTTTTCGACGGGGCAATGTACTTTTCTTCAACCTCGTCTTAACGAGGCGGCACGCGATTGACTTCATCAATTCTACTTTTGACGGGGCAACGTACTTTAGACCACTCCTACCTCAACTATTTCCCCTACGTCACACCCTCGCTTCTACATCTTTTTGGGGGGGGATGTGATAGGATACGGCCTAGCTCCTAGGCCCAAGCATCAGGCCCAATATAATTGGGCCCCGACAGTTAAGCTCGGCCCACGCAGCTCGGCCCAACTAAAGAAACTTCTTCACCCAGGCAACTCCTACATCGACTACAATTCAAGCTCCAAGAGAGATATAGAAGCTCGGTGTTTATCCACAAAGGAGAAGATCAAGCCAAAGGAGTCCTAATAGGAGAAGACTTTGTATCATAGTCAAACTCCATGTAATTACCTATAAATAGGGGTTTAGAATAGATTGAGAGGGGGAGAACAATCTTGTAATCACTACTCATACAAGCAATAAAGATCTATACTCTTTCCGCCCGTGGACGTAGATCTATTCCAATAGATCGAACCACGTAAATCCCTTTGCGTTCTGTTTACTTTCGTGTTCGTTAATTCCTTGTCTACCTGCATTAATTACCTTACGAAAATAAGTTCGATCAGTAATTGTCATCGACTATGAACATCTCAGAATCTTCTTGAATAGTAGAGGGCAGAGTTCATGAGCAGCTTGATCAAGAAATAGAGTAAAAAAGAAAAATTGCATCCAAACACATCATATAATAAAGAAGACTAAGCAGACATGAGAAACAAAAACAAAACAAAAGACCTTAAATATGAATTTGTATATCATTCTTCTTCAAACACCATGGATATTGAGAAGAAAGTCAAAAGGAAAAATGTATTTCATTTTTTCCTATCATCCCATTTCCCATGTAATGTAAAATGAAGTTAAACAACATGGGACCATTAAAATTTTTCATACAAAGGCAAAAGTGTTAACAGAAAAAACATCACCAAACAATCCATAGCTTTTACGCCCCTCTATCCACGACTGGCCACATGTGACTCTAGATAGACGAACATTCATTGTGAATGGAGACAACCGCGACCAAACCATAATCTTATTGTTGTAAGCAACCCACAGAACCACCTGCAAACATAGTTAGATAAATATTCTTATGACTTGAGTAGTGTCAGAATTTATTAAAATTTAAAGCCTATTCTAAATATATATGGAGTATAATATATCAAGATTTTCAAGAATATATACGGAGTATAATATATCAAGATTTTCAAGAATATTCATAGATCCCTAGTTGCATTTGCACTGAAATTAATTAAATCAATCAACTCGAATGCAATTATTTTATTTGGCTAATTACATCCAAAATAGGTGAACTTATCACATCATGCTTTGTTTTCAACTTCCCAAAGCTAATTTTAGAGGCATGTAACTCTGAAACATGAGTGCTCGGGCTGCTTCAAGCAAGGTTCTGTGCCTGCGCTCTACTATTCGATTTTGTTGGGGAGAATATATGCAAGATCTTTGATGCACAACTCCATGATCTCTGAATGTTTTTGCTACTTTCCCATTTATAAATTCAGTCCCATTGTCTGTCCTGAATACCTTAACATGCTTGTCAAAGTGAACTTCAACCATCTTAATGAAAGCATGCAAAACCAAAGGCACTTGATCATTGGAAGCCAGCAGGTATGTCCAGATTGTTCTACTGTGGTCTTCCACCAATGTAAGCACATACTTGATGTTGTTGATGTTATCCTCTCCATAAGGTCCCCACACATCAGCATGTACCATCTCAAATAAACTGGAAGTTCTTCTTTGAAGTTGGGGAAAAGGACTTCTAGTTTGTTTGGCTCTTATGCACACGTCACAGTGATGAAGGGCTTGCATATCTTCCTGAATATAGAGTCCTGAGATTTCCTTTATATGCTGCATCCTACTAACTGAAGGATGACCCAGAAAATTGTGCCAATCTTGCAAGGTCATGTTTGAAACCTGAAACTGACTACAGTATTGAAGTTGTGTAATAGTCTCCATAATATATAAATTTCCCTTCATCTTACCTTCTCCTAGAACCTCTTCTGAATTCTCCTTCTTGAACACACAATGAGTATCTGTGAAATAGCATCTCACTCCTATATCCTTGACCAGCTGTGCTATGGATATCAAACTGTGTGTAAACTCAGGTGCATAGAGAACTTCCTGTAGCATCAAATTTCTATTCAATTGTGCTTTCCCTCCATAGGGCACTACTCTTGAAGCCACATTTGGAAGGTGTATTCGAACTGGCACATCTAATGGAGTAATGGAAGTCAGAAGATCTGCATTATCACAGATATGAATGCTTGCACCTGAATCAATTACCCACTTATCCATTTCCATACTTGGAACTATGTTGAAGGCATAGTGTCCATCAAAACCGTCTCAATCAATCTGGAACTTCTGTACCATATTTATATCTCCTTTTATCTGATTACTTCCCCCACTTTGTACCACATTCCCTGGCCCAAGTTGATTACCCAAACTAGCCATATACTTGGAAATTTCTGACTGTATGATCTTTGAAATATCCATACTACCTCCCTTTTGTTCAAAACCACTATAAATAGATACATCATTAACCTGATATCTGTCTCTATTCTCCTTGTACTTCTTGTACCATTCAGGTACACCATGAAGCTTTAAAGCACTCATCAACCTCATGACCTGTCTCATTACAGTGCTTACATTCCAATCTCTTCTTCTCCTCCTTAGTCAACCTCCTTCTAAATTGATTAGGCCTGCTGCCTACTGCAATAATAGGATTCTGATACATTCCATTATCTCCAACATTCATCGCCATTAACTGTTGTCCATCATTCATCTCAGCATTTAAAGACATTTCATCCTCTACTTGGATAATCATTGAATAGGCCCTATCAACATCTGGTAAAGGATCCAATAACAGAATCTGACTTCTAGCCCTGAATTCAAACCATGAAGAAACTTCATCATTTTATGTTGGTCTTCCCTCTTTGCTACTTTCCTCCTAGCACTACAACTGCAATCTACAACTGCAATCTAGGGAGGTAACAACATATCCAATTCATCCCATAACGCAGACAAGTTATTAAAATACTCAATTACAGACTGTCCTCCCTGATTATATCCATAGATTTCTCGTTGTAGCTTATATATTTTTGGTCCGTTGCAACGTCCAAACCTCTTATTCAAAGCTAACCACAACTTCCTAGTGCTGTCTATATGAGAAAACGCACTCACTAACTCTTTGGAAATTGAATTTATGATCCATGAGGAAATCATGTAATCCATTTTTAACCACTGTTTGTAATAACTAGCTTCAGGATTAGGTTCAGCCAACGTACCGTCGAGCAATTCCAGCTTGCTTTTAGCTCCGAGAGCTCTCCTTATCGACCTGCTCCAATTTAGAAAATTCATCGACGACAAAGGAACCGACACCAGCGTCATTCCTGGGTGATCGGATGGGTGAAGGTACAGGATTTCTTCGATCTGCTTGGGAGCTAGCTCCTCCACTCCAAAATTATTCACGAACTCCTGATCTGTATCTTCTTCATCTGGTTCAAACTCTGGATCCTTGAACTTCTCTTCTCACGGTTTGCGAATGCCCGATCCACTGGCCTTCTCGCCACGCAGCAGATCGCGCCACTGTGTGTGACGACCTCCTCTTCCTGGTTTGCTCATAATTTCTGAAAATCAAACAATAGATCTAAGAATGTATGAATGTAATTTAAGATTTGTACAGAATTATGCCTAGAATCGTGGCTCTAGATACCATGAAGAACTATGAGCTAAGAAGAAATTTCATTGTAAACAATAGAAATTCAACTTCATTAATCGTCAAGAGTAATGATCCCCTACCCACCGTGGGCATGCTTAATATGCCCACGGATGACGTGGCGGCATTATATTTAAGGAAAAAATTAATTAGTATACCTTATAAAAATAAACCCTACCAAAAAAACTAAACTCTAACAAAAAAACTAAACCCCAAAAGGAAAAATTATTGACGTGGCATTGCCACATCAGCCGTGGGCACATTAAGCTTGCCCACGGTGGGTAGGGGATCATTTCTCTAATTGTCAAAATCAAACCTAATTACAATAACATTCCCTTATTTATACTACTAGAGATTCGACACCGCGTAAGACGCGGTGTTACCATAATTGCCCCGCGACGGCCTCGAAATTGTGATTTTTTTAATTTTTTCAATTTTTTGTTATAAGTTAATTTGTATGGTGCAACTTGATTTAAACTAAAATAACATTTTCTTCCGTCATCCAAAAGGTATCAGCTAATCATATTGCATTTCATACATGAACAATTATTTTTTTTCCCAATTATATACAACTTTTCAAAATCATATTAATATTTATTTTTATGTCCTTAAATTTATATAATGCAAGCAGAAGAAGCTAATTTGTATACACATAAAAAGAACTAAAGACGCATTGCATTAGTTACATAGACTACTAAAGTATATCTTTAATACATTGTACGTCACATGTATAGAACGCATTAAGGCAAAAACTGCATTGAGGCATATACAATTTACAAACAAAAGGTAGCCTCAAGATGTTGCTAAAATATCATAGGTCTAACAGAACCAACGTCACACATAGAATTTACAAGAGTTCATACAAAAGCATTGTTCACTTAACATGACCTAGGCTCCCATTTAGTCCAATAGTACTCTGTGTTTGATCGTTCTACCACTCATTGATTAGTGGTGGCATCTCTGGGACTATAGGTTGTTTTTTCCCCTGTTTCTTTGGAATATTGGACCTTGTTTTCTTCACCTGCTTTGTTGATAATTCTGCACACATAACTCTAGTTAACCATATAAAAATTGTACATATGGCAAAGAGTAGCAATCTTTATAATGAATGTAGTAAGATTTCTCCTCTAAAAACGAATAAAATATCTTGCAACATTTAAATTAATGTTCCTGTTATGCATACCCTTGATAATTTGTTTGTCCTTAGTTTGATCAATTTTGGTTTGACTTGGTGTTTTTGTCGTAAGGTTTTGCTCATTCTTCTCGCATACTGTACCTGATAATAGCAGAATAACAAAAGTTTCATTATGAAATTATCGTTAACAACTAAGAATCTAAAATCTAACAATGGTTAGCAATGATTCATGTATATATACTATTTGAAACTTCACGATAACTGCATAATAGAAGGAAGTTGATAGTTCAAAACATTAATAGATAAGTAGCATCGATCTACATTAAAATATTGAAACATACCCGCTTGAAGATCCTTCATCGTCATGCTAACTTTATTCTTTGACTTCGGGCTGTTCTTTCTTCCTCTCCTTTTCATTTTTAAAATTTCTAACATGGACATAACGATAAGTCGTAATCTCTTACAAGATTCATAAATATTTCTTGTTGCATTCACTTATTACCTGATGACAAAGGTATATCTGAAGGTGGCTCACTTAAATTCTCATGCTCGTCAAAATCATCTGATATATTTACAGTGAATTGAGTATTTTTCAATAGGTATTATGATACAATTTATAAATGTTACTTTTCGTAGTGAATGTAAAAAAACATTACTTGTGAAGAAGAATATTAAATGTTTCACCTAAAAGTTGTTCGGAATTATCAAAAGAATCTTCATTTTCACTGAACCAATGATCTTCAGTTTCTGTTAAAAAAGAGATCTCGTCAGCATCTCCAATAATAATAATAATAATAATACCTGAATCTTGTGCCTGGTCTCCGGTAAAAGCTTTTTTTCTTTTGATCGTAGCTGTTCTCTTAGTTATGTCCTTGCTCACTCCATGTTTGTCTATGAATTGATGGTATAATTACATCACAACATGAAACAGTGAAGTATGAGTTGAACATATCACATATTTAAGGAATAACGTACAAATGAACTAACTGAGAATGAGATTGTTATAGGTGAATGCATGTTCATGATCAGAAACTTTTTTTTATGAATACAAAGGTATTATATCCAAGATCCCATAAGAATTTTGTTTGAAAATTTGGTATGGTACCTTTTTTAGTTGATTCTAACACATAGCAAGAACCATCATCTTTAGAATCTTCAGATTCAACAACGAAGTTTTTTTTCTTTTTACCCCTGAAGATTTCTGCGACGAAAATACAATAGAGATGTGGTGAATGAATGCATTATGCATATGTATATCTATTTATAGCAATAGATGTTATACCTGATATTGGTTTACCATCATCCAGCATGCATCCAACAACATCATCTATAAAAAAACAAAAACCATAGTTATTATTTGCAAGCAAGAGCTACATTTTATAATCATTCTTACATGTCATTTGCTTGACATCATTTTCGTCGTACATCTTTTCCTTGCCTTTATTATTGGTAGCATTCTTCACTTGAATGTCTTTATAATTATTTGAATTAGTCACAATTATTTATTGTTACAAAATGAAAATAAATTACAACCGAAGATAGATACAAATTTAATTTTTATTGAAGGCTTATTTGCCCCTATCACAAAATCTCACGAGGATCTTTCACCTAATGAATCATGAAAGACCAGTTGTCTCTTTGAACTCTTCAATAGCCTTGGAGATATAGAATGATTCAATCGCTATCATATATCCTTACATGGCTAATAGTATTTGTAAATTGAAATGAAAGATTTACACACCTTGTTCTGAACAATCTCCATGTCGAATCCGAGCTCGATCAGACAGTATTTCACAATCATCTTGTAAAATCTCAACAGCATCCACAGTGAAGGAAGGAGCATCTTTAAACATTCGACTTTTTATTTTCAAGAGCAAAACAACATTGCATAGTTGTTCCTTAAGAAAATCTGACTGCGCCATCTGGAACCATAATTTAAATTTGAAATATCTTTTTTTTAAGAGCATGGCGGTCACTGGCCATTTCAAAGTAGATAAATTACCTCATAATGTTTTTGATAAAATTCATCAGGATTCAATCCAAGAAGTTTCTGAGCTTCAATCCGGTCGTGTCAAATACCATGAGACTGAATCTGAAGCTGTAATTAAATTAGGTTCTTTAATACACGCGTACACTTGTATAAATCTCTATAAAATAAGAACATAAATGTTTGTGATTCATAATAGTTTTTTACCTTCGATTTGCTATCCTCATTTTCTTGCATGGAGCCGAGTAAATCATAAACTCAGCACCAAATGTTGCAACTGTTTTCGTGGAACAAATCGGACAACTACTATAAAAGTAGTCTTGGTATTCATTTTCCAATCTTGCCTTAACTTTCACATTGAAGTGTGTATTCTGATTTTTTTGAAAATAAATAGTTATATTGATGTTACTTGTGCACAACAAAGTAAAGTTAGTCACCTCTTGAGTGAGCAGAATTTCTTTCACTGTGGTCATTTGCAGAGGCTGCTTGGGTGAGTGCGACACTTTTTTCTCAAAAAAATCAGTATATTGGACCAAGATGTTTATGATTTCTTCATTCTCGTGTTTCCTATTTATATTTAAGTTAAGAATATAAGCATTGATATATCGTAAGGTTCATAATTGTTATGCAAATGTCACAATACCATTTCTCTAATTTAATTAGCATATCATCCTCCGAGTCATCCAGTACGATTGATTGAGCATTTGAGCTGAGACTCAATCCTGGAAATTAAATAAAGATGATCAATCATTAAGTAACTATTTTTTTAATAATTTATTATCTATTGTCTTGTCTTTTTACTCAAATCACGCATACCGTAATATGGCACCACTGAAAAATTCAACAACAGCAGTGGTGTTTTATTTGAAATAGGTTCCATTTTAGCATAGATCTCATCTGATACAGAGTCCTCCCAAAATGTTACCACAAAGGGTTCCAATCTACATTTTCATAAATGCATCACAAAAATTGATCATACTAAAAAAAATAGAAATTATGAATCCATTGCATATTCAACATACTCTGTATCAACGGCAGCATACTCGCGAATCAGTTTTCCTTGTCCTCTTACTGTCACCATCCGAGGTTCCTGGTCAGCAATAATGACACAAGTGGTATCTAAATAAAAGGAAAAAGTGGTTAAATTATAATATGCACCACAAAAAAATATGCTTTTTCTATTATATCTTTTTTATTGAGAAAAAAATGTTGCTCAAGTAAATATAAAATTTTTATCAGTAAGGCTGTAATTTAAATTGTTCAACTTAACTGATCAATGTCTTTGTTGAGAGGAAATTGTGAAACTCGCAGCTTGAAGTTGTTTTAAAACTTAGTTTACAACCAGGTATTGAATCATTTGATTCTTCCATCACTGAAGTATCCCTTCGGAATGTCCACTGATAATTGCATGTTACATTCAGATTTTTGTATTGCTTTGGGTCAGAAACATAAGCTCCTTTGACCATATAAACACTACCCTCTTGGAGCACATGTTTAAATCTATCTATATTATCATGAAAAATCACAGCATCAAGCGTGTGTCCCTGAAATCGATGAAAATCACCATATGACAAATTTGAAGACATGAAAATTAAGGCAAAACAATTTTGGTGCAAGGAATATAAACACACTTACCATGCCATCACCTAAGATCAGTTTTTGGAATTTATTAGGACTGTTGCTAGCTTGCTCAGGTCCTGACTTCTTAATTACTCTGACCCTGCATTTCCAGTCCTTTGTCCCTGGGAAAATCTCATTCATGGGAATCAAACGCTCTTCCATTCTGCAAACAATCTAATCGGAACATAAATAGTAAGCAAAGCATATATATGACTTACTAAACAAACCTTGACAATTAGCTCAAACAATAAAATAGAAAAACTAAGAGCTTCAACGCACAACATTTCAATCAAACAACGACCTTAACTAACTGAAATGAAAATAAGAAAACCTAAATGTTTTAGCAATTCTACTTAGTCTCTATTTCAAATTGACACCCCAACAAAAATAATACAGTATATATTAGAAAATAGAATACACCCCTACAAATTATGCCATTATGCAGAGGACCCATATCTTTCATCATGTTGCATCGACCAAAATTTCGGTGTACACAACATTTCTTGTTTCAGATGTTGAATCCATATCAGCGACTGGAGGCTGAATTAAAAACTTTATCGAACTTGCTGCCCTAACCCTTGATAGAGCAACATATAGTTGTCCATGAGAAAAAACGGGATGCGGCAAATAAACACCGACAAGATCCAATGTTTGGCCCTGAGATTTATTGATGCTGATTGCAAAGCACAATCTTAGTGGAAATTGGAGCCTCTTGAAAGTAATTGGGCAAATGTGCTTATCATCAAGTTCCAACGGGATTCTTGGGATAAGAACATATTCACCGGCATGTGTCCCCACTGCAATAATTGCTCCAATCACATGCCTTCCAAGATCTCGTACAATTAATTGCGTGCCATTACACAATCCCTCCAACGGATTCAAGTTTCGAAGTAACATCACTGGAGAATTGAGCTTTAATTTAAGAACATGCGGTGGCAACGAACCAACACAGATGGCATTCATATAATCTTGATAGTACTGTTGTTGGCTTGGATCTTCTGCACAATCAATGCTGACATATTCTATCATATTGCCTAGGAATTTTCAATCAAAGATTCATTAATTTCTCCCATACATTCATTTTTAGGAGTCAGTATAGCCGTATTTATGAGGCTGGATGAACCGCCAGAATATGCATCAAACATCGGAAATATTTCATTGACCAATGTGTCAAGAGGCGAATACGAACCATGGTAAGGCAGACACATATCTTCAGGAAGATTAATATAATCACCATGGATATTCGGCTCCATCCCTTCTCCAACTCTCAATAAGAAATCTTGAAAACGGGATCCTCCATTGCTCGCATATTTTGTGTCAAATGAATTTTTCGAATAAGAGGCCATATGGCCGAATGTACCAAACAAGCATTCACAGTCTCTTCTCGAGAACCCCTTCAAACAATTGGTACAGTTTGCCTGAAATCTCCCCCAAGAACAACTGTTTTCCCACCAAACAATAGTTGATTTGCCATCAAATCTTGCAACAACAAATTTAGTGCTTCAACTGCCTTTCGATGAGCCGTCAATGCTTCATCCCATAATATAAGTTTGGCTGCAATTATCAAATTTGCTTGTGCAGTATTCTTGCTTATCGAGCATGACATAGATTCATCTAAATTTAGAGGTATTTTGAACCTAGAATGAGCCGTTCGACCATTTGGTAACAAAGAAGCTGCAACACCAGAGGAGGCAACTGCAAGTGCTATACCTCCAGTTGAACGAACAGTGGCCAGAATTGCCATATACAAAAATGTTTTACCTGTGCCACCAGGACCATCAATGAAAAAGCCTGACCCAGTTGGTTCGGCAAGACTTGACATTATCTCATTAAAAGCATAGCGTTGTCTTTCATTGAAACGACCTACAGAAGCTAAATCAGATTCTGCAATTGGAATATTGATTTCGGCTGCAAACTCAATATTATTTAGTTCTTCACGACTCAATCCAACTATTTAATCAACCAGAGAGTATTCATCGACTCCATGGCCCATCATTCGCAAAAAGAATCAATAGATTGTAAAGATACCCTATAACCTTCTGCATGGTTTGATGGATAATCGCGAATTATATCAGAAGATAAATCATCTCTAAATTCAGCCCAAAGTTTTTTCGGGTCAGAAGGAGAGTTAAACACAAGTATAATCGCAAATAAATTACGCAGAGCTGATGGCAGTTGATAAGTGGCAGCTTCCTGAATAGCATGCCTGACATCGTTGTCGGAATCCAACAATCCTCTATCAAGAGCTGCTTCACGAAACGACATAAATAATACGCCATTTGATGTTCTCAAATCTTCAAACGATGTTGGAGCTCTAACATGATTCAATAAAAGCCTTAGATAGAAACGCTCCACTTCAACAATATGGACCGAGACAAGTCTTCCGATCGAAACCAATCTAGAACGAGGCGTCCACCTCCTGCGTTGTTGGTTCCACACAAAATGTTGAATGAATTCCCGATACAATAATTGTTGCGCTGCGATATCACTCTTCTTATTCATCTCAAAAAACTTAGTTAGTTGTGTTCTGTTAGCACGATCAGAGTCCACAATTTTAGAAAGAGATTGGTCGGCTCCAAAAAACACTTGTTGATACCCTGGCAAATGCACATGTAATTGCAAAATTGGTGGATGCATATCAAAAATATCAAACCCATAAACCCGCCACATGGCTTCTGGAGCACATAGCCATCGTGATTTTTGAAAATTAGAAATTTCATCCATCGGTTCAGTTGATGCAACATCAACAATGTTGTAAGCTACCTGATCACTACCCTTACAAATATACTTGTAGAGATACTTAACTGATCTAACATCTGCACAAACTTGAACATTAATATGACCATCAAACTTTGCTAATAAATAAGAATTATATGGGACCACCCATCTATTATCCAACCATTTGCCACGCACCAAAACTTTTTTCCATCATCCCTTCGTCTATAATCAGGATATGAGTCCAATCGATGTTCAGTGGTAGACTTAAACTCCTTTGGATAAAAGCTTTTGCATTTTTCCTTTGCCATACAAATATTCTTAGGGTTGAGTTCACCACATGGGCCATGCATCATATGATTGATAACACACAAATGCAGATGTGGATTCAATTCATGATCTGGAATCTCCGCAGATACAAATCGATCATAAGCCTCAGTTGATGCTAGCTTATATCGTGGTAGCAATATAATCAACCAATGAACATGTTGAAGGCCTCTTTTTTGAAATTCAATAACATAAAAATAAGCAGCAACCACCCCAAACAATGAGTTATTGACAATTTCCTTTTTAGCTCCTCATTTTTTGCTCTAAAAACTTTAGCATACAAATCAGCTCGGTTGTGACTATTTTCAACAGCAAGTAATTCTTCCTGAATTTCCACCCACTTTGGATTACAAGTCATTGTGAGGAAGAAATCTGGACGACCAAATTTTGTGATAAGTGCCAGAGCATTCATGCAACGGCAGCGCAGATCACGCGGCCCACCTATGAAGGTTTTAGGTAGAAGAATGCGCTTACCTATCGATTTTGCGCTAGTCACACCATCCAGTGTCATACTCTCTACTATCCCATGATACGATTCAGCCCTCATTTCAAATCTCGACTCATTATGGCGCAAGAAATCTAGTCGTTGGGTCTCAATCTTCACATAAGTATCAATCTGAAATTGTTGAATTACACGACCGGTTATGAGGATATTTGTTCTATCATCAGCACGTATTTGGAATAAATAGCAGTAGTACTCTCGCATAGCAACACTTGAAGGTTTTTTGTAATTTTTCTACAAATCTACATGTAGTAGTGGACAAAACTTATCAAAAGTTGAACAAAAAACAGGAACAATTAACAATGGATATATAGAGGAAAAAAAAACAACAAAGAATGAAATTATATAATAAAAAAATCCATAGAGAAAAATTAAATAATTCTACCATAAGCAATAAAATATATGCTATGAATTATAACAAAATTTATACAAAGTTAACAATAAAATCAAGGCAACCATCATAATGGAAAATGTGCAATGAAGTCCAAAAGCCAAAATTTTGAAAAGCTAACGAGTTGTCATATTTTGAAAAGATTAAAAACTTATTATTTTGTTCAGCAGCAAGTAAAGTTTCAACTTCTCCGTGCATATGTGGATCAATGATATCATTTTCGGGATCTTCAATATTATCTTCACTTGGGTCCAACATCAAATTAACGTTGCATGTTTTTTTTGGTATTCCAGCATACCAACCTGGCTCTCCATATGGGAAGATGAGACAATATTGAAGTGGATCATAACACCGATAGTAATAGTGTACATAGCGCACACCACCAGATCTTAAACTGACCTTAATATCACGTGGTTGTTCCAAGGCTGGCCCCATTCCTTCATTCCAAATAGTTGTAACATGGTCAACCACAGGAACATTATAAACACGTGGGTCAAGTTTAGGATTCGCACGCAACACTATAGCATAAGTATCCAGATCAGACCTATTTTGCAAATTGGTGAAGAAATTATGATATGGATTATTCTTCAAGATATTCACCAACAATGAAACTATCGCGGAATCTAAACCCTCAGACTGTGATACCCGATTCTCCAACTCTCTCTCAGTGCCATAGAAATACAACTGCAAATGTCTAGGCACACCATCCTTAGGTGTCAATTCATGAATATAATGGCGCACAATACCTTGCACTTTGAATGTGTACACCCCTCTATGAGCTTTAGCCAAAGCTTCATCATAAGACATCTTAATAGAGGTGAATGCCATAGAATTACTATATGTTCTGCAACGCCTGCGAAACTCAACCCCCAAAGGTGTCATATCAATTGCATAAAGATTCAACAGCAACTCATCTAGCATTTTGGGCAGTTGGATCTCTATTTTTCCAGAAGCGCAACAAAAGCCAGGGGGTTCATTAGCGAATCAAATCGCTTTGCAATACAGGCAAGGATCTTTAGGCAGGTAGTTGTCACGTCTCGGTGGATATTTCAATTAATCGCCTGAACATCTCAACATCTTCTTGCATAGCAAACGTGAACTTGATGGGAAATCTGATGATGTAATGAAGTAAAAGAATTCAAGCAGTGAACAAATATGGACAATAGAATTATTGCTTTCCAAATACTAATATAATAAGCACTATAGAACAAATAATGTGACACAAATGTAAGGCCAAATATATTTTTCGTTCGCCTTAAAAAGCCACCATCACCTATACTAAGTAAAATATAAATATATTCATGAGCAACATGGTACGTAGAAAGGAATAAGCTTTTGATTGCTTTTATTATCCTATAGATATATATAAACAGACGTCGAACAACATGTCCAATAATGCTCCTCGGAAAAGAACATGGAACAGTAAACAAAAAAATATATAAGATAAAATAGTATACTTTTTAGACGTGTCTTCCCACGAGAATATCCAAATGAATGTTGAGACTGCGGAATACTTCCAGCATTTGATGGAGACAGTAGTACAACATCACAATCCATCTGTTGCACGCATCTCGTGGAAATAGCTGAAATAAAAATTAAATAAAAATTCACTTGACGTGGTAAAAAAAATTGTAGCTATATAGTATAATCTATACATGAAGATGTTTTTGTCATTAATGCCAGCAGAGTATGGTTTACAAAAATGAGCACCACTTTAAATGTTGCAAGAATATATTTGCAAAAATGTAAAATTAGGAAGTAGGTATTCTGATAAAGCCTGCGACTAAAATATAAGATATCTTGGACCTGAACGCATCTCATGCCTTGAACAGCTATTTTACACTGAGCTTATATGTTTTATAGGTAACGATATATGATCAGTTTTGAAATTTTATTACAATGAATTTTTTTCATCCCATTCAACTTAAATTATAAAAGCGAATGCACTCTAAGAAAAACCATAAATGCTAATAAGCATAAATCACTTCCGAAACTCCACGAATATCTTTGAGAAATGTACAATGGATTCATAGGATGAGCACCATTTGTTTTTTTGCTCTATACAAAGAGACTTGCTAAATGTAGGTGTTTTTGATGAAGGGAAGATAGAATCGGCACCCAGAGTAAATAATCAGTACCATTGTTGAAATGTTCACTTATTTTATCTTATAATGAAACTATTTATCTTTCCATTTTTGTAAAGTTGGTTTTGTTAGGAAGTCCATGCAACAATTGCTCTTAACTCACATCCATATAATTAAATCTAAGCAAAGATGAGAGCAAACTTTATTGAAAAATCAATAAAACTTGATAGTAAAAAATGAAAACACAACTTGACCAATATAGATATGCACCTCTCAAATGTCTGGAACGCCTTGGCTGAATATGAGAAGTCTGCGAACACGAAGGCTCAAAGACAGCTGGAATAGTTGCTGCAGATAGAGGCGACGAACTAAAAAGCAAGCGCCTTGAAATTTTGCCAGGACCTAAACAATTGTAATATAACCATAAATATTCTTAAATAAAATTTGATGTGAAGTATTGGGCAACACAATATAATATAAAATAATTGAAAGTACCTTTCAACAGACCAATAGGTTTCAATTTCTTGCCACCATTTAATTCTAAAAAAAATATATTATAAAAATAAGTCAAAGGCAAATGTACAATCAACGAGTCACGCAAAAGAAATGAGGGCTCAACACTAAGTAACCTTGAGAAGATAGAGCACATCTTTTCCTTGACATATCAGCAGATCCGAAAGAGCGATTGATACCAAGGCACAAGAAATCTAAAGCTCTTCTAGTTTGCAATAATCAAGCTTTGGATGATAGAAAATGGATTAATTAGAAATAATTTAGCTTGCTTTTCATTTGGCTTGTCTTTAGCCCGGTGTGCATGTGGTAGCTGCATCGATAGAGTGAGTGCAAGGAATAGATTAGCAATCCACAATCAAGAAATACGCAAAAACTATTGTATTTGCAAAGAGACATGAAGATAAGTTGATGAAATAACGTATAAGATCAAGAATAAATTTGATAAATATATTAGTAGGTAGTTCTCGCATACATAATCTCGCTTCATTCTAAAATAGTAGTGTCTACAGGTCTAGGAAAATGGACTAAACAGAAAATTACAAAATCACATGGACTAAATTTATATTTTTTTATAAAACTCTGTATTCTAATTTTTCCCTTTCCAAATCATGAAAACACACTTGAAAAATATGAAAATCATTTTCTATATTCCGAGTAATGTTGATATGAAGAGCATGTGCTTACTCGAACGTGGATGTTGCAGTTGTTGGAGCTGCATTTGACCCTCTTCTATTCCGAGGTTGATGAACCGCTTGTACAGTCACATGAATGAACTATGATACATCCATCTCTAAAATATCCTTAAAGCTATAATAAATTGAATAAAAGGGTTCTAACAAACAACCTCTATGGGAGCACAAGTGGGCGAAGCATGAGGGCACCAACCTAAGCAAATTGAAGGCTCAAACTAACAATCTCACACCGATACAACGTAATTAGAACCTTGAAAAATCTGAAGAAGAAATGCATAAAACCATCTCGTCCTAATCCTCAAGTAACATACTATATTCCTAAACCTCAAACCCAACTATAATCAAAGAACAATTAGTACTTTATAAAATGTGGCACAAACAAAAAAGTGAAAGAAAAGCAAACATACCTCAGCAACACAAAACCTAATTTGGAGAGGCAAAATAGTTCCAAGAAAGCTACAATTTTAAAAGAAAAGCAGAGATTTAGATTGCAACAAATATTTCTTCAGGTCGGGTTGGAAAAGCCTTTCAATTTTAGGATATATCACATACATATCAGTTTAGCATAATTTCTTATGATTCTAATAGAATATCCAGCATTTTTTAGTTGAATTCAAGTACTAATTCAGTTTAGCATAAAACAATACACACTGTGCATGAATAACAAAATTACACTCTTCCCCCCTTAAACATAGAATAATACATGATTCCTAGATCATGATGAATGCAATGATAATACACAAAAATGGCCAGAATACATATATATATATGTACATGCATGTGAATTGTGAAGTGTATATGAATACAGACACGAAAAAAAATATACACTTCACCCTTCCTTTTTTTATCTCTCCTAATGTGGACATACAGGAAGTATCAGAACCCCACAACAATTGTCATCAATTAATAATAGGCTCTCTAATCTAAAATTGATATTTCTCCACAAACCATCAAAACACATAGACATCCAGGGGGCATTTTGGTTAACCTCTGCAGCTGTAGGAAAGAAGGGGGGCTTGAAAGAATGAATAGGACTTTATAAAACGTAGCACAAACAAGAATCAAAAGAAAAGCAAATGTACCTTAGCAATATGAAACCGAAGTAGGAGAGGCAAAATAGTTCCAAGAAAGCTACAAATTTAAAAGAAAAAGAATGGGTTTAGATTGCAACCAATTTTTGCAGGTCGGAATGGATTTAGACTACCAAATCCTTATCCATTTTCCTACTGCAACAGCAGTAGGTATTATACCAACAATTCCAAAAGTTTTTGTACCACAAAAACTGATGAGGAAGAAACAAAAGCAATGAATAATAAATACAGAAAGGCTGTGAAAAGGCAAGCTCTGTAATAATACAATAATACATACATAAAAGAATTGATTATTTAATTAATTTGAGTCTGAAAAAGGATAATAATCATTACGAAATTAAATTATTGCCAAAAATAAGCATTTATTATCAATAAGGGCTAATATCAACCTAAGGAAGTGAAAAATGAACATACACCTTTCTCTAACCATATACAGTACGGCAGTACCAACTAAATTATGAAACTGCAATACACTTCAATGACAAAAATGAGAACTTAAAATGAACCAAGAACAAAATCTATCTCTCAATCTGTACACCGTTCAAGTATTTCATGCCTTTCAATTTTAGCCTCATTTTAATAGCCACATGTCAAAACAAGAATGAGAGAATTAAACAATTCCGTCCTAACAATTGATTACGATTAATTGTTTCTAAGTAGACCCTTTATAGTATTTACATAAGTGGGCTAAGATTATTATTTCTTTTTGGACCTTAGCCAGTAACTTTAATTTTAAGAGCCTAACTTGAGAAAATGCTGCTAGACAAACTAATCTAATAGTACAAAATTCTAACAATTAAAAGTAGTTCACCAAAAATGGCCATAATCTGGGAATCAACTCTTCTTCAACAGTAATGCACCACATATTCATTTCACACTCCTCCTTTCGCTCATGAAAACTCACACAGAAGAAAAAGAAAGCAGAACACAGAAGGAAGAAGAAGAAGGTAAGAGAAGGAGAAATTCTGCAACTGCATTTCTTCATCCCACACATCAAACTACTGCAAATCCTCATCCATTTTCCTACTGCAGCAGCAGTAGGTGATTTTCTTTCTAATATAATACAATTTTAACACTGCAACAAAGAAATAAGAATCTTCCAATTTCATATTGCTTTATAATCAACCTACGGAAGTGAAAAATGAACATACACCTTTCTCTAATCATATACAGTACCAACTAACTTATCAAACAGCAATACACTTCGATGACTGAAATGAGAACTTTAAATGAACTAAGAAACGAAATCCATCTCTCAATTTGTACAACATTCAAGTATTTCATGCCTCTCAATTTTAGCCCCACTTTAATAGCCACATGTCAAAATAAGAATGAGAGAATTAAACAATTCCGTTCTAACAATTGAGAACAAATTCACAAATGGAAATATACTTTGGGTTTGAGGAGTTACGAGCGATCATCATCATAGAATCTTTGTTACCATCAAATGCAAGATCTTGCGGCCGAAATCGCGAGTCTATTGAAATCGAAATCAATTCTAGATCAATTGCAATCAACTTAAGGTAAAAAATCTCACTAAACCTGCGCCACTTAACTGAAAAGAAGCAACACCAAAATCGAAAAAAAAATTAAAATGGTGTATTCTATAGATGATCAACAATACATACTCTTCCCCAACACCATTCTACAAACCAAAGCAACATTAACGCAAAGCCAAACCAAATCAAGCAAACAATTCAAAGCAAAATGCTGTGAATTAAGCACAAAACAGTATAAGCAAACGATTAAACACATCATCTGTGCAGCGAATACTATAAACCGAGAGCCTTACCAGGTGTCGGAAGCAGAAATCGTGCCCTTGTAGAAGAAAAACCATCGCCAAAACCACAAACCAAATGACGCTAAACACCTAAGGCACCCACACACGATTGACGTGAGCTATTGAAAAAAAAAATCCCGATCAAACATCCATCCATCCACGTAAAAACTTCTGCTGAAAAAATTGCTAAACATTCATCCACCAAATCGCCCAAACCACAAGCCGCCATGATTCCACATCAAGCCCCCAATAAAACCAAAAGAAAAGTTTAAACAAGATTTTACTTGCAGAAGAAACATAAACTGAGAGCCTTACCTGGTGCCGGAATTAAAAATCGTGCCCTTGTAGAAGAAAACCAGCGCATAAACCACGAGCCATTTTCTTGAAAGAGCGATGAAATTTTCGGCAGAGATACGAATGAGGCGGAATTAGAATGGCGGAGAGGCTGAAATGAAGTGGTGATGGAGGAGCTAGCGTGTAGGTGGAGAAAGCAACAATTACCCAAATTAAAAACCCCCAAATGCTCAAAAATCACGAGAATGCCCTAGGTACTATAGTTTCTACAGTAAATTTACATGGGTTCATGCCTTAAATAGCCGTGAGCTACTGTTCTTAAGAACAGTATCCGCATTCTCACTTACTCCCTCCATTTCACTTAACTTGGCTCAAAACTTTTTGGCTTGTGCTGGCACGCTTTTCTACGCTTCTTGATGATGGGTTTTAAAATGGATTTTTGAAGAATTATTTTTTTTACGGGATACTACGACAGTCGTAGTATCCCGTAAAAAAAATAATTCTTCAAAAATCCATTTTAAAACCCATTTTTGAAGAATTATTTTTTTTACGGGATACTACGACAGTCGTAGTATCCCGTAAAAAAAATAATTCTTCAAAAATCCATTTTAAAACCCATCATCAAGAAGCGTAGAAAAGCGTGCCAGAAAAGCCACGATTCAAATGAGCCAAGTTAAGCGAAATGGAAGGAGTATTAGATTTGGTAAATTAACTAACTCTAGGAAAGAGAACGACACGTGGCTGTCTATAAGCCAACGATCTCTCATTAAAACTTCTACGGCTATGATTAAAACCTGCGACTGCACCAGCGAGGATCAAATCCTGGGAAGCACAGAAACAGTCCATTATTATTCCCACTCACTAAGCCTTCAGTGATTCAAGCTCTTGATCAGAAATTCCTGCTGTTCCAGAAATTTCTAAGTGAAGGCCATCGTCGCTCCTGGATTTAGTACTGCGATCGATATTCTGCCATTGTTGGCCATAAATCAGCCTTCCACTCTTGCTTCTAACCAGCCTCTTCATTTTTTTAAGCTACGAAGATTTTTCAGTTGACAAATATTGTTTGCTTGATTATTCTGCAAATTAATGGAAAACGGAAAACTTTAACCAAGATTCGTTGCTTTGGCGAGTGAAGAGCGTGGGATTCCATTTTTATATAAATTCTTAACAAGCTCTGATAAAATATGAAATGTAATATTGTTTTATTGGAAACTTAATTACTTATGGATTATTCAGAAAATTCGAATAATTTATAAACACAGAGTTCAGAATTAGGGGAAGGGGGGGACATATCACAGTAATAAAATAATTAATTTTTAGCATACCGGAAACAGACAAGACCATAGTTGGAAATAATCATTTTAGGAAAAGGAAAAGAAAATGGAGAGATAAAAAATGATAGAAAATTTAATCGTATGGTCCCCCACTTATTTTATCATACTAGCAGGGATTACGTGCGTTGCACGTGTAAACTCTTATTTATCATGATTAATTTATTTCAAATGATATTCCTTCCATCCTTAATATTTGTGTGAAAATTTTTCTTTTCGAAATATCTACAAATACATATTATTGAATACAATAGAAATTATTTTCTTACACCTTTTTATATTTTAAACCTTGAATTTATATTTCATTTTTATGTATGGTCTGCCACTTAATTCCTTCTCTCAACAAATATATTTCAACCTTTTATCCAGTATCAAAAAATTTATCATTCATTATCAACTAATATATCAAATTGTCTTAATATCAGTGCTTCGTGGCGGAGCCACATGTACCGAAGGGATAGTTTAAGTCCTCCACTAAAAAAAAATCTATTTTTTATTCTTATAAAATTATAATCTTTTTTGTATTTTGTATAAATCTTAATGCAAAAGCCCATGCCACCAAATCGTATTGTACACAAATTTATTTTTCAAATCTCGAATATGAAATTTTAATAAAATTCAACCCCCCCCCCCAATGATATTTTTCTAGCTACACCCTTACCCGTGCCTCATTAAATTTAACACAAAAAAATAGGGGACTAAAGGAGGAATATGTTTTGAGGGGAAAATAATATGTTAACAGTTAGTATAATATTATTAATATATATATTTCATGAACATTGATAATCATATCATTCTATTGTATTTGACAATTTCAAAATTCTATTTTGGCAAATATAAATCCGAATGATTTACATTCTATTGTATTTGATACTTTCAAAAATTCTTTATTGGCATTGATAATCGTGATCTACGCATTGTAATATACCAATCTTAGCATAAGCACATATTATATATATATATATATATATATATATATATATATATATATATATATATATTTGATTATAAGGGAAACAAGTTGACCCCATCTAATAAATAATCTCAATTGATTCACTAATTGGTATTATGGCTTTAATAATTATAGTCACATAGAAAAGTGTTCTCAATTTGTTACTTGTTGTTCAATAGTGAATAAAAAATATATATTTTTTAAGTCTATATTGTGTAGTCCTCTCATAGCTTATCACACATCCCGTTTTGGTCTAATTGTGATGTACCCTCGGTCTAAGCTAACAAACGATAACCACTTATTAATAATTAAAAGAATATATTTACTTTTTGAATATTATTGTGAAATTATCCACTTGTTCCATTTAATCTCACATCCTCGTGTGAACTCTCTTCAATTAGGATGAGTGACAGAATACCTAAACTTCATTCATGTGAACATACCAATGAACCTTTTTAGTCTCTCACAACAACAAAAATTAAAATCAGGTGAACTCATTAAAATATTTTCATTTAAAATTTTATTTTTCACATATCATATTATCAAATCTTTCATTCGAATGTACAATTTATATTTTATCTTCAACAAAATCATATGATAAATCTTTTAGGATAACTTTTATAGAACCAAAGAATTGCGAATCAAAGTAAATTTTAATTAACAATCTTACTGGTGAATAAATCAGTTATATCATATATTTTTTTATACATACAATTTTTATTCATTTTATATACCACCATTACATTCAATAAGAGAGGCGAAGATTCTCAAACAATAATCAAGAGTGACCAGATAATTAACTAAATATTGTATTGCCTACATTTGATTGAAAAGGCAAGGCCGGAAAGAATATTTCTTTTTGCTATTCATATTTTTTATTAAAAACAACCTCTCTTCCGGCAGGACGGAGAGTGTAGTTTTCTCTTAACTGCAACTCCCTTTTATTCTTAGTTTAAGGACTATTTTGTCATATTAGATATAAAATATTCAATTAGGAGTATTAATAATTTATTTTTATTCACATTTTACTTTTTTAGTTATAATGAAAAATGTTAAAATGTTACTTCTTTTTTAGGTATAAAGGATTTCAATCCATATTCCCTAGCTATACTCAAAAATAAATAACCATATGGAAGTCTACACTAACAAACAAAATGTATTTATTACAAAATTAATTCATAGAAACAAGATTACTAAACTTGGAGCACATTTGGCTAACGAATGAAACCATTTGATACTTGAGTAAATATCTCCCGATGAAAAATTAACCTCTATCGTGAAATATAAGTTTTGTATGTAACAAATCCATTAAAATGAGATCCTTTGTTCTTATTTTTGTGTCTCGACTAATAATATTTTTAGTTTTATAATTATTTTACTCCGTAAAAATAAGAAATAATATAATGATTATAATAAATATTTATAACTAATACTGAAATTAAAAAAAACTATATCAATACTAAATTAACTAATTAAATTAAATTAAATGCTAAGAGATAACTATGGATCATAGAAAATAATTGTAAAATTAAATTAAACCAAAATAATTAAATTAAAATTATTGAAAAAATGTAAACGTGATAAAAAATTAATATTTGGGCTTTAAAGCACAGGTAGAACGCGGAGCAGAGCTACAAGAATAGGCGTAGCGCCAAAGTTGAGAGGATCATATGAGATTACATTTGCAATCCTACTATATTTAGTTATTCACTCTTATTTATAGGCAAAGCTGTTTATCAATTCACATAAAAAGCATGATTTTTTTTCATCAAAGTCTGAACACATGTTAATATCAAATTAACAAAACTCATGGGAATTCGAGCATTACTGCCCTTGACTGCCAAAATCAAAAGTGTCAAAACAGAAGTTCAATTAATACAATATAATTAATCAAACCAAAAAAAAATAAATTGGCGAGTAGAACAAATTTAAAAGGCAAACACATACAACAGTTAATGCCTATTGGACTAACAAAGCACATGAGAATAAAATCTACAGTATGGAATAAATTTGAAAAGCAACTAAAAAAAAAAAATTTGCACTTAATTACAATAAACTCACGTAATTGTAAAAGGAGGTAATCAAGAATTCAAGGCATAGTATGAGTATAATTCATGATAATGGTCATTTAGTATACAGTGATCCATTGATTCAAAATTATTCATAGGGTAAGAAGTGATAATTATTATAGAAATTTGTGTGAATCTGTAAAAAAAATTATTAATTCTATCATAGCATAGTATGAGAAGATCATGAATTGAATATATAGTCGGGAATAATGTTTAATGTTCAAGAGATTGGATATATATGATTTTATTTTTGTTCTAATGATAATGATAATTATAATCATAATATACTATATATAATATTACATCATTAACCTTGTAGGGACATAATAGGCAAATCAAATTTTGTAAAACAAGACACTTTTATAATAGGGTATAGATACTGTATTTTTTAAGGTGAAAAAACTAGAAAATATTATTATGATTTGGTGTGAAAAAAGTAGGATAAGGGTTGTCCAAGCAAAATTTTCTCTCATGTCCAGAAAAATTATCCATCTAAGAGAACAATGACTCATTTAATGAACTAATAATTCCCATTAATATTGCTTAATCAAGATATGGGAGAAATATTTTTTTCCTTGTGACAGAAGAAAAGTACTTATTTATGACTCAAACTTTTGTTTACAAAACGTTTTATAAAGCTGAAAAAAGGCGTTGCAACATTCAAATGCATGTGTCTGAAATTTTCAATTCAAATTATTTGAATACATGAGATCTTGCAATTTAAGTTAATTGATTGACAGCTTAGGAGAATAATTTTGTATTTCTCTAAAAGTTGAAACAATTATTTCTTTCTCTTGAGATAGTCTAATTAAGGTTAAAAAAACGTACGTGCAAATATATGTCCTTTTTGCAGTTGAAATATTAAAAAAAAAATAGTATCAATTAATTACCAAAGATTATGGCATTACCTAGGACATTATTCAAACACAATATTTCAAACAAACAATTACAAAAATGTTACATAGTTAGAGGTATGAATATAAGTTCAAGATATATAATAGAAATTATAATATTATAAAGCTAGGAAGATAATTGACAACATGAATTAATTTTTGACAACAATGTCACATGTCCACTAAGTGGAATCTTTCTTCTCAATGTCCACTATTTTCTCAAATGTGAGAAAAAAAAAAAAATTGTTTTCTCAAAAGAAATAAACAAAGAAATTAATGTTAGGAAGTTAGTAAGTTACAACCAATTAAATTCACTGCACAACATTAATAGTATGTATGTCAGTTTCGAAACACAAAGGCATATGAAACTTATTAAACCGTCCTACCACAATCCATATTTATATTTGCAAATGACAATAGCCCCTCGCTCTCGTACACAACCAAAACTCAAATTCAGAAACCAAGATTTCCACACACACAAAAAACAGACATCAAGAACTAATCTTTTGAAAACAATCATATATGTTGGCCATACTTGCAAGGAAAACTAGTGAGACTAATCTACTCTGCAAGCTGTGGCACATCGACGATGGACATAAGTCGTGCACAAAGCATACATCAAAAAAAGCTTTCTTGAACTCTAGTTCGGAGCAATCACCCACCAATATTACCTTCAAAGCATCCTTAACGATCTCTTCAGTTTTATCTACCCTTTGTTTGGAAGTTAATGAAAGTCATGACACAACAAAGGGTAGATAAAACTAAAGGAATCATTATCATTAACTTCCAAACAAAGGGTAGATAAAACTGAAGAGATCGTTAAGGATGCCTTAAAGGCGATACCAGTGGATTTTTGCATTTGTCGTCCAGTTTACATCAGCCGATATTATACATAATCCACGACCAAAGACTCTTTATAACTTTTTTAGAACGTCCAACACCTCCAACCGCATCATCATGTCGCTTGAAAAGAGAGTGACCTTCCCAGTTCCGGAGCCAAACCATTGAAAGGCCTTGGCTAAAGAAGAAGCTTTGGAGAAAAACAGAAGGAACAAGTATAGCATTAACAATAATAACAAGTGAGATGACAAGCGCTGCCCTTCCCTTCATATAGACCAGAAAGTATGCTGACATGAAAACGGAGACAGCACCAAAGACAGATAGGGAGAGATAAAGATACCCATTATTCATCCGGATAGGCAGAAACGAAAACCTTACTTTCTCGCTCACCATCATGGTGCGCAAGAAGTATAAAACAGAGAATGCTGAGGATAACATAGCCAGTGCTTCAAATATGATGAAACATGTGAACCATTTCGACTTATAGAGTATGGGAATCCCCGTACCCTGATCGTATCCTCCTGGTACGGCGAAGGCGGAAGCAAACACTACGGAAAACAATAAAGTCGAGATGAGCAACCAAGAATTCGACGTCTCTCTCGTCCATGTTCTACTCATTTTCATCATGTTCTCGTGCTCTTTATCGAACAATGCACGTGGGGTGTGCTCGTTTTTATTTCTCGTCTCCAAACACAATGGCGGTACAACTGCTTTCACTTTCTGCACGTAAAACATACATACATAGATATTACTCCCTCCGTCGGCCAAAAAGAGACATTTTTTCCTTTTCAGTCTGTTCCCCAAATAAAGGAGCGCACTTCTACTTTTAGCAATATGCTACATAATAACTTTTATCCTTTTTCTTTATGATTATTTACATATTTGCCACCAACAACCTTCATTTTAGTCACAATAGCACCCACTTTTTTTTTATTAAAACTATATAATGAGTGTATTTCAAACCTTTTATTAAAATTCATACCCAAACTAATTACTGTCTCTTTTGGCGGACAGAGAGAGTATATACTATTTCAAGACAATTAGGTTTGTTACCTCGAACCACGTGATTTCCCACTGCAATTGAAAAGCTGGAATCCTGGACTTCAACTGGTCCATGACCCCTATTTCTGCAGCTAAATGCAAAATGTTGTTGCCATTTTTATCTTGTGAGACGGCAATCGAATCCTTCCGTGCTCCGATCTCATCGATCAGCTGGAACAAAATCTCCTGTCGATATTTAACAGCAGTATGAAATATAGTATATCCTTGGTTGTCGGTGTTCCATACAAGATGAGGGTAAGTTTGAGTAATCATAGTTATAAGCTCCACGTTCCCTTGTTCCGCTGCAGCGTGAAGAATCGAAGGTTTCTTCATCAGCTCCTGCGCTCTACCCTGTCCCAAGCTTTCAACACCTTCCCACAGCTTCTTAGCTAGCACGCGCATATCTTTTCGCATTACTCCCTTCTTCCAATGCGCTCCTGCAACATTAATTACCATTTAAACTCACATCACATATGGAAACTCAAAGACTTCATAATTCTTGTTAAACTTTTCGAATATGGGAGATGGCCTCAATTACGAGTGCTGTCGAAACGCTTCGTAGCCAACATATGCAATGCAGTTCCTTCGTCGTTCCTCATTGTAGCAAGTTGTTCATTTTTACTCACTATTTCTAAAGCCACGCCTACAAGATGATGTTTGTGAATAATTAGTCTTTGACAGAAAATGAGGGAAAATAAATATTTATACTTTGGAGTAATAATATTTTCGACCTCTTCGAAGAACGTGGAATAAAATAAATTGAACCACATTATCAGATAAAATTTAAGACGTGTTTTTTTATTTTGAGGCAAACCCTCAAATAGCCATAATCATAAGAGAAAAGTCTTTTTTAGCCAATAATAAGACAATAGTCTAATTCTAGCTATTTTTAATATATAATGTCTCTTATACCCTTAATGAAATTCAATTGATAATAAAAAAATATAATAAAAAACAGCCGTATTTCTCTATTCCTATCTTTTTGCTTGCCAACATCTCATCTTCCTCGACCCAACTGCCACCGCCGCCGGTGACCAACATTATATTCTTCTCTCTCTTTCTCTCTCTCTCTACCTCTCTTCTCTCTCTCTCTCCTCGCCTCTCTTCTCCACCACCGTCGCCATAGCCGTTGCCGTTACCGAGCAACGGCTGTACGATATTAACACAATCGATCGGCCACACGAACACGAGGAAAAATGAGTGTGATCGTGTATACGAACACGAACACGAGTAAAAATGAGTGTGTTCGTGCACACGAACACGAATACGAAGAAAATAACCGTGATCGTGCACACGAACACGAGCGGCGACTGGCTGTGTTGGTCGTGACGACGGCGCTCGACGAAATAGAGGCTGATGTAGCAGGTGTGAGAGAGAGAGAGAGAGAGGGAGAGAGAGAGAGTGAGAGAAGAGAGAGATAGAGAGAGAGAAGAGATGGAGAAGCTGGGGGTGACCTGTGATTGTAGGCTGAGCGAAATCAAAGTGGCGGCCGCAGCAGAGCTAGGCGGTAGCTGAGGAATTGGCGGCGAGCTAGGCTGTGGCTGAGGAATTGGCAGCAGATCGAGGAAGTGGCGGCAGCAAGTTTTTTCCATAATTTAGAGAGAGAGAGAAACATAGAGAGAGAAAGATGGAGAATAAGAAAATTGGGGAAGAAAGGGGAGGGGCACGCATCAGTGGATGAGATTTTAGGTTTTTTAATTATTTCACCAATTAAATTTATTAAGGGCATAATTGTTATAAAATGTAAAGTGGTTAGAATTAGACTATTTTTTTATAGGTGGCTAAAATTAACTTTTGCTTTATCATTTTGGCTATTTTTGTGCATTTACACTTTTTTTTTATTATTATTATTAAAAAGAAAATAGAAGAACAAGAAAAGGATAAAAAAAATATCCATAATATTGTCCCCACTTCTCCTATGTTCTATTAGAGTGGAAGAGAAGCTTAACATGCATTCAAATCTCATAAGAAAATATTATCATGAATCAACTGTTAGAAAATTTATTTTCTATTAATCTATTTTGTGGGCAACATATTATTATTGCAATTATATTGGCTATTTATTATTGATGGACTTAATTAAGTGATCTAATTTAGTATTAGTCCATGGACTATGTAATTGATATGGACTTATGAGTGGATACCTAATACTAGTCCAATTAGGTGTTTATGGGTAACCTAATTCACTAGTATATAAAGAGTCTCTGGTTATGGTCCTCAATATACTAAATCGAACAAAGTTTATCTTCTCCCCATCTGGAAGAAAACGTAAGGCCCATACGGTGATTTAGTTGAGGAAGACCATAATACCAAATTCGTTCGTGTTCGTGGTCTGTGTTCGTGATTCGAGATTATTATTGAAGGTATTCCGCATCTAGTAATTCAATCTCAATGGATCCAGGTATTCCTATGATCCTTGATAATCGAGTATCGATGTTTATGGAATTGAATTTATGCTTTATGAAATTGATAAATTCTAACAAGTGGTATCAGAGCAGTCATCGACTGCTCGATTGTTGGGATTAGTGGGATAGTTTGTGCGTATGAGATTTATATGATTATTTGCTGGTCGATTACATGAATCTTGTTTTCGTATTGACGGTATTATGTGAATTTCAATACGCTTACGCCGTAATCAAGGAAGCGATGCTTTTATTTTTCAATTTGTCGTATCACGAATATGGATCCAGCCTGATTAGTATTTGATGAATATGGCTAATCATGAATTCTATTTATTTGATGAATTACGTTGATAGCTTCATATTCATGATTATACCACATGCGTATAAAGTTATTGAATTGATTTGCTTATTTGATATGTGACGCACGCAGTTATCAATTTGGTATTTAGATTTAGCTTATGTATTTTGTTTTCAAAGGATAAGCTGAGTTCATGTCATTTTGAATACGGTTTATAAAGTACATATTGCTGTTGTGATATATTCTTTTAATGATGTCATACAGATTGTTGTTTTCTTCCGAGTAATATGCGGCAGCTCTTTCGTTAATTGCTTATTTTGTTGCTAATTAATATTTTATCATTATTATGCATATTACTTGTTGATCGATGATAAAAATATGTGTGTGATTATTATGGATTTTGTTTCCTTCTAATTGATATTATTTCATGAAGGGAAATTTGGATACACGTATATAATTGTGAAATTATTGTTAAAAAAATTCATTATATATATTTATATATAAACATCTAGTTAATTGCTAATTTGGATGCATATTATTGGTTATTATGCATATTTTTGGTAGCAATCGTTTATATATAAATATATATGTTGAATTGGGGAGATATATATTATATATATTGAACAATTGAGCTTAATTTGAATTTAGCTTAAGTGATCTAGTAATTTTCAATTTATTTGATCAAAGCTTCATGTTGCCATAGTAACCTCTGTATGTGGAGATCGATTTATTGAATTTACATAGATGGCGTGTGATATTATTTATGCGTTCTGTGCTCGGCCCATAGGAAGACACAGTTTGGCCAAATAATAAAACACCTGTGGTGGTAAGTGCGTGATAATTATATGGAATTTCATGTGAACATTAGTCAGTCCATAGATAGACTTTTGTTTGACAGAACTTATTATCAGTGCTTGATCATTACACCAAGATTACCACTGCAGTTAATTTTCGGTCCATAGATAGAGATTAACGTTGTACCGGGAATCTTGAGATGGGTCCCCAATTTATTTATTTATTCATGTCAATTATGTTTTGTGACATGTATTTGAGTATGTTAATAATAGTTCTCTGTTTTAGTTTCTCTTGCCACAGCTACAAATCTCTCTACCCAAGTTAACAACATCCCCATGCTGTCTGGGACAAACTTTAAGGTCTGGAAAGAAACCGTAGAAATTGTTCTCGGTTGTATGGATTTAGATCTAGCTCTTCGATCTGAAAAACCCACTGCAACGGATGAAAATCCAAATGAGGTCAAAATTGAGAAGTGGGAAAGATCAAATCGAATGTGCATGATGATCATGAAACGCTCAATTCTGGAGGCGTTTCGGGGCTCTATTACTGAAAGTGAAAATGCAAAATTGTTTCTCACTGCTGTTGAGCAGTACTTTTCCAAGAATGAAAAATCGGAGGCGAGTAGTCATTTGGCTAAACTCGTCGCCATGAGGTATAATGGAAAAGGAAACATTCGGGAGTACATTATGGAGATGTCTAATCTCGCATCAAAACTCAAGGCACTAAAGTTAGAGCTGTCTAATGACTTGCTCGTGCACTTGGTTTTGATCTCACTTCCTGCACACTTTGGGCAATTCAAAGTGAGTTATAACACTCAAAAGGATAAATGGTCCCTTAATGAGCTTATATCTCACTGTGTGCAAGAGGAAGAGAGATTGCAGAGAGATAAGACTGAAAGTGCTCATCTGGCATCTTCTTCTTACAGTAAGAAAAGAAATGGAGCTAAGGATACTGCGGTAGCATCTTCTAAATAGAAGATGCAAAAGAAAAATCATGAAAATGATAAATGTCACTTCTGCAAGAAGTCGGGGCACTTTAAGAAAGATTGCCTCAAGTATGCCGCTTGGCGTGCAAAGAAGGGTATACTTCTAACTTTAGTTTGTTCTGAAGTTAATTTATCCTTGGTACCTTTGGATACTTGGTGGGTAGATTCCGGTGCTACTACTCACATAAGTATGTCAATGCAGGGTTGCCTGTGGAGCCGACCACCAAGTGATGCTGAAAGATTCATCTTTGTGGGTGATGGCAATAAAGTTGCAGTAGAAGCTGTTGGAACTTTTAGATTACATTTAAAGAGTGGTTTTTATTTGGAGTTGTTTGAGACATTCGTTGTACCGTCTTTTAGACGAAATTTGGTTTCTATTTCCGCTTTGGACAAACAGGGATTTTCCTGGTCTTTTGGAAATAATAAAGTCAGTCTCTTTCAAAATTCAAATTTTATTGGTGATGGTTCTTTAATTGATAATCTTTACATGCTTGATGTAGTAAGTTCTAATAATGTTATATTGCAAACTTGTTCAAGAGGTACAAAGCGAAAATTTTATGAAGATTCTGCCATTTTGTGGCACAAGCGCTTAGGATATATTTCTAAACAAAGAATACAACGGCTTGTATCTGACGGAATCCTTGATCCCTTAAATTTAGCAGACTTTGAAGTCTGCATTGAGTGTATCAAAGGGAAACAAACGAACAAGAGGAAATTAGAAGCCGATAGAGCTAAGGATGTCTTAGAATTTATTCACACTGATATCTGTGGACCATTCCCTATAGCTTCATGGAATGGACAAAGATATTTTATTACGTTCATAGACGATTACTCTAGATTCGGCTATCTATATTTAATTCATGAGAAGTCTCAATCCTTGGATGTTTTCAAATCTTTTAAAGTTGAAGTTGAACTTCAACTAGGAAAGAAAATCAAGGCTGTCAAATCAGACCGTGGTGGTGAATACTACGGACGATATGATGGATCAGGAGAACAACGTCCAGGACCTTTCGCACTTTTCCTCAAAGAATGTGGGATCGTTCCGCAATACACAATGCCGGGGAAACCTAGCATGAATGGTGTAGCAGAACGACGAAATCGGACTCTTAAGGATATGGTAAGAAGTATGATTAGTCATTCGTCTTTGCCAGAGTCACTTTGGGGAGATGCTCTTAAGACTGCAGTATATATTCTGAACAGAGTACCAAGTAAAGCAGTAGCCAAAACCCCTTATGAACTTTGGTTTGGCAAGAAACCTAGCATTAGACACTTGCATGTTTGGGGTTGTCCAGCTGAGGCGCGACCTTACAAGCCGCATGAAGGAAAATTGGACTCAAGAACGGTTAGCTGTTATTTTGTTGGTTACCCTGAACGCTCTCGGGGGTATAAATTTTACCATCCCACATCAAGAACATTTTTTGAGACAGAAAATGCTAAATTTCTTGAGGATATTGAGTTTGGGAGGGAAGATATCATTAGGAATATTGTCTTTGAAGAAGAATCTGAAATAGACAATGATATGGTTTCCATACCTGTTATTGTTCAAGAATCAATTGAGATTCTTCCTTCACCTGAAGTTCAAACTCAACAACCTCAAGAGGCGACACAACCTCAAGAGGTGTCATTAAGGAGATCCACTAGAGAGAGAAGAAATGCAATTTCGGATGATTATATAGTATTTCTTCAAGAACATGAGGATGGCATTGGTTTGACAGAGGATGACCCGGTCACCTTTGGACAAGCTATGCGTAGTTCTAACTCTCAAAAGTGGATTGATACCATGAAGGAGGAGATGAAATCTATGAGTGACAATGACGTTTGGGATCTAGTCGAATTGCCTAAAGGTGCGAAACCTATTGGTTGCAAATGGATATTTAAAACCAAAAGGGATTCAAAAGGCAATGTCGAAAGATATAAAGCTCGTCTAGTCGCGAAAGGATTCACTCAAAGAGAAGGCATTGACTATAAAGAGACTTTCTCTCCAGTTTCGTCGAAAGACTCTTTTAGGACTGTAATGGCACTTGTGGCTCATTTTGATTTAGAGCTACACCAGATGGATGTTAAGACTGCGTTTCTTAATGGAGACATTGAGGAAACGATTTATATGGTGCAACCAGAAAACTTTGTATCTGGAGATTCAAAGTCTAAGGTTTGCAAACTAAAGAAGTCCATCTATGGTCTCAAGCAGGCATCTCGTCAATGGAATCACAAGTTTGATCAAGTGATTACCTCTTACAGTTTTGAGGCAAATGTCGTTGATGATTGTGTATACTACAAGTTCAGTGGGAGTAAATACATTTTCTTGATATTATATGTTGATGACATTCTTCTTGCGAGCAACGATATAGGCTTATTGCACGAAACCAAGAGTTTTCTCAAGAAGAAATTTGAGATGAAAGATCTTGGTGACGCCTCTTTTGTATTAGGGATCCAAATACTACGAGATCGTTCTCGAGGCATTCTTGGATTGTCACAAAAGAGCTATATCGATATGGTCTTAGGAAGATTCGGCATGAAAGATTGTAAACCTTTAGATACCCCTGTGGCTAAGGGAGACAAGTTTAGTCTCAATCAGTGCCCCAACAATGACTTTGAGAAGAGTAAGATGCAAAAGATTCCGTATGCTTCGGCAGTAGGAAGTCTTATGTATGCTCAAGTTTGTACTCGTCCAGATATAGCTTTTATAGTGGGAGTTTTAGGTAGATATTTGAGCAATCCGGGAGAGCAACATTGGAGAGCAGCCAAACGCGTAATGCGATATTTGAAGAGAACAATGGATTACATGCTCACTTATCGGAGATCAGAGAATTTGGAGATCATTGGGTACTCTGATTCCGATTTTGCTGGATGTCAAGATAGCATGCGTTCCACATCAGGGTATGTGTTTACGTTGGCAGGAGGAGCTATTTCCTGGAAGTCTGCAAAACAGACTCTTGTAGCTTCTTCTACCATGGCGGCAGAGTTCATTGCTTGTTACGAGGCATCCGATCATGCTTTATGGTTACGGAACTTTGTCACAAGACTGCGGGTGGTCGATAATATAGAAAGACCGTTGAGGATTTATTGTGACAATAATTCAGCTGTGCTTTACTCCAACAACAATAGAAGTGCTACAAAGTCAAAATTTATCGACATCAAGTATCTTGTTGTAAAGGAGAGAGTTCAAAATGAACATATTTCTATAGTGCACATACGAACAAATGAAATGCTAGCGGATCCTCTAACTAAGGCATTAACACCGAAGGTCTTTCAGGAGCATACTGCTCATATGGGTGTTGTTTGTGACATTGCCTTAGTTTAGTGGGAGTTTTTGTTCTATGTGATACACTTATTTTGGTTTGTTCAGTTTTCTGCAGAATATAAGATGATGGTTTTGATTTCATTTTGAATTCGGTTAAGTTATCCTTTTGTGATGTTTTACATTACATTTCTGGATTGATCTCATTAAGAACTAAAGTAGGACCAGTTGGAAATAGACATGATAGAGGTCACATTACATGTAATTTCCATGCTACTCACCATATTTGATCTATGTCATTGAATATATTAGATATGGTAATTATCGGGGTTAAGCCACGATTTATAATGTGGCAAACATCGCGGTAGTTTCATTTCTAGTATACGAGATGGACCAGATTGTTAAGGCATAGTCTGAAAATAAATAGCATAAAGTTGCGCACTAAGGAATTCTTTGATATAACTGCTTTAGGTATTAATATATGTAGCCAAGTGGGAGATTGTTAGAAAATTTATTTTCTATTAATCTATTTTGTGGGCAACATATTATTATTGCAATTATATTGGCTATTTATTATTGATGGACTTAATTAAGTGATCTAATTTAGTATTAGTCCATGGGCTATGTAATTGATATGGGCTTATGAGTGGATACCTAATACTAGTCCAATTAGGTGTTTATGGGTAACCTAATTCACTAGTATATAAAGAGTCTCTGGTTATGGTCCCCAATATACTAAATCGAACAAAGTTTATCTTCTCCCCATCTGGAAGAAAACGTAAGGCCCATACGGTGATTTAGTTGAGGAAGACCATAATACCAAATTCGTTCGTGTTCGTGGTCTGTGTTCGTGATTCGAGATTATTATTGAAGGTATTCCGCATCTAGTAATTCAATCTCAATGGATCCAGGTATTCCTATGATCCTTGATAATCGAGTATCGATGTTTATGGAATTGAATTTATGCTTTATGAAATTGATAAATTCTAACATCAACGTGAAAAGGTGGACAAAGAAGGGATAGCTACTCAAGAAAATATACATGCGCACACAAAATCAAAAGTGAGGATCATACCATACGTTTCGCGGCGTATACTCGCAAGCAAAAGATCAAACCATTCATCCTTCGAAAGAACTTCAAGTTTAACCGATTTCAAGAAATACGAAACCATCTTTGCATTTCCGCGGAAAGCTGCCTTGTAAAGGGGTGTCTTATTCTCGCGATCGTGTGCAGTGGCAACACTTGCATTCTCTCTCATCACCAGATCAGCAATCTCTACTGCGCCTGCTATCGCCGCATAGCAGCACGCTGTGCAGCCATGGCCGTCGAGCAATATTAAGTCGCTAGGGTTCATTATTTTCACTAATTTCCTCACTAATTCTTGGTGTTTGAAGGCCGCCGCTACGTGTAGAGCTCTGTCTCCCTCTTCGCTGATCTCATCACTTGCTAAATTTGGATCTCTCTGCAGAAGAATTTCAGCTGCTACGAGATCACCTTCTACTGTGGCTCTGTACAACGATTCATGACTATTTGAAACACGAATTCTTCGTCTACTTATAATCCCTGTTGAAATATATGTTAATTATACAGCTTAAGAAGATGTTTTAATTTAACAATCGATTAAGTAATTAATTAGAAAGGGTGGTGAAATTATACCTTCTGGAGATTGACTGTTAGTTTCAGTCACTGCTGCTGCAGTTTTTTCAGTGAAAGCTGAATGAAGAGAGCCGTGATTTTGGGCTATCTCGGAACTATTTGCTTCCAAATTCCGTGATTTTGGGCTATCGATTTCCTTCATCTTAGCGCTATGCGCAAACTTCTTGATTTTCGTGTGTTTTTTGCTTCTCTCGTGTGTGTATTTATAGAAAAAGAAGGTCAAATAAGAATATTTTTGTACTTAAGAAATAGGATGAAATTTGAACCCCATTTATCTTACGTTCCTAGATTAACGGGTGCCTAAGGATGAGAGTATACAAGACTTCTTAAATTGCTTGATCATGTTTCTGTGAGTTGTATGTGAGTCGAGCTATTCGATGTTTGATTCGATAGAAGTTCATTTGAGATCATTTAGTGAAGTTTGTCAACTAAACGAATCAATTTTGAGTTTGACAATTATCCACTTGTTAGCTCGTAAACAACTTCGTTAAGTGTTTAATTTGAAAATATTAGGACTCCATAAGATGATAGCAAAATATTATATTGTTGTAAGAAAAAAATATATATTGAAAGTTCATTTTCGTTCGATATATTTGGTAAATAGAACTCAAGGCTCGACTCCATAACCAATGTGTAAAGCTTGAGCATAGTAACATTCAAGTTCAACTTGGTTCACTAAGGATTCCGCCTTGACTAAAACTTGTGTCAGCCGGAGGCACCGTGCGGCCGGGCCCAAAGTGCCAATCTTTATACAGAAAAGTGTCAATCTATATGAATAAAAGTGCCAATGTTTAACATAATTATTTTACGAATAAAATGACAATTTTTAAAAGTGTCAATCTTTATACAGAAAAGTGTCGATCTATATGAATAAAAGTGTCATTGTTTTAGCCCGGCCACACGGTGCCTCCGGCTGACCCAAGTGTGTCCCTTCCGCCTTTACTGATTAAATTCCAAATTTCCAATATTATAATTAATAGTAAGATATATAAGGTACCTATATGGTAAAAAAATAGTATGAAAAATATCTGCTTTTACTTGATATAAATAAATAAAAATCTTTGTTTTTAGAGTATAGTAGAATGTTTTCGAAATAGAGTTTTGGGATGGGATGGCCTTAGCTAGTGGTTGAAATCATCTGTACCAATTTTAGTGTTCAACTGTGTTCTAAATCTCAATTTATCATTTTTATGCATTTTTCTTCAATAGTTTTAATTCAAATAATTTAGTTTAATTTTATAATTATTCTTTAAGACTCACTAATCTCATTAGGATTTATAATTATTATTTTTATTTAATCGTGCATTTATTAGTTCTATTAATATTGATAA